>CM056612.1:13079953-13198473 GCA_029721355.1 Tegillarca granosa | reverse complement strand
ATAGCTTTTTAAAATGCTTCCTATCTTGCTTGTGATTCAGCAACTTTTTGGTTTATACGTATTTTATTCACCATATTCAATGATTGCATGTTGAAAAGTAAACAATATAAAATATACAAGTGACACATGTGATACAGTAAGAAGTGTTGAACACTTATGAAAAACCGTCTCCTTTTCTTAAAAAAAAAAAATACTAAACAGAACACCGTTAACGTGGTTGCATACAGAGAAAATACATATATTTTTTCTATAATGATTTTCATGAATGTATGTCCTGTCATAATTTGAACTGTTTTAAAAGTCGCTTGCTATATTTTAATAGGGAGATTATCAGTAATAGTTCACATGTTTACGCAGACACTAAGAAAACTTCACCATGAATGCTTTCGATAAAACTGATAATATTGATCGCCAATTTTTTTTGGCAATTTCAAATTCATTCTATCTATCTATCTATCTATCTATCTATCTATCTATCTATCTATCTATCTATCTATCTATCTATCCGATAGATAGATAGATAGGCTATCTATCTATCTATCTATCTATCTATCTATCTATCTATCTATCTATCTATCTATCTATCTATCTATCTATCTATCTATCTATCTATCTATCTATCTATCTATCTATCTATCTATTTGCTTTTGTTTATACTGATTGTATAGAAATTTGCCAAGAAATAAGGATGGGAATGTAATTTCACGGTTTTTGTACCCGAAAACCCCAAATAAACATGTTGCTAACGGTTACATTTACAAACGTATTTAAGTCCTCAGCTTCATCGAACGCGGTTTGTAACCACACCGATTCGTTAAGTACCCGGACAAACCGCATATTCATACGTTGACACATCCCCTTTGGTTATATCTATGGTTCTTAGCTTCATTTAACACGGATCAAGTTGTAACCACGCCAATTGACGTTGTTTGCCTGAAAAAACTAAGTTGTTGCGGTTTGTACACGAAAATTTAATTTCACACGTTGCCATTGGTTACGTCTATTCAGTAACGCGATTTCTTAGCACTCAACTGGTTGGTTGTATGCTCAGGAAACGCAAAACCCCATGGGTCAAGTGAGACTCAAAAATCCTTTTTACGAATCAAACTTCTTGTTGTGCTCTTGCTTAGTTGACAATATTTAACATGCTTTCTTTCAAAACGCTATGCCGGAGGTTAATTTCTAAAAAATGGCTTTATTTAGGAATGAGAGTCGCACATAATGAGCGTATCCTCTTCAAAACCCAATTAATCATTTAGCAAATATATAACACAAATACCTGATAAATTTTGATGTGCCATATCATATGTGCACATTTCGGAAATTCATTCCTCATCACTGACAATAGGGACCGAAAAGTTTGAAAGATAAAAAACTTGAGCCAAACAGAAGAAACATAATGAATTTAAAATTCCAAAATTATATACAATTATTATAATTATTTGTAAATCCCAATCCAGCTAAGGGATGCTTTGTATGAGGGAACAGACCTTAGTTTTAATTAAATTTCAAAATTGAGGACGGATGAAAATTTCGCAACTGATTCTTACGTCACGTCATACGTCATAAGAGGCTGTTGAATCACGATTAATATTATTCCGATCCAAACCAAATCATTTATTTATGGAATTCAATCATGGCAGTGAAAATTTAAAATACAACCCAGCCGAGACTATACAATCTATGTTTCGTCATCAATTTTGATGCGGCTTAGATTTTGTAATTTATTTATTTATTTTTTTTAAAAGTTGGTTATAACGAGTTCATGGTAAGTTGTTTTGTGCCACTGGTTGCTTGTTACTTGTTCCTGCTTAGATGTAACGTGTGTCAGATTGGTTACTATATATATATATGTGTTCCTTGTTGGTTGTCATGTGTCACTGGTTGGTTGTCACGTGTCATTGGTTGGCTGTCACGTGTCACTGGTTGTTTGTCGCGTACTCCTTGTTGAATAGTACATGTTACTGGTTTGTAAATTCGTGTTTGTATCGTGTCGTTGGTTTATTTTTAAAGCTGCATTAAGTTTTCAATTTTCTGAATTGTTTTTGATTTTCTAAAAATATATTTTTAAAAAATTGATAATCACAATCCGTGAGATTCATTTTCTAAAATTTCATTCCTATTAGCTATAAATAAACGGACTCCTCTAACGGGTTGGTCAGTGTTTAACAATGATTATTATTTCCTTGGAGCATGCGCAAGGATGTACAGGAATTCCAATGAAACCTGACAAATTGTATTAATTGACCGCCATTAATATCCAAATGTATTCGCAATGGTGATAGTATCCCTTAGAAAGTCACAAATGACAAATTTAATGAAATTCTGTGTTTAATTCATCGTATTTCACCGTTTTGTAAGTTGTGTTTAAATGACCCGGTTTTTTATGACGTAACCACGTTCCAAAGGCTGCATTTCGCTGGGAAATTATTGTTTTTTCGAGCTTTTATTGTTGAACCAAACGTAACATTGTTCATTAGGAACACCATTAATTAGATCAGCACCGTTTTAATTTTTTCCTAAGAAAACTTAATGCGGCTTTAAGTGTCACTGGCTGAAATTTACCTGTTTCGGGTTGGTAACGTGAAACTGGTTGTTTGTCACATGTTCCTTCTTGGTCAGGACATGTACAACTGATTGGTCGATGCGGACTGTTTGTTGCGTGTTTCTAGGTGGTTGTAACATGTTGCGGACTGTTGTTACGTGATACATGTTGGTTGTTACGTGTTAGTGGGTTTATACTTATTCTCGATTAGTTATAACACGTCTCTGGTTGGTTGTTACACATTCCTGCTTAGTTGCAATGTATTCCCTTTGATGTTCAGAGATTCTGGTAAGTTGTCAATTGTTTTACTATTTAATATTTGGAATGTGTGTGTGTGTGTGTGTGTACTGTGTGTGTGTGTGTGTGTGTTTCGAGATATTTATTATGTTGACTTATAGCTAATGACAAGTTGTTTAAAGTAAGGGTCAGGGTTATTTGGTTAGGGTTAGGGATAGTTTGTCGTTACGTGTTCCAGGTAGATTGTTAAGTGTCTTTGATTTGTTTTAACGTGTTACTGTAAAACTGAATGTGTAACTGGTTGTTACGTTTTTTTTTGCTGGTTTTTACTTGTTACTTTTTCACTAATCTGTTGTCACGTGTCACTGGTAAGCTGTTACATGTTATTGTCTCTTTGTCAACACGTAACAGTGTCGATTATTTCATGTTCCGGGTAAGTTATTATGAGTCATTGTTGGTTGTCACGTGTCACTGGTTAGCTGTTATGTGTTATTGTCTCTTTGTCAACACGTAACAGTGTCGATTATTTCATGTTCCGAATAAGTTTTTATGAGACACTGTTGGTTGTCACGTGTCACTGGTTAGCTGTTACGTGTTATCGTCTCTTTGTCAACACGTAACAGTGTTGATTATTTCATGTTCCGAATAAGTTTTTATGAGACACTATTGTTTGTCACGTGTCACTGGTTAGCTGTTACGTGTTATCGTCTCTTTGTCAACACGTAACAGTGTCGATTATTTCATGTTCCGAATAAGTTTTTATGAGACACTATTGTTTGTCACGTGTCACTGGTTAGCCGATACGTGTTATGGTCTCTTTGTCAACACGTAACAGTGTTGATTTTTTATATTCCGGGTAAGTTATTTTGAGTCACTGTTTGTTGTCACGTGTCACTGGTTAGCTGTTACGTGTTATTGTCTCTTTGTCAACACGTTACAGTGTTGATTATTTTATATTCCGGGTAAGTTATTATGAGTCATTGTTGGTTGTCACGTGTCACTGGTTAGCTGTTACGTGTTATTGTCTCTTTGTCAACGTGTAACTGTGTTGGTTATTTCATGTTCGGGGTAAGTTATTATGAGTTATTGTTGGTTGTCACGTGTCACTGGTTAGCCGTTACGTGTTATTGTCTCTTTGTCAACACGTAACAGTGTTGATTATTTCATGTTTCGGGTAAGTTATTATGAGTTATTGTTGGTTGTCACGTGTCACTGGTTAGTTGTTACGTGTTATTTTCTCTTTGTCAACACGTAACAGTGTTGATTATTTCATGATCCTAGTAAGTAATTATGAGATATTGCTGGTTGTCACGTGTCACTGGTAAGCTGTTACGTGTTATTGTCTCTTTGTCAACACGTAACAGTGTTGATTATTTCATGTTCCGGGTAAGTTATTGCTGGTTGTCACATGTAACTGGTTAGCTGTTACGTGTTATTGTCTCTTTGTCAACACGAAACAGTGTTGATTATTTCATGTCCCGGGTAAGTTATTATGAGTTATTGTTGGTTGTCACGTGTCACTGGTTAGTTGTTATGTGTTATTTCTCTTTGTCAACACGTAACAGTGTTGATTATTTCATGATCCTAGTAAGTAATTATGAGATATTGCTGGTTGTCACGTGTCACTGGTAAGCTGTTACGTGTTATTGTCTCTTTGTCAACACGTAACAGTGTTGATTACGTTCACTGGGTACGTTGTTACATGATTTTGGTTGGTTGTTACGTTGACTGGGTACGTTGTAACATGTTTCTTGTTGGTTGTTACGTTCACTGGGTACGTTGTAACATGTTTCTTGTTGGTTGTTACGTTCACTGGGTACGTTGTAACATGTTTTTGGTTGGTTGACAGGCTCCATATGTGGTTTTTTATATTGTTATCAGTGGGTTGTTACGTTCAATGAATGGTTGCTACGTGTTTTTGGTTGGTTGTTAAGCTCAATGGATGATTGTCGTGTGTATTTGGTATGTTGTTACGATCATACGGTGATGTTACGTGTTGCTGGTTAAATGTTACGTGATACTTTTTTAAAAAATTATTTATTTATTTATTTATTTATTTTATTGTTATTCGATGCGTGTGTCGAGTTGTTTATTACATGTAATTGATTTGTTGTTACATCTTTTGAGGTTTTTTTGTGTAACTTGCTAATTATTTCATGTACCAGATCAGATGTCTAGGTGTTACTATTTGGTCGTTACGCGCTGTGTTTTTGGTTATAACGTGGTTCAAGTTAGGTGTTACGCTTTCCGAGTAGGCTTTAACGTATTAACTTATTTTTGCTGTTTTTGTCCAATTGTACCAGGGTCCGAGACATTTCAATGTGTTTTGTACACAAGATCTTGTATCTATGCTATAGCAAGAACAAAACACGAACTGCAGGTGTGTGTTCGAGTTGTATTGCGCAATCGCATAATTTTGAGTTCTCCGGTTCGAGACTTAGCATGTCTGCGTTCGAACATAACATACTCTCATTCAGCTTAATGGTCCTTGACAACGTCCTATTCTGATCCTGTAACCTGGTAGTTCAATTTGCCACTTCATGTCACAGGAATGACTATCGTACTGTCTGTCTGGACCCAGTTGTTCAAATTTCTACACATAACAAATACTTGTCATGTACAAAGTTTTAAAAATTTCTTTTGGTAAAAATTCAAAATTCTGCACATGTCAGCTGAACTATTGAAGTTTGAAGTTTGAACAAAGAGGGTCCTGAATCATATTAAGTTACATTGTGATATCCCCACCACGGTATCAATATTAAAAAGTTACTAATCATCAATAAGGCAGATAGCTCGACCTAAAACAAAAATTTGAAGATTTTTTTCGGTAAAAAAACAAAATTCTGCACAGGTCAGATAGACTAATGAAGCATCAAACAACGGTGGGCATGAATGATAGTAAGTTACTTTTGATATAGCAACCATATAAAATCTTAATGTTATGAAGGAAAATAGCTGGGCCTAAACCTTACATGAAAAATTAATTTGAAAAAATGCACCATATTGCTTCCGCGACCGTAAACAACATTTAAAATAATCTATTAAGGCAGATAGCTCGGCCCTAAAACTCACATTGCTTCCGCGATGTAAAAAAACATTTAAAATAGTCCGATTAAGGCAGATAGCTCGGCCTAAAACTTACACTGAACAACATTTAAAATAATCTATTAAGGCAGATAGTTCGGCTGGGGAATTGATTAAAAACATTAACATATTGCCTCCGCGACGTAAACCCCTTTAAATAGTCGACATTTTGATCTCAAATTGAAAAAAAATGCTATATACAAACCTTATATGTTAAATGAGTCGCTGATATTTAAATTTTAAAGTTAAAAAATATTGTTAGATGGAAATAATGAAACAAGTTGCTTGTTTTAAAAAAAAAAGCAATACGTGGACCTAAGAAGTATGATAGTCTAGTACATCAATCTAATATCTGTATATTGAAAACAACTTTTGTCAGACTATTTTTAATGCAATACAGCATTATTATTTGTTTGAAACACATTTGCTTGAATGAAATATGCAAGATTGTTTTAATGAGCTATACTATTATGTATATAACATCCTTGGAGATATTGTTAACTCATGATGCAATTCTTTGTATTGATGTATTTTCTGGACTATATTTTAGTCTTTGCATTTTTTTAAAAATAATATTTGGCTTTCCACTTTTTCAACCAGAGCACTACTTGTCTGGAAGACCTTTAACTTTAATTTCTTAATGCCCAGTGCTTGGCAAAACAACAGTCAATATCTGTTTTGAATTACTGTATGAAACTCGGTCGTAAACAAATCTATAGCCTCTTACTTGCAGAGCGAGCACTTTACAATCCGAGGTATGAGTAATTGTATTCTGAAATGGCCATCTATGTTGCAATATTGAAACATCATGAATTAATTATGGAATATGCATGTATTACAATTTTATTTATTTGGTTATAATTTGTTACAAATCTGTTTTTTCAAAATTTCTTAACTTATACGATAAAAACATTTTCTACTTATCTATATTTAAATGTATTTTATATATATGACATCTTTAGCAGTCATTTGTATTGGACTAGATAGGTATGAAACCTTAAAACTATCGGTTAAAGTACATGCAATAATCATTTCACACACACACACTCATCAAAAAAAGCATTTGAATAATTGAATAATACATAATATTTAAGCAATAATAGAAACTATCACTAACGACACTAAAATAATTCATTGAATTTGTATAGATTGTGATTGTAACATAATAGCACTAAATGTATTGAACTATATATAAATGTTACATATTTGTATGACATATAGCACTATGTCCGGTATCTTTGGCTATCAGAAGAAAATTGCAATACTTTATAAAGAAATGCCTTATAAAGATTTATTAGACATCTTGAATTCTTTTACATGTTAGATTTCTAACTGTGTTGTTCACAAGGGTATAGTGGATATCTATTGGAATAATTTGTAACAGTTTTGTTAGCATTTCCTTTCTATCAAAATGGATAGCTGAATCCAAACCACGGCTTTCCAGCAATTTTTTTATTTGTGGTGAAAATACCGTTATTTTTTTTTCTTCATTAGTTGTTTTCAGCAACATTGTGGCTCTCATGTATATGTTCGCTGCATTGGTTTTGTATCTAATGTTGCAACGCTTGCAAAACATGAAATACAGTTCTATATCTGGTTCTTTTAAAGTTTCAAGCTTGGTGTTGTTGCAGGATACTTTTGGGCAGGCAAGGTAGGGGTCTACCTCAAACACGGCAATCAATGTGCCTGTAGGCAACTGTGTAGAACCGGGGGAATCGCTCATTGTTTCATCTTCAGAGCTGACCTCGTCAAGATCATCTTCTTCTGTGTATACCTAGAAATTGAATAGTAAAAGGTCATCATGAAAATGATGGAAATAAAGTTTTAAGTAATGATTACCAAGAAAAGGAGTAAATTCAAGTGAAACACACACTTTTGTAGAGCATGAATTTGCACTAATAGACTATTAAAGTCAATTGCATAGCTGAAGGATATACATGTATATCGTAAAAAAGAATTTAAGGCAGGTGCTACTAATGGTTAATACAACTGTCAATTTTTGGAGCTTTTCATTCCACATTGATAATGCTGCAGATCAAAGATGGAAAAGTACGGTTTTTACATTCAGACAATGGTTAACAACAATGTATTTGTAAAATTGTACCGCTGAAAAGAACTACAAATGAAACTATCTGAATCACAAAGTATACTTACTTCACTGGCTGAAGAGGTTGTTGTACTTAGCTTCTTTTCTTCATTGAACAGTCTGACCCGGCATTTGGTGAATTTGGCTTTCTGTCCCACTTCAAAACTGTCTACCATTTCTTCCCAAACAGCTAAGGTCAGTTTAGTACTCTTGTCTTTTAGCACAAGCTCTTGAAAGGGCACATCTTTATCATTGACTGTTTTTGTTGTAGCAGGTGATAGCTAATGAAATTGGAAAAAAGTCAAAATAAAAACAAATTACAATTTATTAAGTGTTCTGCAAAGACAGACTTGTAACAACAATAAATTATTTGATCAGGGCAACTGGTTAAAAAAAGCCTATATAGTTATTTTTCATTGATTATATAAGTAATGCTAGAAAGAATCAACACAAAACAATTACACAATGCATGAATTACAATAAACAAAACTGGCACACTGGCATTTCCACATGAAATTGTTATTTTCCTTTTTTTGCAAAATAATTTTAAGAATGCAAACAGTGACAAACAGATATTATAGGTAGTAATCGATTACTAAGAAAAATGTGCATTGAAATCAAGGCTTAAATTACTGGGGAAAAATTTGCAGACAGTATTAAAATGCAAATGCTTTTATTTATTCATATTAATATTTCAAACTTAAACTGTGTATTTACCTTAACAATTCTGCCTTTAACATTAACAATGCTTTTAACAGGGGACTGAAGTGCATCCTCTAAGGTTTTTGCCTGGTGTCCTGGCAGTGCTGGAGCATTATCCTTTACTTCAGAAGGAATCTCAAATCCTTGGCAAATTGCTACTTCTGTTCTTGAGGTAACAGCTACATACGACTGCTTTAACAGGACATTAACTAAGACCACTCCAAAACCTTTGATGAATTTGCTGTACTGGTTGTGGTCATAAATTGTTGCCGATATGCTTCCAGTTGCATCCGCAAGTACTGCGTAAAATTTTGGCTTTGCCTTTGCAGACCCTTCTTCAATATTACTGACTTCCAGAACACATGCCTTTAATGTTGGTGCGTGACCACCAGTGTCTGGCTCCATTTTTTTAATCTCCTCAATGGTAAGCATTATCTGCAAGCATTATCATATAACAATATAGCAAACATATCACATTTATCAATAATATTGCAAAGTATTACATATACTAATATATAACAATACAGCAAACATATCACATTTATCAATAATATTGCAAAGTATTACATATACTAATAATGACATATCTGTTATAATTGTCTTCACAAGTCACTTTCATTTTGCTTGATAATTTCTGATAAAAAGCATTATACATTTTTCATGATAAGTTAAAAAAAAGTTTAGTTAAATAGTTTCTGTAATAAATTATTTTAAGTAATGCCAACATGCTTTAACTAATATAGGTGCCTTAATAGTTAAAATACCCAAGTTCATTGAAATATTTTGATAATGTTTTTCCATATGTAAAGTATAAAACATTAAAAATTATCTTTTAAATATTGTTTTGGGATGTACTTCAACAGTCAGTTATCGCTAAACAGACACAGTTTTGAGAAAAAAATAAAATAACTGTTTTCAGTGAATGGATTATAAAATGTTTGCCATATTTGGTTACTGTAAACCACTTCATTGTTTTGCAGGCCTAAAATCGTATTGTATTTTCACTTGGAATTCATTCACTAGTATTTAAATTTTGCCATTTTGACGTAGTTTACCACAATATATTTAATAAATGTTGCAAATAAGCATTATACATTTCTCACAATTATCTGAAAATTCATTTCACAGAGAAAGATCATTTCTGCAATAGTATGTATGACATATCTCTTCTGCAAATATTTTTGTACCATGTACATGTGGTAAACATGTAAATTTTGTTAACTTGTGTTTCCTTTCAATATAGTATGGAGTTGAATTAGTTAATGCTATAAGAAAGCACACAAAAACTAATCAAGATCTCTTAAACGGGCATATTCTGCCACAACTTTCTCTGCTGGTTGTACTTTGTTGCTGTTGAACTTAATTAGATACAGTCCTTCAAAATGAGTAACTCTACTAAGAGCAACATAAGCCATCCCTTTAGCAAAAACATCATTACCAACTGAAACTGCAGCTTTATTTAAAGTACTTCCTTGAACTTTATGTACTGTACATGCCCAAGCTGGTATTAATGGAAACTGTTCTCTAATAATACATCTACCTTCATGAAAAAATTCTTGTGCAAGAGGTTCAATTGGTATTGAATTTTGGACTGAAGAATGTTGAAACATCTTTCCTATATTTCCATCATCAAATTTAACATAAATTAAATTAATTTCTTTATTCATGTTGAATTCAAAATGTGCAATATAGCCCATAGCTCCATTCACCAAACCTTGTGATGTGTAAATGTTGCGTATTAGCATGACTCTAGATCCCTTGGAGATTTGGAGACAATAAGGAAGACCTCCTGCATCTCTATCATCACTAGGTATCAAATCATTGTCAACTACATCTTTCGGATTCAAATCATGTTGCGAAAAGTAATGTTTTGACAATATTTGGAATGTTTCAGTTTCTAATTTAGACTGCATTCTAGCATTGTGTTTATTTACTTGTTTAAGTGTTGGGTATATATGTATAATTTTTGATACATTATCATCTGGAACAGGAATGACCCTTGAATTTAACAGTGCTATATCTTGTTTTGTTAAGCAACCAATTCTAGCTCTGTTCAACAGATTAACAAAATTTAAATTATGACACTGTCTAATATTTTCTGACAGGAAAAAGGGTTTGAAAATGGGACACCATAAACACTTATGTTCAAAAGCATAAAGTCCTCTAACAGGTCTCAGTTGGAAAAAATCACCTACTGTGATAATATTGAGACCACCATACACCAGATCATTATCTTTAATGGCACATAATCGTCTATGAATGTATTCTAGCATCTTTGAACTGACCATAGATATTTCATCAATTATGAGTGTATGTACATGTAAAAAGTCATCTCTAAGCTTTTTCAATGACTTTGCAGAGAGTTGAGAAAAACTGGGTTGATCTCCATATTGAACTGGTAAAAACAGAGCACTATGAATTGTTTTTCCTTGTATATTTTTTGCTGCAGTTCCTGTTGGGGCACATACTTTTACTGGATCTATTCCCATGAATTTAGCAGTACAACATCTTAACCAGTCAATAATAACGCGAGTTAGGTGGCTTTTACCCACCCCACCGCTACCGGTAATAAATATATGAAATGGTTTCATTTCTTTTCTTTTAAATTCACTTGATGTGAAATGATTTATAATGAATGTCATAACCTTTTGTTGGCAGCTAGTTAGCTGCCTAAGTTGTTCATCCAATGTCTGTGAAGACACAGAAAGAACTTCCAGGTTGTGCAAATGTTGTTCATCTGTGATTGAAGAGTTATTATCTGTGAAACTGTCAGTGGCATTTTCAGATTGTTCACAAAAGTCATAAGAAGTTGGAAATGAAATATTTGAAATTTGTTCATTTACACAGGTATCTTGTTCCATGTTGGAAATATTAAATACTGATAATATCTCCTTTCGGGAACACTGAGCAAATTTCACAGCATTTTCAATTTCATCTATTACTGTCGTAGATTGCAAGGAATCTAACACCATTTTATTTTGCTTTGATATAAAAGCATCTCGTGCTGTTGTAAATGGTTTGGGAAAATTCCATAGAATATCTTCTTCTTTTCTGTGAGGAAAAAATGCCACTAGTAAGCTATAAAAGTAATCATCAGAGGCAAGACAGATTTTCGGCATACGAATTACAATGAACTTAACCCTTTTTCTCATAAATATTTTATCATATGGTTTTAAAAGGTTTATTCGCAATTCTCGTTTTTTAAATTTTGAAACAAAATCAGTAGGTTTGGGACATTTTGTATACCACTGAGAGAACTCATAAAAACAAATATTTTCCATTTCATATGGCCTGTGCCTGTAATAATCAAGAATATTTGAACAAAAAATGTCAGTACTATTTTCAGGTAATTCTTCTCTCTCATGCTTTGACTTAAGAACTTTGTATCTTTTATCAGGTGGTTTTGTGTTCAAAGATAAAAACGTTCTAGTAGTCATGATTAAATGTAAATCACTGAGACGATAAGAAGCTTCTTGAGCACTTAATTTTCTTGTTTTTAAAACACAACAACCTATTTTCATCAACCTATTTCTTTGAAGAGTATTTTCTGGCATTTTACTTAAGACATCTGACAATGCTAATTTAAGGTCTTCTGGTTCACTTTTACATATATAAGCACATACATAGTATGCTGCTGATTCAGCATTACCAATAATTTGTATATCCATGTTTGCTTGCCAATATTTTAATATGGTAGGGTTATATGCATTAATATAACAATGGTTATGTTCCCGCTTAAGTTCATAAAATCTTCCTTTCATAGCTTCTGATGCAATGTCTATGTTGTTTAAAAGATGTGTTTTTGAACATTGTCTAAAAGGAAATCCAAATCTACATTTACCCAATTTTCTTAAACAATAGTCAGAATGTGCATGAGTTTGGTATTTTTTGGCATCAGTGTTATTGCCACATGTACTGATAACTTCGTCAATATAACATATTAATTTATCCTTATTATTGTAAATTTCATCAAAGTGATGTATCCAAAAAAACATATGTAAATGGGGACTGCCTCTATTTTGAAATTCAACTCTAACAAAATAATCTACAACTTTCCCAAATGGTTTCAAAGGGCCTAGTATGATATTTTTCAATAAAGACTTAAATCGCCTTTGAAAATGTAATGCACTCAGAAAACAATCTTTTTTGACCAAATTTATAGCATTCTGAACAGACGATGCTTCTTCATATGAACAATTTTTTAGTGTCATAATTAAATCTGGCCAGTGCATATCATTTGCCGACAGAGTAACAAATATACTTGGTGGCCCTAAAGTTTTAAACATAGCCAATAAGTTTAGTAAATTGTTTTTCCAGTATGCTGCAGTTCCTCTAATTAATTTCATAAACATGTACGAATTTTGAATTAAGTCTGAATTTTCATTCATATTGTTTATATCCCCTGCTGTTATGGTATTTCCACCTTTTCTCATCATCATATGAATACTAACTGAATTTATCAGTCTCTGAAATTCATAAAAGTTAAGAGCATGCATTAAGTAGGGAATGTCTTTACGAAACCTTCCATCTTTATAATAAAGCCGGTGATGGAAATATTTCGATGCTGACAAGGCTTTAATTCTTTTCTCTTTAAAGCCATTTCTACCAAAAACAAATAAATAAGGAAATGCTAACTCTTCCCCATTTTCTAAATCATATGCATTGATGGGACTTTTCTGAATTTTTGGCAGTGTAATGTGTGGAGTGTTTTCATTAATGAATTTTTTCATATCAATATCAGGCATGTCATAATCAATATTAATAACACCACATTCATCAAAATCTTCGAAATCATTTTTAATATTTGAAATATTCTCCCCTGCAAGACCATTAAAGTCTTCAAAACTGATTGATATATTTTTGTAAAGCTCATTGTTTTCTTTCAACCACTGCAAACAGCTTATAAGTCTCTTTTTTCTTACTATATGTGTTGGTTTCAAATTTTCATTAGTACCATAAGAGATAGTTATAATGTTAGAGTCTTTAAACTTATGAGGTAAGGTTTCAAAATTGTTTTGTATGCTGACTGGAAAATCTATTGATAATCCCTTTTCTGCAAATTGACCACCTGGTAGCACTATTACAGTAAGGAAAACGTGAATTTTGCTTATGAGTCGTTTTTCCATCAGAGAAAGACCATTTAAACATTCTGGAATATCTCCTGGATCAAGACAATTTTCTTTACTGTTAATAACTGGAACTTTGCCATTTTTTATGTTATGATGACAATATGAACATGTTTCATTTCCTACAAGTAGTCCAAGTTTGACTGTAATTGAATTAGACGTTGTTGTTAGATGAACTTGATCACTATATAAAAGTTTATCACAACTTTTACAGATATATTTTGGTTTATTATAAATTTCTTTGAAATATGTTATTTCGCATTTTTCTTCCATTAACATTTTTTTGGCATTGCATTTTTTGGAACTTGATGTCCTGTGAAAACCTGTATTTAAGAATTCATCTACAGTGGTTTCAACAGTTTCTAAATTTGCAACTTCATAATTGAACTGCGAGAGACATATGTTTTCCAAAGAAGAATTTTCAAATGACAAATTGAATTCAGATTCATAATTTTTACAAGAAGATTTGTACAATTTCTGTTTATGTTTAATACATCTTTTTTTGCTGGAATATGTGTGATTTGAAGCAAAACAATTTGTTATACTTTCTACATTAACATGCAATTCAGCGTCAATAGTTTTCATTGTTTTGTTTAAAGTATCATCTAATTTCAGTAACTGATTGGTATTGTCAATTTTAATATTGCTCTGTTGTCCATAACTACAGTTTTCTGCTTCCATGGTTTCTTGAACATCAGCTTCAAGCTGTAGTGACATTAAAACTGGTGAAATATTAAATTCTAAATTTAGATATGATTGCATTAAATACACTATCACTGAATGAACATCAGAAAACTCCAGTAAAATTGAACTTCCATTATCATTAAATCTTCCTTCTAAATCTCTACTGTGCGAATCGAATAGGAAATAGCGATTATTATTAAAAACCAGTGCTATAGTTAAATCCCCAAATGTACAAAGTAAGTAATCTGAAATCTGAAAACCTGTACTAATTGCATCTGGAAGTGCAAGTGCACCTGAACCTGCACCAAAAGAAGATAAGCCAACAACGCCATATAAAATATTAGCATACACAGTTGTTTGAACATTTCAAAAATTTTGAAATGAAATATGGTTTGGTAATTCATCATGTGCCAAATAATGACCTGGCCTTAGATTAGATGTTGAAATAATTTCTTCATACAAACTATTTCCTTCAAAAACAATCTGAGAAACATCTGACTGATCAAAATCATGAACACTGTTGTAATACAAAGACGAAAAAAAGGTCACTGTTGCAAAATATGCAATAGCTGTACACTGAACCCCTGGATATTTGAAAATACTACTACCTTGATGGAAACTTCCATGGACTGATCGTATCAAAACCATTGTCAAAGTATACTTTACTACGTAATCCAATAAAATTACTGAGTAACTTACTGAATAATTTCTTCAACATTCAGCTTGATTCCATTATTGTTACGACTATAAATTACTAAGCAGACAAAATACTTACTGTTCTAAAATAATACTGTGCACTGCTTTATATCTGGCTTGAAACTACAAAATTTAAATTTATAAAACAATTATTAACAACGTACAATCTGAATAGAACCCATTTCAGGTTTCAAGGTCTAGATATGTTTCAGTTGAAAAGTACATGCATATCGTTTTGCAAATTAAAAACTACACCTCCTAAGGTATCTACATGTACAATATCTCAGATTATTTTCAGCTTATTTTCAGGGGAATTCTTCCAGTTTCCCTGTTTGAGGCCCCAAACCAATCGTTTGTGCAAATTAAAAAAACTACACATTCTAAGGCATCTACATGTACATAATCTAAGGTCTAGCCATTACTGTTTTGAGGGAGATTATTTTTAATTTATTTACAGGGTCCTTTCGAGTTTCCCCATTTGAGGCCCCGTGCCCATCATTTGTGTAAACAAAAAACTACACGTGCTAAGGTATTACCATGGTACAATATCTAAGTTCTAGCCGTTGCTGTTTTGAGGGAGAGTATTTTCAATTTATTTTCAGGGGACCCCTTCCAGTATCCCTATTTGAGGCCCCACACCATTCATTTGTGCAAATTAAGAATTTACACATTCTAAGGTATCTACATGTACAATATTTAAGGTCTAGCCCTTAAGGTTTTGAAAGAGATGATTTTTAAATTTTTAACTTATTTACAGGGGCCTCCTTCCAGTTCCCCATTTGAGGCCCCTACCAATGGCTGATGTATATTACAAACTAAACGTGCTAAGGTATTTACATGGTACAGTATTTAAGGTTTAGCCCTTACTGTTTTAAGGGACATTATTTTTAATTTATTTTCAGGGGGCCTCTTCCAGTTTCTCCATTTGAGACCTCACGCCAATTGTTTGTGCAAATTAATAAAGTACATTTCCCAAGGTATCTACATGTACAATATCTTAGGTCTAGCCCTTACTGTTTTGAGGGATATTTTTTTTTAAATTATTTTCAGGGGCCCCTTCCAGTTTCCCTGTTTGAGGCCCCACACCAACTGTTTGTGCAAATTAAAAAATTACACATCCTAAGGTATCTACATGTACAATATCTTAGGTCTAGCCCTTACTGTTTTGAGGGATATATTATTTTTAATTTATTTACAGGGTCCTTTCGAGTTTCCCCATTTGAGGCCTCATGCCCATCATTTGTGTAAACAAAAAACTACAGATGCTAAGGTATTACCACGGTACAATATCAAAGTTCTGGCCGTTGCTGTTTTGAGGGAGAGTATTTTTAACTTATTTTCAGGGGGCCCTTTCAAGTTTCCTTGTTTGAGGCCCCACACCAATCGTTTCTGCAAATTAAAAATTTACACATTCTAAGGTATCTACATGTACAATATTTAAGGTCTAGCCCTTAAGGTTTTGAAAGAGATGATTTTTAAATTTTTAACTTATTTACAGAGGCCTCCTTCCAGTTTCCCCATTTAAGGCCCCCTACCCATGGCTGATGTAAATTACAAACTACACGTGCTAAGGTATTTACATGGTACAATATCTAAAGTCTAGCCCTTACTCTCTTGAGGGAGGTTATTTTTAATTTATTTTCAGGGGCCTCTTCCAATTTCCCTGTTTGAGGCCCCACACCAATCGTTTGTGCAAATTTATAGACTACACTTCCCAAGGTATCTACATCTTGAATATCTAAGATCTAGCCGTTATTGTTTTGAAGGATATTTTTTTTAATTATTTTCAGGAGCCCTTCCAATTTCCCTGTTTGAGGCCCCACACCAACTGTTTGTGCAAATTAAAAAATTACACATCCTAAGGTATCTACATGTACAATATCTAAGGTCTAACCCTCACTATTTTGAGGGATATTTTTTTTAACTTATTTTCAGGGGCCCCTTCCAATTTCCCTGTTTGAGGCCCCACACCAACTGTTTGTGCAAATTAAAAAATTACACATCCTAAGGTATCTACATGTACAATATCTAAGGTCTAACCCTTACTATTTTGAGGAATATTTTTTTTAACTTATTTTCAGGGGCCCCTTCCAGTTTCCCTGTTTGAGGCCCCACACCAACTGTTTCTGCAAATTAAAAAAGTACACATTCTAAGGTATCTACATGTAAAATATCTAAGGTCTAGTCCTTACTGTTTTAAGGGAGATTATTTTTAACTTATTTTCAGGGGGCCCATTTCATTTTCCCTGTTTGAGGCCCCAACCAACCGTTTGTACAAATTAAAAAATTACACATTCTAAGGCATCTATATGTACAATATCTAATATAAGGTCTAGCCCTTACTGTTTTGAGGGAGATAATTTTTAACTTATTTTCAGGGGCCCCTTCCAATTTCCCTGTTTGAGGCCCCACACCAACTGTTTGTGCAAATTAAAAAATTACACATCCTAAGGTATCTACATGTACAATATCTAAGGTCTAACCCTCACTATTTTGAGGGATATTTTTTTTAACTTATTTTCAGGGGCCCCATCCAATTTCCCTGTTTGAGGCCCCACACCAACTGTTTGTGCAAATTAAAAAATTACACATCCTAAGGTATCTACATGTACAATATCTAAGGTCTAACCCTTACTATTTTGAGGAATATTTTTTTTAACTTATTTTCAGGGGCCCCTTCCAGTTTCCCTGTTTGAGGCCCCACACCAACTGTTTCTGCAAATTAAAAAAGTACACATTCTAAGGTATCTACATGTAAAATATCTAAGGTCTAGTCCTTACTGTTTTAAGGGAGATTATTTTTAACTTATTTTCAGGGGGCCCATTTCATTTTCCCTGTTTGAGGCCCCAACCAACCGTTTGTACAAATTAAAAAATTACACATTCTAAGGCATCTATATGTACAATATCTAATATAAGGTCTAGCCCTTACTGTTTTGAGGGAGATAATTTTTAACTTATTTTCAGGGGCCCCTTCCAATTTCCCTGTTTGAGGCCCCACACCAACTGTTTGTGCAAATTAAAAAATTACACATCCTAAGGTATCTACATGTACAATATCTAAGGTCTAACCCTCACTATTTTGAGGGATATTTTTTTTAACTTATTTTCAGGGGCCCCTTCCAATTTCCCTGTTTGAGGCCCCACACCAACTGTTTGTGCAAATTAAAAAATTACACATCCTAAGGTATCTACATGTACAATATCTAAGGTCTAACCCTTACTATTTTGAGGAATATTTTTTTTAACTTATTTTCAGGGGCCCCTTCCAGTTTCCCTGTTTGAGGCCCCACACCAACTGTTTCTGCAAATTAAAAAAGTACACATTCTAAGGTATCTACATGTAAAATATCTAAGGTCTAGTCCTTACTGTTTTAAGGGAGATTATTTTTAACTTATTTTCAGGGGGCCCATTTCATTTTCCCTGTTTGAGGCCCCAACCAACCGTTTGTACAAATTAAAAAATTACACATTCTAAGGCATCTATATGTACAATATCTAATATAAGGTCTAGCCCTTACTGTTTTGAGGGAGATAATTTTTAACTTATTTTCAGGGGCCCCTTCCAATTTCCCTGTTTGAGGCCCCACACCAACTGTTTGTGCAAATTAAAAAATTACACATCCTAAGGTATCTACATGTACAATATCTAAGGTCTAACCCTCACTATTTTGAGGGATATTTTTTTTAACTTATTTTCAGGGGCCCCATCCAATTTCCCTGTTTGAGGCCCCACACCAACTGTTTGTGCAAATTAAAAAATTACACATCCTAAGGTATCTACATGTACAATATCTAAGGTCTAACCCTTACTATTTTGAGGAATATTTTTTTTAACTTATTTTCAGGGGCCCCTTCCAGTTTCCCTGTTTGAGGCCCCACACCAACTGTTTCTGCAAATTAAAAAAGTACACATTCTAAGGTATCTACATGTAAAATATCTAAGGTCTAGTCCTTACTGTTTTAAGGGAGATTATTTTTAACTTATTTTCAGGGGGCCCATTTCATTTTCCCTGTTTGAGGCCCCAACCAACCGTTTGTACAAATTAAAAAATTACACATTCTAAGGCATCTATATGTACAATATCTAATATAAGGTCTAGCCCTTACTGTTTTGAGGGAGATAATTTTTAACTTATTTTCAGGGGCCCCTTCCAATTTCCCTGTTTGAGGCCCCACACCAACTGTTTGTGCAAATTAAAAAATTACACATCCTAAGGTATCTACATGTACAATATCTAAGGTCTAACCCTCACTATTTTGAGGGATATTTTTTTTAACTTATTTTCAGGGGCCCCATCCAATTTCCCTGTTTGAGGCCCCACACCAACTGTTTGTGCAAATTAAAAAATTACACATCCTAAGGTATCTACATGTACAATATCTAAGGTCTAACCCTTACTATTTTGAGGAATATTTTTTTTAACTTATTTTCAGGGGCCCCTTCCAGTTTCCCTGTTTGAGGCCCCACACCAACTGTTTCTGCAAATTAAAAAAGTACACATTCTAAGGTATCTACATGTAAAATATCTAAGGTCTAGTCCTTACTGTTTTAAGGGAGATTATTTTTAACTTATTTTCAGGGGGCCCATTTCATTTTCCCTGTTTGAGGCCCCAACCAACCGTTTGTACAAATTAAAAAATTACACATTCTAAGGCATCTATATGTACAATATCTAATATAAGGTCTAGCCCTTACTGTTTTGAGGGAGATAATTTTTAACTTATTTTCAGGGGTCTTTTACAATTTCCCCAACTGAGGCCCTACACCGTTGCTAGTGCAAATTTAAAAACTACACATTTTAATGTATCTGCATGCACAATATCTAAGGTCTAGCTCTTACCAGTTTTGATAACTTATTTTCATGGGGCTTTTCCCCCGTTTTCCTTAACTACACATAGCCTTCTTGCAGTTTTGTAATTAAGATATATGCACCTTCTGCAATGACACAATGTATTTGGCTGAGGTGAGCTTACACACATCTAGTGCTATTTTGTATATGTTGGAAATTTCCTCATTTAATGTACTATACATTTACCAGTTTGCCACAAAATGTCATTATAAACATAATACAATTATTGAAATTAAATCAATACTTACCAAAACCTGTGTGCTTCTTTAACTTGGATCTTCAAACTATTAAATGAAACTTAAACAATAGGAGGTACTGATAGGAATTTATTTAAAATAATTACACTTATTGCATGGATATTGTTACACATTAAACAGTATAACACATATTAAACCCGTAAAGAACCTTTAGATATACTTGAATCACTGTAGGGTAATATGAAACTTTGGAAAGTGATAAGTTCAACAAACATACACCACACCTATTTTAACACGTCTATGTACAACACTAATTAGTAGAATTTAAAACAGTTCATTTAGTAAGGTATTTTTTGAACGGTGAGGAAAACACATAACATGTAAATAACATGCTGACAAAAATATTATAATTATTTGCATTATAGTCATGTTGTTCATATTATAGAGTGAAATATTTTAAAGTACATATTTTAGGGTAAATATGTTTTATCTGTCAATTGGTTTAGAATTATATACAAGCATCCCCATCAAGTACCTTCCATGTCTTTCTGAAGTTACAGGTATTTTTCCTTAATACCAATGTAAATTGCTTCTTGTAAAAATCGTTCCATATTGCCCATGAGCTTTTTTCTACTTCAGAGCTTGTCACCAATATTCTACTGCGTGGACCCTCAAGGGTCCACGCAAAAACGCACCATATTGCCGCTGTGACATAAACAACATTTAAAACGATCTTTTTTTTTTTTTTTTTTTTTTTTTTTTTTTTTTTTTTTGAAATTAGGAAAAAAACTATATATGAACATGTTTATTGCCAAATAAATCGCTGTTATGTAATTTTTTTTTAATTTATGTACAAACTATAATCATATGTATCCGAGATAAAAACTATAACTCTAATCTAACAGTCTGCATGTCTTAAATCCGACATGTGCTCGCTCGAATTTTGAATAATATCGTCTACATTATAATCATTAAAAATTAAATTACAATTGACCCATTTCAAGTTGTTTACACATATATACGAGTCCTAGGTCACGATGTCGGGAAATATGTAAGTGAAAAATATAATTTTCAAAAATATTTTCAGGATGAAAAAATGTTATTTACTCCAAAATAAATAAAATTATGATTAAGCAATAGTTTAAAATATTATTTTAATTTTTTTTTCGGCGCAAAATTTGAAAATCATTCAGCGTTACTTGGTTATATAAATGACTGACCCGAAAACCTAAATGTTTCTAACAACTTGAGGCAGTCGGCGAATCGGTCATACGCATACATATATTAGCGCTGAACTAATAAGGTCGACCTGTAATTGTGTTCTTAGTAGATCTTTTCATTGAGGCAGGAGATAAAACTCCGATATCAATATTTTTATTTGTAGGAATATTGGGGATTTAACATACGTGACATACAGTCGGCGGAGGTAAAAACAACTCGCATCATCTTATTTACTTTTGTTCAAATATTCAAATACATTCGAAGAAAAATGGAATTTTAATTAGAAAAAAAACATAGTATTATTGTGAAGATTTTAGAGGAAATTTTAATTTTTTTTTGCATTGACCTACGTGATTTTTTGTGTAATTGATTTGTTTTTAAAAATGGATAAATCTTAAAGAAGATACCGCCTACACGGATATATATGTATACACGATCCAGGTCAACAGATGCAGACTCTATAGACATATATAACAATGATTAACAACGAAGGTTTAAGTCTGAAAACTGATTTTTACATAAAAATCAAATCACAGATTCTTTGTACAATGGAATTAGCTGATTATCAGACAAAGGTAGGTCTATAACTCATCAAATCATATATTAAAAAAATCTGAAAAAATTAAAATTTAGGTGTGTAATTTAAAAAAAAAAAGATAACTACAATTGTACATGTCTGACCCAAATTTCAGAAACATTGTGTTGAGGAAAAAACGTCCAAAATTTCTCGAAATTTTTTAAATATTATTTTCTTTTTAATTTAAAAAAAATTCATCTAGACAATGCTGCATCAATGTAGGTCACGTGTGTACATATTTATAGCAGGGTCCCGGTTTGTCCTACTTCCGTAAACAAATTTCAACATGTACGATTACTGATATATTGTCAATAGAAAAATAGTAACCTACTGACCCAATTAATCATGTATCGATCTGATTGGGGTAAGGTAAAGGTTTATTCATTTTAAAGACATATCCTGTATTTTAATTTATTTAAATTTTAAAATTGTCTTAATTTTTATTAAGTATTTCACTAAATAATTCTGAGTTTGCTAATCTATCTGAAAATGAAAAATTACATATCTGCATAACCCGAAAGATTTTTATCAATTAAAAACAATAGGCTACTTTATTAAACAGTCGTTAGATTGATTGATTGATTGATTTAATAGGGTTTTACGTCCCAGTCAAGAATATTTTACTTATATCGATGCGTCACCAGCTATAGGTGAGGTGGTAGAAAATTTGATCTTTGCTGTGCTCTTAGGGCAATGGGCAGGGAAGGTTCTTTAGCGTACCACGCCTGTCGTGTCACGTAGCATTAGTTTTGTAGGACCTCACGAGTGACTTTCATTTCTAAATACCGAGTGCTTGGCGAAAGAACACTCCTGATTCAATTAATATTTTTCGAATACTTCTTAAAAAAACCATTGCTACTTTGGAAATTTCCACCCTCTCTATTTGTAGTGTTAAAACATTTTAGAGTTGTCTACCTTTCACTGATACGGAGTGGGCGGCAGTTCTCTGGAACAATACTGTTATGACTGTTTGACTGTTCATGATAAAAATATCTTACTGATGTTATGATATCTGTATTTCAGTTGATTTGTTGAATATTGTTTTACGTCACATCAAGAATTTTAGCTGTTGCAATGATATACTAGTAGTCTTAATACTATTCCGTAAATAAATGGAAACGTGTTCATTTTGGTCTTGCATGAAAATCAAGATCCATAATTCTATCACAACGAGTGTATGTGATTCTACAGATGCAAAAACTTTTGAGATTTGCGGTTCGACATACACATAAGCTGTCAAGGTTACGATGCTACTTATATATGACTGAACTGTCAAGGCCAAGGTGCTATGTATAAAAAGACTAAAGGTCACAATGCTACGTATACATAAACTGTCAAGGTTACGATGCTACGTATATATGCTTGAACTGTCAAGGTCACGATGCTTTATATACATAAACTGTCAAGATAACGATACCACATATATATGAACTGCCAAGGTCATGATGATATATGTACGTGAATTGTCATCCGAACGGTTACACGCTACATATACATGGACTGTCAAGGTCACAATTATATAATGAACATGGACTGTCAAGGTTACAGTGCTAAATATATATTGATTGTCAAGGTCACGGTGTTACATACACATTAATTGCCACGATAATGTTATTACATGTGAACTGTCAAGATTTCTAATCTACATGTGCATGAACAATCAAGATAAGTTGTTCTACATGTACAAGAACTGTCAAGACGCGTGGTTATAGTGAACATGAACTGTCAGTTCATGTACTGCCCTACATGAACTGACAAGTTGTGTAATTGTACATATACAAGAACTGACAAGTTGTGTAATTGTACATATACAAGAACTGTCAAGATTTGTGGTTCTACATATACAAGAACTGTCAAGATTTGTGGTTCTACATGTACAAGAACTATCAAGATTTGTGGTTCTACATATACAAGAACTGTCAAGATGTGGGGTTCTACATATACAAGAACTGTCAAGATGTGGGGTTCTACAAGTACCTGAACTGTCAAGGTGTGTGGTTGTACATGTACATGAAGATTCACTATCTGTGCATGTACATGAACTGTCGTGATGTGTGGTTCTACATGTACATGAAATGACAAGATGTGTGGTTCTATGTGTACATGAACTGTCAAGATGTCTGGTTGTACATGTACACATGAACCGTCCAGATGTGTAATTCTACATGAACAAGAACTGTCAAGATGTCTGGTTTTACATGTACATGAACTGTCACTATCTGTTTTTCTACATGTACATGAACTTCAAGATTTTTTTGGGTTCTACATGTACATGAACCGTCCAGATGTGTGGTTCTATGTGTACATGATCATGTACTGTCAAGATGTCTGGTTCTACATGTACATGAACTGTCACTTTCTGTAGTTTTACATGTACATGAACTGTCAATATTTTTTTGATGCTACATGTACATTATATGTTAAGACTTTTGACTTTTTAAATGCATGAATTTATACTTTTCTTGTTTAAGAAAGTTTGTCAATTCGCTTGCCGGAGGTCAGTGGTTATCTCAGGGCACTCCGGTTTCCTCCACCTTACCAGAACTGACCGCCTCGATATAAGTGAAAGAATCTTAACTAGTCATTAAAACACCATTACCCCATTCAATTCTCTTTTTCTCCAGATGCTCCGGTTTCCTCCATCATACTAGAATTGACCGCCTCGATACAAGTGAAAGAATCTTGACTCATCCGTAAAACACCATTACTCCACTCCTTTTCCTTTTCCCAGATGACTTACGATCGCGGCAATGATTACCTGGTATCTGTCACTACCTACTAGATCTTATCTCTGCAAGTAACAACTTTACTATGAAGCGTAGAAATTTTTTCAACTTTTTTCGTTTGAATAACGTCTATATTCCCGTCTACTCTTCGCCGATCAGACAGAATAGCCCGGTTTGTTTTTTTTAATTTCACCGAATTTGTCACTCTATCCAAATCACGTTGGTCTAGCCCACGTCCTCCGGATTTGGTCTACCGTTAAATATAGAATTGTAAATTGATTTCCACTGTACACATGTACATTGTACGGGTACTGTGATACAACAACAACAATAATAATAAATAAATAAATAAATAAATAAATAAATAAATAAATAAATAATTAAAATTTATTCATAGAGTACCTGCATTAATAAAGTAAATATTATTTAAAAGAAGATCTTCTAACCGCCATCCCGCCCTATCAAAGGGGTGGGGGTTGGGGGTTGGGGTCAATCAGTCTCAGTTTTAGAAAGTTGGATTAATTTTGTTTTTTTTTTTAAAGCGTAATTCCTAGCTCTTTTAAATCACACTGAAAGAGTTTCTTCGGAACGTGATGTAGGTTTTACATCATAAGCTTGCTTAATTTAGGCTTTGATAGTCATACCGCGAGAGAGAGAGAGAGAGAGAGAGAGAGAGAGAGAGAGAGAGAGAGAGAGAGAGTGAGAGAGATTACTATTAATTTTCAATTGAACTCTACATTAACATAAGCGGGATATAAACCTGTACTTTTTGCAGAATGAAATTTAAATCCCTTTTCATTCAATGCATATACTTAAAGCACTTGAATGGGATTTTTCAAGTGTTTACGGAAATAATGGAATCGCCCATTTCCTTTGAAAAAATTAAATCTCTTGCCATGAGGCATATATCATATAGCGGCAGGTATTGATGTATTGTAGTTTAACCCAGACACGTGACCTTGATGTAGAATTTTAATGATGCGTAACGACCCTGGTATAGTGACCCACTGCCCCATAACGAACAGTAATTCATTTATTTATTCATTTTACAGGTCTGGAATATTGTAGTTTAAATGCACATATTTAATTACTGAATCAAGAATTGTATTGCTGCAATGTGTATAAAACCAAACTTAGCCAAGTTGATAGAGCGCTTGGCCATTAAGCGAGAGTTGGGGACCTCAGTGGTCGAGTGGTCTAAAGCTCGCACTTTTTGTGCTCAGTGCCCCTTTATCACCTAGATTCGAATCCCGTTCGGTACAGATCCTATTGTAAAAACAGTTTGTCAGTTCGCTTGCCGAATATTTGTTTTCATCCAGAAATGACGGACTCGATATAGGTGAAAATAATTTCAGCTTGAGTGTGAAGCACCATTATTCCGATCCACTTCACTCAAGTGAGAGACTGCATTAACAGTGCAGTCGTACTCCCAAACGGGGGTATACTCCCAAACGGGAGTAAACTGTCCCGGCTTGCATTTCGTTTGTTTCCTGTGACATGTCGCGCCACCTATACTTAATCGCGGCCGATAATTCGTATCTGTCGTAAATGGGTTAAGTCCCCTTGTTATCGATTACCTGATCAACATGATCAAATCTTCACTTTCTGTTTTGCCGTTTATGATATACAGACGAACTTTAAAATGCCTAGGTGTGTATATAATAAATTAAATTATTAACTATTTACATTAATTTCTTACTAATTTCGCTTCTTATTTTAGAATGTTATGTTTCATACAATTTTTTTTTTTAATTTCTGTAAAAAGGTCTACATTTTTTTTTCAATTACTGAAATAAATTGATCTGAAAAAAAAGATTTCAACTTATCTGTTTTTATGAGAGGGAAAATATCTTCAAAGCATAAAAGACATATTTTATATATTTTGTTTAATATCGGTTTTTAACGTAAATTTTTGTTACTCTGAAATATTTACAATCACAATACTTTTGTCCAAACAATTTCAGTTTTTTCTTATTATATTTTTTTTTTCCATTTGACTTCAGACGGTAACACATTTTATTCAACATTTTGTTCAAATAGTATTTACCCCTACTGTTATTAGTATATTACATTATAAATCAAAGAAATTATTCTAGGATTAATTTTCTTAATTGGACTAAAAATAAATTCTTTAATGAGTCTAAATATTCATTATGAAATGTTCTCATATGAAAATTAAACATCACAATTAAGCTCAGTTGGCAAAATTATAGTTCACTAATTCAATGCTTTTTATTTTAATTTAAAATCATAAGATTTTGGTCTATAAAATTTCAACAAATTGATTTTTATCCAAATATTTGTTCATTAAAATTTTAAAATGAATCAATTCTTGAAATAAATGTAATTTTTATCAGTAGAATTTATTGAAGCTGTTTTTAAATTAATTTAAAATCAATCAGATGTTTTCTCCACAAAATTTAACAAACTAGAAATATTAAGCAACAATGTCAGTTTGTTATTTGTAACTTTGTCTTTAAAATTTCACATTTTGATATTTGTAAAATAATTATTCATTAAAATTTTAAAATAAATTAATTCTTGAAGTAGATTTAATTTTAATCAGAATTTACTGAAGTTGTATTTTAATTAATTTCAAATAAATCAAATGTTTTTCTACAAAATTTGAAATACTAGAAATATTAAGCAACATTGTCAGTTTGTTATTTGCAACTTGTCTTCATAGAAGATTGTTGTATAAACAATATGTCACAATCATAACAGAAGTGACAATGGAAGACAGACAGACAATATCTAACTTCAAAGAATGTTTCACTGGTCAGTGGAGTGTAAATGAGTGTTATTTTAGTAAATAGCAAGCGAATCCCTTGCCTCTGAATTCTTCAATAAACAAACTCTGACAACTTGTTTTTTTTAAGATCGGGTAGCTGAAATAACAATTGACAATTTTTGTAAAAATACAACACATATTTAAATAAAAAGAGTCTTGAAAACTTCAGTTCTTTGTTCTTTGAAGCAATAGTTTTCTTCTTTTAAAAAAATGGCTTCATAAACATACTTGTACAAGAGATCGGAACATAAACTTTCTAAATGGCATGGAAAATAATGAACTGTAAAATAAAATTTCCAGTTGTTATAATAATATGCTGCTGTACTGACTCTTTCCAGTACCCATGACATCTTCAAAACTGTAATATAACTGCTTTTACCACTCAAAATTCCTTCAGTGTATTAAAAAACATAGGTTAAGTAAATATTAAGTTGAAGCAAAACAGGCCATGTAAATGTTACTATTTCTTATGTCATTTGATATCAAAAGTGAGAGAAAGTTAAATATGTGAAATATTAAGTTGAACATGGTATTTTAGCAATTCCATTCTAAACAATGATTTTGTAATTATCTTGCAGAATGGAGGGTAACTATGTTAGTTTGATTCAGCAAAGAGAAATTGGAATGAAAATTAAGATAAATGCATTATATTTGATAATCTGTAAGGAATTAGAATCCCTATATATGAGAGAATGGTGTTTTGACCATCATTGTCTGCCAGAACTTCTACATAACCTATTTTCTGTAGCTAAGGATACTTCTATCCAGGAACAATTTTTGGATGTCATTAAAAAAAACAGAGAAAGTGACATTCCCAGTATTGTTTTTGTTGGTAAAACACTTCTGCGGGAAAAAATTATAAATGAAGAGGAAAATGATGACATTTTCAACCTTGTTGACAGGATTATTGATGAAAGCTGGTGAACTTGGGTTGGGTGTACCTATGTATCTAGTTTAATAGTTATTTCTGTGATGGTATGTTTCTTACTAATAAACTAAACTTTTCAGGTGATAAATACTTTATTTTTACATAGCACAAAACAATAATTACATCAGCAAAAAAAAATTATAAACATAATAAAAATCAGTAGCTATAATAAATACTAACAAATATAATTTTTCAGATTAAAATATTTCATTTCACCACAAAATGAAATAGAAATATAGAATATAAATTATCCAGATTTTCCCATTCAGACTGCCTGAATAAGAAACTCAGATTAAAAATAACTAACATTTTTCCAACAAATATAAAACAAGACTTATCTTACATTAATACTTTTTAAATGTATGCCGCAACTATTATTATTATTATCATGAATAAAATTACAATGACAACTGATCAAAAATTAAACTGGAGACAGAAATAAATTTTCAAGAAGGAAAGACAAAAGCACCAAAAAGAAATATCTGAAAATCTATAAATATCCGTGCAATATACCAAAACTTCAAGTGAATCTCTTGAACATACTAGCCCCGGACAAAAGTATTCAAACACAAATGTAGGAAATTAACCGTTATAAAATAGACAAATAATCATTTTCTAATTTTCTAAAAATGTTTTTTAAAACAGATAAGTTTAAAATGATGTCAAAGATCTGTAAAATATTTCGGTATAATGTAGGAATATAGTTCAAGAAATCTGACATGCCCATGAAATTGGTGGGAAAAAAAAATGCAAGTAAATAAGTATTTTTCCTCAAATTAATATCTAATTACCTGCAAAAAGGTGCTAACATGTACAAATTCTGATGAAATAAAATTTTTACAAATTTTAGAAAATTAGGTGTTTCAATGGAACAAAGAAGAAAAAGATGAAGCGTCTGAATACTTCTGTCCAGGGTCTATATATATAAACATAAAAAAAATTCAAAAAAAAAAAAAATAATATCAATATTTCAATGCAAAATATATCTACAGTTGTGTATAAAGCAATGAAAAATTACACCAACAAATGTAATGAATACCGCATATCATAGCTTTTAATGTTAAAATAATCAACACTATATTCTTTTAACAATGAAGACTATTTGAGTTTTCTGCCTCAAAATTAATATATACAAAAGATTTAATCATTTTATATAATAGAATTAATATGTTTGTAGGAAAGTAAAGCAGCCTATTTTTCAAAAGGACAGACATCAGCGTCATAACTCAAAAAACAAAAGAAAAGAAACTTTGATTTCAAAGTGTTTTGAATTTGCAGCAGTAACTGGGTGCTCTGTATTTCTAAAAATTGTTGATAATGAGTGTGGCAAGGCAACAACATTTTCCACTGATGACTTGTATTTTGATTATTCAAGTGATGGCTTAAGGCCAACATCTAATGAGAAAAGGAGACAACCAAAAGACAGTTTGTCATTAGAATTTAATGGAAATATTCCCTTGAAGCCATCCCCAATTAAAGTAAGGAAAAATCCTGAAACAAGACACAAAGTCAACTGCATTTTACCAGGATATCTTAAATCCCTCCCAGTATTTTTTGATGACACAACAGCTCCAAATACTGTTACAGTAGAGTTAGAAAATACACAGAGTGCAACTAATCAGACCTCATCAAAAAGCATTCATGACAGTGAGTGTGAATCTGATACTGTGCGTAAAGACAAAGAGCATGAAACTTCAAATGACGGTGCCAACATTTCCAACATACTATCAGAAAGCACACTGGAATGTATTATGTCACCACAGACAAAAAAACAAATGAATGACATTTTGACAAGTACATGTACAGATGACACTGACAGAAATACTGACGATACAAATCACTGCTCCCTGGAAATAGGTCAGAGTGACAATGACAGAAATATAATAGAAACATTAGCGGAGACATATTTAGATAAAGAGCAACCTGACAATGACACGGATAGGGATGATGTTGCTTGCACTTATTGTAAGACACTTTACTGTGATGATGAATCTAAAAGTATTAGAAGGATATGGATAGGCTGTGATAATTGTAAGAAATGGATGCATAAAACATGCATTCCTAAGTCAATAAGGCCAGGCATAATGAAAAGAAATGCCACTTGGTATTGCAACTCTTGTATAAAATCAAAATCTAAGGAACACTAACTGTTAAAAAATGTTTTTCTTAAGAATTGAATTTGGGTAAAATTTCATCTCGTGTTTGACAATCATATTTGTACTCTTTTTACAAATTTACAACAAATACTATCTGGAAAAATATACATATCATTTCAATCTCTTTCTCACATTAAAAAAGTCCACTCTGTGGATCAAAGAGCCAATAAAAGAAAAGAACACTTCTATCATAAATCAGTATTAACTATAATTTAATCCAAACAAATATCATCAATGCCACAATCTCGCTGATGATGAATATCCTCCAGAATGTCATGAAATCTAACAAGATCATCTTTTTTACATTTTGAAATGGAACCTAGTTTTCTAAATTCTGTTGACATGGAAGTTTTTAGGTCCTGATCTAACAACTTGTTGATTTTTCCATCTATGATATCATAGATTTCTGATTTTGTCTTATTGCTAATTAAGTCATATTCTTGTCTTTCTTTTTTTGTTACAAAAACCGGAGGTAATGTGGTTTCCTCTGACAAATTTGTATTAACTTTTGAATTAAAATATTGCTGTCGGCGTTTTTCAGCAAGAACATTGAAGTTTATCAGATCAGAATCCAACTCCTGAGATGATAAAGACACATGTTTCCTATTTGTCTCCAAAGGATGTGACAAATACTCTTTTCTTCTAAGATAGACCCTCCAACCAAAAATCTGTTCATGGGTTGTGGTTCGTGATGCACTTTGCCTATGGCTAGTTGCAGATGATGTAAGCTGCTTTGCTTTTTCACGAAGCTAAAACAAAAAGAAAGATGTTTATAGATTTTAAAAACAATAAAAATGTCTATAAAATTTATAGGTATTGTAACTGACTTCCTGAGGCTCAGTTTTTTGAGAATTTTTTCAACAAGCTATTTGAATTCAGTACTGACAGAGTTCTTCCCCTTTGAACAATGTTGTTTTTAGAAAATAACAATGAAGCATATAAGGCCCAGCAAATGCATAATTTGGGGATAAATTCTGCTCGTTGTGTATTCTGTAATGCTTGTTCTTTAATGATATTTGATTTATTTTATGCCTCATGTTATTCTGTATTTACTGTAATGTTTAAGCAATTTTCTCCTAAAAAAGTATGTGACCAATAATTTGAACATCAGATCCTGAAAACTGAAATCAAAATTTTATTCCATGAGAACAGGCTTTTAAAATATGTCATAACTCAGAGGTCTATCTTTTTAACCATGTAAATGACATATAAGGTTCAGAAAATAGCCAAACTAAAAAGCATAAATCATGTAAACAGCTTAACTGTAAACATGGTAAATAGCAATCATGTACCATGTGTACAACACTTGAAAGGCATCTTTACTACCTTATAATGTTGACATTGTTGATGAATTTCCTGTCGAAAATTGATATCTTCAATCCACACAAAATATTTATAATTATTTATAAAGACCAAGATCAAAAAGTATTACATACGAAAAATGATGTCGGAGATGGTACTGCAAGCCAGACTCCAGAGACTGACGTTTTTCGTCCAAATTCAAAACCTGATTTCTCGAAATCGCCACGGTAAAATTTCAAATGCCTCGGTCAAAATACGGGAAAATACCTTAAAAACATATGATTACAAGGAATTACATGTCCATAACTCTGCTTACATGCACGGTTTAAACGATTAAGTATTGAGCAGAAAAGTTTACAGAAGACTGCTTTTTCGCTATGCAAGCAAATATCTTAAGTCACGTATTACAGTGGATGATTGCCGAATTAATAAAGTTCGCTATTAGTTTCTGTAATTCACTGAGTCAAGTGACGTCGCTCGTGAACCAAGTTTTGAGACCTCCTTTGTTTCTTCATTTGATTTGAGGCCACAATGCAACTCGCTAAGTTGTTCCGCGGCACGTTTGCTTTTGATAAAATATTTGGTAAGGGCGCCTATATACATGTATATACCTATATATAATCTTGTGGTCATGTGGGAGATTTGTGCGTACATGCTTATTAATCAAGTAACCGAGACACATCTCCGCATCGACAACCCGTCATAAATCACTCTGACGGCCGGGAATCTGCATGTTGGAATACGAACTTTTGTTTTTTATAGGAAAAAGTTGTTTATCATGTGAACTATCCAAAAACTCATCTTTAAAAATCACAACTTAAAAAAAGTTGTTTGTGATTGTTGTAATGTTGTTTAACGTCGTATCAGCATTTTTTCAGCTATTCGACACGAGGGTAAGGTTGTTAATTTCTAAGGATTAATGTAAGAACAAGTTCACTGCGTGTGTATTATGATATGTCGTGTACTAGCGCGTATTCAGGTAAGGTACTAGCTCACCGAGTCAGTTTACCGAAGACAAGCATACACCACTCCTAGCTCATTATCCTGGCTCCGGGTGAACCACTCGATACTTTTTCCTCTTTAGGCCAAGCGCCAGGCGATGAAGTAAAATCTCATTTTTAAAGTCTTATGTATGATGAAGCCGAGATTCGAACCCACGACCTCCCGCTTTCGAGGCGGACGCATTACCACTGAGCCACATAGGCGGTCTCTCTTAAAAAAGCATACTGAATATAAATCCATATATTATATACAGAGTCCACTTATTCTTTGACCACTGGTCATTGCAATGCATCCAAAATCAAAGTCCGAATTTAACCTGACCCTAAAACACTTTATGCCAAGGGTGTAAGGGTCAGAGCAAAGTGTGTTAGGGTCAGAGGAAATTCAGATTATCAAAATCGGTGCGTGAAACGCATTATATAGTCACGCTTACGTTACAACCAATGGACCTAGTGCAAAGAAACATCGACAGAAATAATATTTTAACGAATTATTTTTAGTTTTTAGCGGCTTATTTTAAAGGCAAGAACAATCCAGTATAAGGTCAAACTCATTCGACAAGCCGCATTCACAATGGTCCATGGAAGTTCGACAATTCGGCGAACACTTAGGCCGAGACCGAGGCCTCGAGAGTGGGAGGTCGTAGGCCGGTTCCTACATAAGATTTTAAAGTCTGAATACTTGCTTCCTCGTCTGGCACTAGGTATTCAGAGGTCAGGGTATCGACTGATGGTTTAAACCAGTGTAGGGATAATGTGATAGAGTGGCGTGATTGTCTATGGCATACTAACACGGTGAGGTAGCACTTCAACACAAAGTCGTTCTGGGCGTGCTTGTACACGGCATAACATAATATAGATTAGCACTTCCCACGCATGTCTTAAATTATTCTTTATAGTTTAATAAAACTTGCTGTTGCTGGGGGAAATGCAGATGCGACGTTAAACAACATTACAACCAAACTATCATTTACACCGACATGTCAATGAAACCGGGATTTACACCAGGTCCCAGTTTCACAATCATTCACTCAACTGAGTGTACACTCAACTCAAATTCGGGAATATTTCAATGCCCATTTCTAAGAAATTACACAGTTTAAATTGAATATCTAATGTTATATCTAAATTGTTCAGTGTAGTTTTGTTAAAAAAAAAAAACAAAACATTGTCTCATAAAACTTAATTTTTTAAAAAAAAATATTGATGTGAGAAAAATGGGAATATTTGAGCTGAGTGTACACTCAATTGAGTGAATGATTGTGAAACTGGGACCTGACTGATTGGCTTTTGATCGCGGGATAGACTTTACTTTAACGTGTTGTGCCATTCATAAATAGTTAATGATAAGAATTTAGGATACCCGGATAACTGGAGCGAGACATTGATTTTTATGAATTAGAATTATATTATTACTCATCCGAGAAAAATGAACAACATGTTAAAATCACACTCCCATTTGCAATAGACACCGATAATAACCTAGCCACAGGAAATTAGGACTAATAGTACTGTCATATACCACTTTGAATCTATTTTTACAATTAAATTCAAAAATTGGTATATGACAGTAGCCATGTCAGAATTTAGAATATTTCTTTGGGAAAAAAAAATTAGAATTCTACACATGAAAGCTACCTCTCTGTCATACACATGGGGGCCTCGGTGGCCGAGTGGTCTAAAGCGCGCGCTTACGGATCACAGTGCCTCTCATCGCCTCGGTTCGAATCCCACTCGGGACAGATCCTAGTGTGAGAAAGTTTGTCAGTTCGCTTGTCGAAGGTCGGTGGTTTTCTCCGGGCACTCCGGTTTCCCCCACCATTCCAGAACTGACCGCCTCCAAAAAAGTGAAATATTCTTGACTGGGGCGTAAAACACCATTACTCCCCTCTCTCTGTCATACACATTTCTTGTGAATAATTTTTCTAAGATATTCTCAAAGGTCATGCAGTAATCATAAGTCAAATAGGAATTTAATATTAGATTTTGGTGGCCCAGTGTCGTAAAGCTTATTAATATATATCTCTATTCGCTAAGGTTCGAATCTAACATATGGATCGTAGCATGAGAAAATTAGTAGAAAGTCAGTTTTCCACAGGTATTCCGAATTTCTCTACGTTCCAGAACTGCTTCGATGAACTAGTTATTTTTACTAGAACATGAAAAATTGATTGATGGGTTTAATTGGGTTTTACGTCCCAGTCAAGAATATTTCACTTATATCGAGACGTCGCCAGCTATAGGCGAAAGTGCAGTAATTTGCCTGTGCGTTGCGCTGGTGGCATTATACAGCAGGGTTCTTTATTGTGCCACGCCTAACGTGACACAGGACCTCGTTTATTTTAAGTTCCCATCCGAAAGAACAGTCACTTACAATTCGTAATGCCGAGTGCTTGGCAAAAGAACAATGACTACCCACTTTCAAGTCTTGGGTCAGACCCGATCGGGGTTCGACCCCTTGACCTCCCACTTACGGAGCGAGCACTCTACCAACTCAGTAGGACATGAAAAATCATCCAAATTATTCGTAAAGCAAACCAGTAAATTTAGGATTTTGCCTCAGGTTATTTTAATGTCTGTTTGAGAGAGCATGTTGCTCAATAAAGAGAGCGTCAGAGTCCTGTTCATGGGTTCGAATCCCGTCAAGAGCATGAACAGTGGTCATGAACAAGTTACCTTATTTCACGGCTCCTGCTGAATTGTTTGGTGTCAGGATATTCGACCGATGGTTAATAAACTCTCCTAATTCTCATTGAACTAGCACTTAAATCACGACCCTTAGTTCAGGTAAGTAGAAGGCGGATATTAGGATAAAATACACACTCAGCCAGTAGCTTTATGCGATCCGTCTTGCACTGGCGTCGAAAGGGTCGATATAGCCTTAGGCTTACTAGAGGTTTCTTATGTAGCGAGTTGAAATAAATGCTGTCATGTGAAGCTCAACCAGTTTAGCCCTTTCAATGTAGCACATCTCGCTCTGTGCTGAAAATTAAACATGAACAACACCAGCGTGGCTTGTTCTCGGATTGTTTTGGGATAGGTTACTGTATAGAAGGAACATATAACGACAGAAAGAAATATGCACATGTACAAGAGAAATCAGTCGAAATGGTACTGATATATGATTCACTTATTTCACAAACTATTTTTCAGAAATGGGTAAAAATCTATCCCTATCATGCATGATCTCTCCTGTCGCTGACTGTAATAAAAATGGCTGAGGAAAAAAAAACAACAACAACAAAAACAACATGATAAGGTGATAAGGAGGGGAGTGGAGTAATCGTGTTTTACGCCCCGGTCAAGATTCTTTCACTTATTTCTTCGATGCGGTGAGTTCTTTGATGGTGGAGGAAACCGGAGTACCCGTACAAAACCACCGACCTTCGGCAAGCAAACTGACAAACTTTCTCACACAAGGATCTGTCCCGAGTGGGATTCGAACCCAGGCGGTGAGAGGCGCTGTGATCCGTAAGCACGCGCTTTAGACCACTCGAAAACACAATGAGGGATTTAAAAAGTATCTGTGGTTTTATTCGGGAGGGGTTCGAGTTGAATTGATCTTCACATGAAATATTGTCGTTTCCACAAGTGAGCTTTAACATAAAAGATAAATATTTTATAGTTATACCGGGCCCTATTTGATAAGTCAAATTTAGCATACTAACGTTTCTTGAAGCGGGGGCCTCCAGGTTGCCAAGTGTTTCGTTAAAAGTGCCAGTTTTTTTAGGATGTTAGCGACAGGATTCGAATCCCATTAAGCAGGTTTGTCATTTTGGTAATTGTTTCTGGACACTGTTTCCTACCATCCGGAATTGACACTTGATCTCGATATGTGGGAGTATCTTGATTGGATCCTGATAGAAAAACACCTACATTAAATAAATAAATAAATAAATTAATTAATTTAAAAAAATGAACACATAAACTACTGATGCTTTGATGTAAAACGACAAATAATTTACCAAGCAAACTGAAGTTTAAATCCGAATTCATATACATGTAACTGATACTCAGAAATTGTAAACCGTAAGTTTTAAGTTAGAATTAAATTTTTTTTCTATTGCGGGAAAATATCTATCCATTTTTTCAAGAGACGAGCTATAAATACAATGCCTATTTTATAATCCCCAATCTCAAATCAATACAAGCAATACACTTCTATTCAGTTGAATGACCGATTGAATTTTGATAATTGTGCAAGGTGCCCGTTAGCGACATCTAGCGGTATGATATAAGTTAAAACCAGAATTGTGACGAATATCAATCCGCAAAAAATAGTCCAAATAATTTTACTTAAATTGTGTAGTCAGTAAACCTGTCTTAATCGAAAAAATTATCTTTAATTAATTCATATTTGAAAGAATATCAATTGAAATTACAATATACCTTAAAACATTAAAAGAAAGACATTTATGCGCAGGAACTTTTTTATGTTAATTAGCTCCTAATGCAATGTATGTGACCTGCTAGCATTAATACTGTGTTTATTTTTGGAACTCGGACGGATGTTAACTTCTCTGTGCCTTGATTATTTAGGTCGATCTGGGTGATATAAGGGAGGATTTACTATATGTTTAGGTCAAGGCATGACTACGACTGTGAAAGGTACGTTATCCTTTTTAAACATATAAAAACCACAATGAATTCAAGGTCTTAAAAATATCCCCAGAATTGCATACGTGTTTCGGGAAAATGGCGCTAAAATTCCATGTGGCGATCTTGTTATCTCCAAAATTGATTAGTTTTACTGCGTCTTAGAGTTGTGCACTTTAAAACCCCAGGTCTCAATGCAAAAATTCGATTTTCGCTCTAAATGCATGTTTCGTTCTATACTTGATTTCTTCTGCGTTGTTCAACATGCAGGTTTTAAAGTCGATCACCTAGCTCTCGCTCTACAAAGCTGATCAGCTGGTTGCGCTGCAGTGAATGCAGAAAATTAGATCCACACACCCATCGTTTGGATATTTTTCTTGTTATTAATTTATTTTATTTTATTCACATTCATGTTTATTTTTATATTTCCCCTTTGGTATAGATCAATGTTGTTTACGAAATGTGCATAAATAATGACTAAATCTAGTTTATTTACAAAGATATGCTTGGTACGGTACGAACTTTGATATCTAGATGGACTGTTCCATTTTATTGACTAGGGGGGTTTAAGGTTACATTGACGAATCTCCAGGAAGTTGCGGTTTTGGATTGAAATGCAACACGTCATTTAAAATTGTGTTCATTAAAAATTCAATACCTTTATAAAAAAAAAAATCATTAAATTCTGAGGTAGATCTAGTAGATTCAATTTTGAAGAATTTTGGACAAATACTTGATTGTTTGCATTCATTTCTTAAAAATGCCAAAACAGCAGTTTTAATTTAGGTCACTGGGTCAGATATTTTCTCAGACATTCAATACTTTACTCCTGTATCAAAATAGATAATGCACTTCACAAGGTTTAAAATAAATTCAGGCCAAAATTTACAGAGCTGCTACTACACCGTTTCCAAAAGTAATCCACATTTACTGATTTGTACAGTGTCCAAAACTAAAAAAAAAATTATTTGCCATGATGACAACCATCTGTCAATTTGCAGTCACGAATGCACATTCGCAAAAAACATCCACATTTACTGATATTTTTACAGTGTCCAAAACCAAAAAATTATTTGCCATGATAGCAACCATCTGACAATTTTTAGTCGCGAATGCACATTCGCAAAAAACATCCACATTTACTGATATTTTTGCAGCGTTCAAAACTAAAAAATTATTTGCCCTGATAGCAACCATCTGACAATTTGTAGTCGCAACTGCACATTCGCAAAAAACATCCACATTTACTGATTTGTACAGTGTCCAAAACTTAAAAAATTATTTGCCATGATGACGACCATCTGTCAATTTGCAGTCGCGAATGCACATTCGCAAAAAACATCCACATTTACTGATATTTTTGCAGTGTCCAAAACTAAAAAATTATTTGGCATGTTAGCAACCATCTGACAATTTGTAGTCGCGAATGCACGTTTTTGTAAAAAAAAAAAAAAAATAAGTGTTTACTATGCTACTTAGAACATAGTTAATGTGGCCACAAGTGCTGGTCTACCACAACCAAGGGTCTCTCATGCAACCAAACCAAAACAGGAAGGATTTTAAATGTAGGGCCCGGTTGAGAATTGAACCCATAACCTTCCACATTTTAGGCAAGTGCTCAACAAACTGAGCTACCAGACTGCTACTTTAATACAAATGATACGGATCATGATTTATGTCTTAATCAATATTCTTCCAAGGTTAAGAGTTAAGTTTAGAGATTGACCCACAGACAATATTTTTGGGGCTAAAAGTTTTTTAAAGAAAATATGTGAGAATGACAACAGATTCTGTAAAGAAAAGAACAATGGCCAAATTGAACAAATAGACTCTTAAGGATTGGAATCAGTCAGGCTTTAATGAAAAAATGGATATGCATGACAAGGTGGCCACATTGCTTTTGAACACCTACTCTCATGCTGTGTTTTTTTCACGTTGCCTGGTTTTCAGTATTCTAAATAATAATCTATGAGGAAATAAGTCTTAACTTTCTTAAATCTTAAATAAGTCTTAACTGTCTTAAATCAGAATGCATGAAAATTGTAACATTAAATTAATTTTACTTGCCTGTTAGTCATTTTCACATTTCTGGGGTTGTCTGGCCTCCATTAAATCTGAGCCTTAATTATTTCTACCATTTTACATTTACATTTATTTAGAAAATACACATGATGCAGTGTACTCTCAAATGTCTGACCACGCCATGCAAGAAGACGCTTATCAACAGATGACCGAAAACAAAGTCCATGATGATAATTACCCACAACAGATGACCGATAAAGTACATCAAGAGGATAGCAACTTTACACAGATAACGGATAATGCCTTAAAAGTGTACCAGTCTAACGACAATGTACAGAGCGAAGGGTACTCGCAGCTAACGGTAAAACAGATTACCGACAAAATTCACCAGAAATCTCCAAACTCGAATTCATGGAAATGTGAGTAGACATTATCCTGTTACATGGCCCATGATGGTAAAAATATATATATATATTAAGCAATTAATTCGAAGTGAGCTCTTGCTCAAAATATGTCATCAGCAGCAATACATTGTATCACCAGAAGCTAAATTTTAAGGCCAGTTTGTGTATTTTAATGCCTAAATTCTCATATTCGTGTCATTTATTTGGATCAACACAAGAAATTCAATGTCAAAAATTTTGCCAGAAGCCATATTTTATTTGCCTATCTTGTAATTTTTTTTTACATATTTGGCAACATGGACAATCCCAGTGCTAAATTTGTAATTGCTGGAACTTTTTTTAGCTTGCATGTGTAGAAGATTTGGAATAAATAGTTAACCATTTTTGCTAATGTTAAAATTCTTTCATTTATATTCAGACAGTCAGTTATGGACAGAAAAAGAAGTGTCCAGAGAAAACGAACATCTTTATCAAAAGAATTAACAAGCTTTCTCAAACTAGACTCTGTCTGAGTTTAAGTCTCAAATTAGGCTCTGTCTGATCCCTAGTCTCAAATGAGGCTCTGTCTGAATCTAAGTGGGATTTGAGCTTGATTGTGATCTGATTGTAAGTTTGCTCAGTAAATTCGTGAACAGTGGATAAAGTGTTAATAAGAAACCCAAAGGTCTGTAGACAGGAACCTAGTCAAGTTGTCAAAGAGCACTCAGTCAAGTTGTCAAAGAGCACTCAGTCAAGTTGTCAAAGAGCACTCAGTAAAGTTGTCAAAGAGCACTCAGTCAAGTTGTCAAAGAGCACTCAGTAAAGTTGTCAAAGAGCACTCAGTCAAGTTGTCAAAGAGCACTCAGTCAAACTGTCAAAGAACACTTAGTCAAGTTGTTAAGGAGATTTTAGTGAAGTTGTCAAGGAGATCTTAGTCAAGTTGTCAAAGAACACTTGGTCAAGTTGTCAAATAACACTCAGTCAAGTTGTCAAAAAGCACTTAGTCCATTTGTCAAAGAGCACTTAGTCAAGTTGTCAAATAACACTCAGTCAAGTTATCAAAGAGCACTCAGTCAAGTTGTCAAAGAGCACTCAGTCAAGTTGTCAAAGAGCACTCAGTCAAGTTGTCAAAGAACTCTTAGTCAAATTGTTAGTTTTTATTTGTGGTAGTATCTTTTCTGATTAAAACCAGATTATGCAATACCTTGTGAAAGTGGCAAATTAATATTGATTAAACAATCTTCAGCATGAAAAGTATTTGTAAAGTAATCAAGTATTCTGATTGATGTGTGATTGCTTGGATACTTGTAGAAGTGATCCCTTATTAGAATTAATAATCAGATATTTATTTTTATTATTTCAGCTCAAATAGAAGTTATACCATGTAAAGTTTGTGGAGATAAGTCTTCAGGGGTTCACTACGGGGTTATTACATGTGAAGGATGTAAGGTAAGTATCTTGTGTGAAAATGTATAAAAAAATTTAACAGGATTACCTCTAGCTCGCTAATTCGGCAAAGAGAGTCAGAAATATTTTAAATGAGCAGTGGTTTGATTTGGTTTGATTGGCAAATTATTGTGTTGCCTTTAGGATGAATTATCTAGAGAGCTTTCACACTCCTTATTGTTTGTGATCTCTTAAAATGAGGAAAATGGGCATCATTTGATACAAAATACTTAAGTAATTAATTTATTCATATTGGTAATATTTACCAAAATATGAGTAAATTGATAATGTTCACCAAAATATTGTGAAAAATATAGGTTTTGAAACTATGTGGAAATTGGAGACATAAGACAATAAAACAATTGTAAGTGTAAATATGGAAAAATTTCACTAATGTTTAAAGGACATTTGATCAGTTACAAAATTTAATATGCATCGCCAATAACATCAAGTGGATGGGGGGATTAAGTTATGTTATAAATACAAAAGTTTCAATTGCAAAAGAAAGAGCTCTGAATTTAGTTTTCCTAATAATGCCGATTTTGTGTTGTAAAACTTTAAAAGTTTGTAATTTTGTGTTATTGTTTTTTTTTTTTTCGTAAATTAAAGAGTTATAAAATTATTTATTTTCAGGGATTTTTCCGACGGAGTCAGGCGGGGCCTGTTAATTATCAATGTCCTAGAAATAAGAACTGTGTCATAGACAGAGTCAATAGAAACCGGTGTCAGTATTGTAGATTACAAAAATGTTTAGCTTTAGGGATGTCCAGAGATGGTAAGTTTTAAAATATAAAATACAGCCGATAGTAATACTAATCTTATAAGACCTCACTGTCAGTGCTCGATCCATTCCATGATAATAATTAGTGGAGTCATCATGACCCAAGTTTTCAAAAGACGAGTCATTGTATAATAAAATAAGTATTACATTTCTGATAGGGTAACAGTCCATATTGGCAACCTGCAACAGAATTAGAATACGAAATCAAATAAAAATTGACCAACTTTTATGCGATAATGACCTTTCTATAGAAAAAAATTAGACGAAATAGAACAAAATTTCCCCAACTTTTATGCAATAATGACCTTTCTATAGAATAAAATTAGACAAAATAGAACAAAATTTCTCCAACTTTTATCCGATGATGACATTTCTATAGAATAAAATTAGACAAAATGGAATAAAATTCCACCAACTTTTATGTGATGATGACCTTTCTATAGAATAAAATCAGTTTACAAAGGAAACATTCTAAGGGACTGTATATGAATAGCCAAACTTTTGTTTTAAGTTCTGGCAGAGTTCAAAATGAAATCAGGTCTTCCAGAACATAGTGTGCCATTCAGAAAGGCCATTTACAGGTTTCTGTGTGTAATATGGTCTTTTTAACTTTTAAGTCCGTATTATATACAGGCTTTAGCAGGATCAAATTTAGGCCAGAGTGTGCCCGAGACCTGTAACTTTGCAGTTTGACATAATAAAAATTGTATCATTGTTATTGATTTTCATTACTTTCAGTACTTTGATTTCCGAACTAATTCAATTGGAGTATGCCATGTTTTAACCCTTGAACAGGAAAATTTTATTTACAAGAAAATTTCATGAATTGCACATAAATTTCAAAAGAAACATTGTATCATGTGAATTTCACATGGAATTCATGCAAACAATATTTGGTTGTGTTGGGTAAGTATTATTTCTTATTTTTTGTTTCAATAGTCTTAAAATGTTTGAATCACTAATAAATCAGGGGCCATTGGGTTGGTTCCATATTGTGAAGTCACAGGTCTGGTGTAAATGTTTTCAATAAATTTTCCTTATTTTCGCTATTTTAGCGGTAAAGTTTGGTCGGATGTCAAAGAAACAGCGAGAAAAGGTGGAAGATGAAGCGAATTACGTGAAACAGAACCAGGTTAACGGGTATGGACCAATATCTCCAACACAACTCATGTCGCCTACCAACAACAATCAGATTAATACGTAAGATATTGTAGGCCTTTTCAGTAGGGCTCTTATTTTATATAGATACTTATATAATGACCGAGTTAAGTGCTCAACGGAACCATCGATGTGGAATGTCTGCATTATGTAAAGACACTCAACTGGTATGAATCGGTATCTCCCAATACAACACGTGTCACTTAGCAAAAATTGGATTAATATCGAAGATATTGTATGGCTTTTCAGTAGGGCTCTTATTTTATAAAGATACTAATATAATGACTGGGTCAAGTGCTCAACCGAAACATTGATGTGGAATGTCTACATTATGTAAAAGCATGTTTGTAGTTATGGATCAGAATCTCCCAACACAACACATGTATCACTTAGCAAATATTGAATTAAAGCTGTATTAAGTTTTTCAAAGAAAAAAAATAAAACCGTGCTTATCTAATAAATTATGTTCCTAATGAACAATGTTACATTTGGTTCAACGATAAAAGCTCGAATAAATACAGAAATTACAGTATTTACCCAGCGAGATGCAGCATTTGGGATCTAATATTACAACATGGTTACGTCATCAAAACCCGGGTCATTTAAACACAACTTTCAAAATGTTGAAATACGATAAATTAAACACAGAACTTCTTGAATTTGTCATTTGTGACTTAGTAAGGGAAACATAACACCATTTCAAATACATCTGGATATTAATGAAGGACAATTAATGCAATCTGTCATGTTTCACTTTCGATTCTAGGCTTTTCCGTACATCCGTGCGCATGCTCCAAGCTCATAATTACAATCGTAGAACACTGACCAACCGGTCAGAGGATTCCGTTTGTTTACAGCGAAAAGAAATGAAATTTTAGAAAATGAATGTCACGGATCATGGTTAGAAGATATCTACTTTTAAAAAAATATATTTTTAGAAAATCAAAAAAATTCAGAAATTTGGTAAACTTAATGCAGCTTTAAAACGTAAGGCATCATATGGCTTTACAGTAGGGCTCTTATGATATATAGATGCTTATATAATAACTGGGTCAGGTGCTGAACAGAAACATTGATGTAGAATGTCTACATTATTTAAAGGCATGTTACTGAGTATAGATTGATATCTTCCAACACGTGTGTCACTTAACAACTAGAGAGACTAATATGTAAGAAATTGTGCTGCTTTTTAGTAGGGCATTATTAATATAAATACAAATAAAGTAGCTTTGTCAACTGTGGAATGTCTGAATTATGTAAAAGCAGGTTAATCAGTATGGCCCATTATCTCCATGACAACATGTGTCGACAACAGATTTATATATGTAAAAAAATTTTGTGTGGCCAGTTTATCCACGCCTATTTTATAAAAACTGACTTTTGTAAAATCTTACGGAAACTGGTGCAATCTTACTGAAAAATGTCCGTAATCTTACTGAATAGTTGCCCAGGGGGTTGGCAGGTCTGATTTATGCAGTGAAATCATGTTCCAGTGTTCTTCAGTGATTCGTCATCGTGCTCATCTTAAAAGTTTTATGAAGATCGTCAATCTTTTCTTTTGCCATCCATTGAAAATATAAATATGATAATTATAAGGTCTTGGTTTTTGGAAAAAATACTATAAAACCCAATTTCTCTTAATCATGCCAAATGAATTTCATTATTCATTTTTCTGATCAAATTGTTTCATGTGTTTTGCAGGTTTTCAGATCCCAACTATATTTATACAAATAACGGGTATGCATACACAATATCATCACCAGAAAGCCAGCCAGAAATGACTTTCTCCGGAAACCCCAACCTATACCACCTCACCTGTACCTACCACACAGCAGAACCCTCACCCGGTGGCGCTGTTACGAGCAATAGATCTCATGGATTCTGGTAAGAAGCTTACATTATTATATTAGTTTATCATGACACATATAAGGATTGTTGATCTATATAAATTGGGGCAGAAAAATAGGCAACTTAAACTTAAAGGTCCTGAACCTATACTTTTCACATTTCCAAAATTTGAATCCGGTATGGAAAAGAAATGAAACATTTCTGGTATTTGTGGCTCATGGATTCAGTGCTTATTTGGCAACATGGTATATATATCATAAAGCAAAATATTTAGTTAAATTTTTTTTAGTCTTTTGAGTCTGTTCAAGCAGAAATGCTAGGACAACTTACACAAGCATGAACTGGTGTCTCATTTTAAGGACAGGACTGTCATTGATCTAATTTGGGGAAGAAAATATGCCTTGTTCTTGGTCTTTCTGATTGCCATATTACAGTGCATTGTATAGGTATAAGTATGTCAAGCAATTTACATGACTGGTGACATCTTGATATAAATGAAAGTAGACTGACTTGGGTGCAAAGATTTTATTGACTCTGTTACTCATTTATACAAAGGCTCTGAGACCAAACTGTCTAAAGAGTAGGCTTTTGCATCCTTCTCCTCAATGAGCATTGTCCTGGACCACAAAAGATTCTTTTAAAGCCTAGATTTATCAGTACTGCTCAGCTCAAATGTATATATGAATTTCTACCAAATGGCAATGTTTGTACGTTTGTTTTTTGTTGTTTTTTTTTTTCTTTTTCTAAACCTGCAAAAATAAATTTTCTGGTGGATTCTAATTTTATTTTCTTTTATTTGTGGTGGACAATGTTGGGTCACAGTGGATCATGTGAAAATTATTCACTTGAGCTGTCATGTTTTTCGACAGATTTGCATGTAACAAAAAAATTTTTTGTGACTGAACATTGATTTTATTTATTTAATGTTAACTCAGAGTAATGTACAGCATTATATCAACATGGAAAAAACGTCTCATCAATATTTCATACAAATGATTCTTTGTTCAGTATTGAATTTTACCTACATATTTAATACAATGCATAATTATTTTTAAATGAATATTTTACCTGTACATTTGTGTTTTTTCTGTTTAATTAACATTATTGACTCATTCCTGTCTTGTGTATTCAGAGACATTGACAAATTTAAAGGTTAAAAGAACTGGGTTAGCTCTTTTAGCATTTGAAAAGTAGAAGCCAAAAATGAGCCAACTTTAAAATGTAGGAGCCATTTGAAATTCAAAATTTTGCTTAATCTCTCACTTGTTTATAGTAACCGAGTGAACAGTTTACTTGGAATATTAATTTCCAAATAAAAGCCACACATGAAAAAAGAAAGTCGGCATCTCAGCACTATTAGAGTTATTTATTATATACAGAAAGCCACAATAATTTATCAAAGGAAATTGATTTATTTATTCATATAATATATGATCTATTCAGAGCAACCACATCTCTTTTTGGTAATCTCTTTAAAATGTAGGAACCATTTGATAACAAAAAGTATCGGTAAATCTAATGAAAAAAAGAAAGAAAAATGAAAAAAAAAAAACCCATAACTTTTTAAGTAATTTGTGATGTATGCATGACAATAACAGTAGTTAATTAAATTATTATTTTTTATAATGGGGGGGGGGTGTAATCTTATCCCTGGCTACACCTCTAATATATTTTATTTATATGGGTTGTTGTGTAATATTTATTTTGAGGGTTGTTGTGCAATATTTATTTTGCGGGTGGTTGTGTAATATTTATTTTGAGTTTTGCGGGTTGTTGTGTAATATTTATTTTGAGTTTTGCGGGTTGTTGTATAATATTTATTTTGCGGGTTGTTGTGTAATATTTATTTTGAGGGTTGTTGTGTAATATTTATTTTGCGGGTGGTTGTGTAATATTTATTTTGCAGGTTGTTGTGTAATATTAATTTTATGGGTTGTTGTGTAATATTTATTTTGAGGGTTGTTGTGTAATATTTATTTTATGGGTTGTTGTGTAATATTTATTTTATGTGTTGTTGTGTAATATTTATTTTGCGGGTTGCTGTGTAATATTTATTTTGCTGGTTGTTGTGTAATATTAATTTTATGGGTTGTTGTGTAATATTTATTTTGCGGGTTGTTGTGTAATATTTATTTTGAGAGTTGTTGTGTAATATTTATTTTGCGGGTGGTTGTGTAATATTTATTTTGCTGGTTGTTGTGTAATATTTATTTTGCTGGTTGTTGTGTAATATTTATTTTGCTGGTTGTTGTGTAATATTAATTTTATGTGTTGTTGTGTAATATTTATTTTGCGGGTTGCTGTGTAATATTTATTTTGCTGGTTGTTGTGTAATACATGTATTTATTTTGCTGGTTGTTGTGTAATATTAATTTTATGGGTTGTTGTGTAATATTTATTTTGTGGGTGGTTGTGTAATATTTATTTTACGTGTTGTTGTGTAAGTTTTATTGAGTTGCTGTTGTAAAATGATGCATTTATTCAGACAAAGAACAAGATTGTTTAGATAGTAAGTAACATGTTGACTCTGACTCATACTATTTACATGGTCTGAAATCAATAATGTTTTACTAAAAATAAACTATCATAAACATCATGCATTTATCTTAATTTTAACCAAATGTTACCTCATTGTGGTTATATATATATATATATATATATATATATATATATATATATATATATATATATATATATATATATATATCTACAGCTGACTCTTGTTTATTCAAAATCAGTAATATTGAAATTTCATTAAATCAAAATGTTACCAATAGTCCCATCAGATCACTAAGTATTTCTATGCAAATTTTCGTGTTTAAATCGAAACAACGATTTGAAATTTGAAATTTTGCTTAATCTGTCTCTTATTTAATAATTGTTAATAGTGACAGACTACTTGGAATATTAATTTCAAAATAAAAGCTACACATGAAAAAAGAAAGCAGTTGTTTTGTTTGCCTAAAATTACTACCGAATAAAGGTAGTTTACCCTTTAGAAGTAGGACTAAAATTTCCCAATTTGACAACTAAAATTCCCCAAAAGGCAACAGTGACACATAATCAAATAGTTTAAGTTAAATCCAGTTGTCCAAAACTGTTCTGACAGACAAAAAATGTTAGATATTTTCACAATATGAAACCTTTGCAATGAATTTCAAAATTCTTAGCGTAATATGTGACATGAAAAGGGTCTGAATTTACCCAATCTGAAAGGTGGAAGGTAGTTTTTAAAAATCATAGCAAAATCACTGGAAAGTTGGCATCTTAGCACTTTACTTTAAGATTTATTTATTCATATACAGAAAGACACAATAATTTATTGATTCATTTATTCATAAAATATATGATCTTTTCAGAGCTACCACATCTCTTTTTATTGTTAATTGAGGGGGGCCAAGGTGGCCAAGTGGTTTAGACTATAGCCTTTAAACTGAACGCATCTCACCTCTGTCAGCTTGACCCTTGTCGACTGCAAGTGAGAAAAGTTTAGCTTTGTTGTAGGCCCTTGTTGGATGACTCTGTATAGTATAATTGTATGTTTTTCTGTGATGTTGTAGGCAAGTGTACTAGTACTCTATAGGATACCATGAGTGTGCACAGGTACAATGCAGATCAGAAACACTTAAACACTCTTGCACAATGTAAATTTGTGTTAAGATTAATCATTGAGATAAATAAAATTGTCTCATCATAAAGAGTTGAAAAATTGTTCATATGACTTGTAATAACATTCATCCAACCAACTTAATTGGTAATTGAACTAATAAATCAGTATTGTTTCCTGGAATTTGGGGGAAAATCATGAAAATAGTTCAGATTTTGTGTTTGATCGAGTCCAGTTGGAGCAAATTTGAGAATAATAAAGATTTTGATGATGGGAATATTTGGGAAAAATAAAGATTTGGATGATGGGAATGGGGTCTATTTTTGGCCCTAAAATAAGCATTTTAATAGCCTAGCATCTTTACACTATTCCACTCAAAGGTTTCTTCATTTAAGTCGTAAGCTGTTTTGGTTTCAGTCTTAATTCATTTGGTTTCAGTTTTAACCTATGTTGTTTGAAATCCATTTGGTTTCAGTGTTAACCCATGTGGTTTCAAATCCATTGGTTTCAGTCAGTCCATGTAGCTTCAGTCTTAACCCATGTGATTTCAAATCCATTTGGTTTCAGTCAGTCCATGTAGCTTCAGTCTTAACCCATGTGGTTACAAATCCATTTGGTTTCAGTCTTAATCCATGTGTAATCCATGTGGTGTCAGTCTTAATCCATGTGTAATCCATTTAGTTTCAGTCAATCCATGTGGTTTCAGTCTTATTCCATGTGGTTTCAAATCCATTTGGTTTCAGTCTTGATCCATGTGGTTTTAGTACATTTGGAAAATTGACATAATGTACTTGTAAGAACATGTTTATCTTTACACAGGTAGCATTTATAGATGTGTATTATTTATATAATTTTTATAATAACAATTATTATTGTATTTGAGTTTGTATTTGTATTTTGTAATTTGTATTTGTATTTCAGTTACATTTGGTAAAGCGATTGTTGATGCACATGTAAGAACGTGTTTATATACACCAGAACAAGTGGAGTTGATAAAGTCCAATCCAGCGGGACAAGAAACCATTGATGCTTTTAAAAAAATGGTAAAAATTTATACTTATTTAGTCTTTCGATTCTTTCTGTTTTCTGGGGGAGGGTGTGGCATAGGGACAAATGGTTAAGACACTTGACGTCAAAGGCCCTAACTGGTTAATTTGGTACGAGTAAAATCAACAGAGTTGTTAGAGTTGTTTGTGATGGCACACACATGAACCACGTGAATTTGTGTTTAAATTAATCGTTGAGGTTATTTTGAAAAAATGCTTTGTCAGGAATAGCTAAAAATTACTGATGTGACATAAAACAACATTCATACAACCAACAAACCAACCAATAATTAACCAATCAGCCAACCAATCAACAATTAACCAATCAGCCAACCAATCAACCAATTAAAGAACCAACCAATCAGTCAACCAACAATTTACTAACAATTGACCAACCAACCTATCAGCCAACCAACAATTAACCTATCAGCCAACCAATCAACCAATCAACAATTAATGAACTAACCAATCAGCCAACCAACAATTAACCAATCAGCCAACCAATCAACAATTAATGAACCATCCAATCAACCAACCAACAATTAATCAATCAGCCCACCAATTAACCAACCAACCAACCAGTTGGAACTTAAGACCTCCCACTTACGGAGTGACCACTCTACTAACTGACCTACAGCAGTATTTAAGTTTGAGTTAACAAAGTTCTTCTGATTGAGTGTTTTATATTATTTTATTGCAGACACATAAAGAACTGTGGAATGAAATGGCAGAAAAAATAACAATAGCTGTACAACAAATTATAGAATTTGCTAAAATGATACCAGGTTTTATGGATCTATCACAAGATGATCAGATTATGTTATTAAAAGCAGGTACTTATAGAATTTAGTAAAATGATACCAGGTTTTATGGATCTATCACAAGATGATCAGATTATGTTATTAAAAGCAGTTACATATAGAATTTACTAAAATGATACCAGGTTTTATGGATCTATCACAAGATGATCAGATTATGTTACTAAAAGCAGGTACTTATAGAATTTAGTAAAATGATACCAGGTTTTATGGATCAATCACAAGATGATCAGATTATGTTATTAAAAGCAGGTACATGTACGTATAGAATTTGTTAAAATGATACCAGGTTTTATGGATCTGTCACAAGATGATCAGATTATGTTACTAAAAGCAGGTACTTATAGAATTTAGTAAAATGATACCAGGTTTTATGGATCAATCACAAGATGATCAGATTATGTTATTAAAAGCAGGTACATGTACATATAGAATTTGTTAAAATGATACCAGGTTTTATGGATCTATCACAAGATGATCAGATTATGTTATTAAAAGCAGTTATATATAGAATTAGAAAAAAATGATACCAGGTTTTATGGATCTGTCACAACATGATCAGATAAAGCAAGTACCTATAGAATTTGACATATTGATACCAAGTGAAGGGTTTAAAAAGTTAAATTACAACCAATACACTACATTTTGAATTGTATTATTGTTAGCTCACTTTTAAGAGAGGCACTAGATACATATAATTTTGTATAAGCATTTTCACTGTGCCAGGTGAGCTACATTGTGTACATTATGGCCCATTTTGCCTCAACTTACTTTATTCAGATTATATATATAGCTTACATTCCTGGTCAGTTTATAAGATTTTGAAGTCCACCTGCACAAATTTGTTCTTTTAGGGGAACATTAATTATCAGTGAAATTCGTAAATTTCATATATGAAGTTGCTGTCTGTGTTATGTTAATAACCTTCAGTAACTGACATTACTGTCTGATTCACGTCTGCCGTAGCACTAGTTTTTCAAGGTTTTAGAAGAGATATCAAAAAATTTTGTAGAATGCCACATACCGTTATGACGTATGCATTTTGTCGTAATTAACTGACACCAAACTAAATGTCATCTTAGCTGGAGTATAAAATGCAGAGCTTTTTAAAATCCTTACGGGGATTTAACATGGGAAAAGACACAAACACTCATTCCGGAAATATATCGCTGTAATAATCATGCGGGTTAGGGTAGAAAATTCTGGAATAGTTCATTCAGCTGTAGGTAAGATCGCTGTTGTTATGCCTACAGTATATATTCCTTTTTCATTCAAGCTAGCAGACGATATTACCTGGCCAGCGAAAATTGGAAAGTCGGTCATGCGCAATTCTATTTTCTTAACCCGCATGATTTTTCAGCGATATATTTCCGGAATGAGTGTTTGTGTCTTTTCCCATATTAAATCCCCGTAAGGATTTTAAAAAGCTCTGCATTTAATACTCCAGCTAAGATGACATTTAGTTTGGTGTCAGTTAATTACGACAAAATGCATACGTCATAACGGTATGTGGCATTCTACAAAATTTTTTGATATCTCTTCTAAAACCTTGAAAAACTAGTGCTACGGCAGACGTGAATCAGACAGTAGGATACTGGGGGAATTTTCTTATTAAAGTACAGCATCATGCTAGATTTTAGACAAGAGTATAGTAATGGAGTTTAACATCCCAATCAAGATTTTCTACTTTTATTGAGGTAGCGTTCTTGAATTGTAGAGGAAACCAGAGTTCCTGAAAGAAACCACTGGAGTGGGATTCTAACGAGGACCATGAGAAGTGAAGTAATGGTGTTTTATGCCCCAGTCAAGATTCCTTCACTTATTTCCGGATGGTCAGTGGAATGGTGGAGAAAAACATCTACCTTTGGCAAGCGAACTGGTAAACTTTCTCACACTAGGACCTTTTCCAAGTGGGATTCGAACCCAGGCTGTGAGAGGCTCTGTGATCCATAAGCACGCACTTCAGACCACTCTGCTACCAAGGACCTCCAAGACCATGAGAGGGGTTCTGATCTGTAAACCTGTGTTGTAGACCACTTGTTCATTGATGTATCATTTACAACAAAACTTAACTCATTATTCTGTTTTTGATTTGCAGGAAGTTTTGAGCTGGTATTAATACGTTCCTGTCGGGTAATTGATGTTGTGTCCAATTGTGTTGTGTTTGGAAATTCTTTTGTTCCATTGACTGTGTTTGATGGTTTTAGTAAGTATGTTCAGATTGAAGAAAAAAAATGTTGTGAAATATTATTAATGAATAAGAATGATTTCTTACAGTGATTTATTTTGGCTTAATTTGGGGCCAAAATTCGGCCCCATTTCCAATTGAAAAAAAAAGAAATTTCCCAAATTTGGAGCATAAATTCCCCATCGTATTGAAATTTTTTTTTGGTATCTTGATCAGTGACTAAATAAAATTACCTCCTTGTGATCTTAAAATGCAGTAACAACCCAATGTGTTTTGACTGATGATAAACAATGATAATCAGTATGCCAAGGGCGATAATTATTTCAAAAACGTATTCATGATCAAGATTATGACCAGCTGGAAATCAAAAAATGTAAACAACAGCATTGTTGCAAGCAGTGTCACAAAGTTTTATCACAAAAAACTCAAAAAAGATACAAAAAACAGAACAATTAGACATGTTTTGTCAGAAGCCCCACAAAAAAAATGTGGACCGAATGTGATTTGTATTTTAGTATAATTTATTATCTGATACATATCATTGTTAATTGTAATTTTTTGTGATTTTTGCAACATAAAAATGATGCTAAAATTCCAAATTGCACAGGCCCCAATCCCATTCCCAAAAATGGTTAAAAAACTGTAATATTGTAAACCAGTTAGTTTACAATCTCTATTTTGATTGGAAGTGTTAATGTAGCAGTCACTGGGAAATCTTCAAATGTGCCAAAGTTCATTCATTCCATGTTTAACATCTTGATTGTTAAAGTGTTTGATGTATACAATTCCCAATTGATGCAATCAGTTTTTATTATTAAGACCGGAGGGATATAAAAGTGATGCCTAATGCAAATGTTTAAATTTTTCCAGCTGAATTTTCAAGGAGGACATGCTGGTCATGTCAATTTTAAAATGTTCTTTTTATTTTGACTCTCATTTATTCTGTAAGCTTTTAATTTAGAATTGATGCAGTGGTTTTTTCTCTGATAGGTGTCGATTTTTAGCGTTTCAAAAACAGCAAGTTTTTTAATAATTTGGAATTTTTATGTGCAAGATATGCTTCGTACTAGGACACACTCAGGGCAACTTTTTGTTAAGGTGCTATCTGACAAGCATACTACTACCCAATTCTCATTATTCTTATTATTTCTTTTATATATACTAGTATTTCTTTTAAAATTGATCCTAGTGTGAGAAAGTTTGTCAGTTTGCTTGCCGAAGGTCGGTGGTTTTCTCCGGGCACTCTGGTTTCCTCCACCATTCCAGAACTGACCGCCTTGAAATAAGTGAAAAATTCTTGACTGGGGCGTAAAACACCATTACTCCACTCCACTCATTATTCTGTACTGCTTGAACCAGTCAATAATTTTCCCATTCTAATGTCAAGTGCTGAGCAAGAAAGAAGTATTTCAAATATTAAAGTCTAATGTATTGCCCAGCATGAGTTCAAACCTATGACTTCTTGGTCTCCAGGTTGATACTCTACCAATGAGCCTTTAAGGCGGTACCTTGCGACGGACTTACATCTCAGAGAAATAAAAAGTGGCTTGCTTCCCTTTTGTTTAACAACACCATGATAAGTGGTGCCCTGTTGAGATTTTAAATACACCATGATAAGTGGTGCCCTGTTGAGATTTTAAATACACCATGATAAGTGGTGCCCTGTTGAGATTTTAAATAAGCATGTTTTGTATTTATATTGCAGCTGATGAAGAAAAACACCTAAGGGATAGCATATTGGAACTGGCTAAATCTTTGTTAAGTTTGAATTTGTCAGATAATGAACTTGCGTTATTTAGTGCTGTGATTTTAATTAGACCAGGTAAGAGCATGTTAGATATATATAATTAACTTATAAATTTATTATCTACCTGGGCCTTGGGTAGACCAAACTGACTTAGGATGACATTGAAACGGGTCCTTAAGTTCCCGGCCTTGGGTAGACCAAAACTGACCTGGGACAACCTAGTGAAACTGCACCTTAAGTACCTGGGCCTTGGGTAGACCAAAACTGACCTGGGAAGACCTTTTGAAACCGGGCCTTAAGTTCCCAGGCCTTTGGTAGACCAAAACTGACCTGGGGTGACTTAGAGAAACAGGACCTTAAGTACCTGGGCTTTCGGTAGACCAAAACTGACTTGGGATGACCTAGTGAAACTGGACCTTAATTAACTGGGCCTTGTGTAGACCAAATCTGATCTGGGACGACCTTGTGAACAGGACCTTAAGTACCCAGGCCTTTGATAGACCAAAACTGACCTGGATGACCTAGTGAAACTGGACCTTAAGTACCTGGGCTTTGGGTAGACCAAAACTGACTTCGGACGACCTAGTGAAACAGGACCTTAAGTACCCGGTCCTTGGGTATACCAAAACTGACCTGGCATGACCTTGTGAAACAAGACCTTAAGTACCTTGGCCTGGGGTAGACCAAAACAGACCTGGGATGACCTTGTGAAACAGGGCCTTTGGTAGACCAAAACTGACCTTGGATGACCTAGTGAAACTGGACCTTAAGTACCTGGGCCTTGGGTAGACCAAAACTGACTTCGGACGACCTAGTGAAACTGGACCTTAAGTACCCGGTCCTTGGGTATACCAAAACTGACCTGGCATGACCTTGTGAAACAGGACCTTAAGTACCTGGGCCTTGTGTAGACCAAAACTGACCTGGGACAACCTAGTGAAACTGGACCTTAATTAACTGGGCCTTGTGTAGACCAAATCTGATCTGGGACGACCTTGTGAACAGGACTTTAAGTACCTGTGCCTTGGGTAGACCAAACTGACCTTGGATGACCTAGTGAAACTGGATCTTAAGTACCTGGGCCTTGGGTAGACCAAAACTGACTTCGGACGACCTAGTGAAACAGGACCTTAAGTACCCGGTCCTTGGGTATACCAAAACTGACCTGGCATGACCTTGTGAAACTGGACCTTAAGTACCTGGGCCTTGTGTAGACCAAAACTGACCTGGGACAACCTAGTGAAACTGGACCTTAAGTACCTGGGCCTTGGGTAGACCAAAACTGACCTGGGATGACCTAGTAAAACTGGACCTTAAGTACCTGTGCCTTGGGTAGACCAAACTGACCTTGGATGACCTAGTGAAACTGGACCTTAAGTACCTGGGCCTTGTGTAGACCAAAACTGACCTGGGATGACCAAGTGAAACTGGACCTTAAGTACCTGGTCCTTGGCTAGACCAAAACTGACCTGGGACAACCTAGTAAAACTGGACCTTAAGTACCTGGGCCTTGGGTAGACCAAAACTGACCTGGGAAGACCTTGTGAAACCGGGCCTTAAGTACCTGGGCCTTGGGTAGACCAAAACTGACTTCGGACGACCTAGTGAAACAGGACCTTAAGTACCCGGTCCTTGGGTATACCAAAACTGACCTGGCATGACCTTGTGAAACTGGACCTTAAGTACCTGGGCCTTGTGTAGACCAAAACTGACCTGGGACAACCTAGTGAAACTGGACCTTAAGTACCTGGGCCTTGGGTAGACCAAAACTGACCTGGGAAGACCTTTTGAAACCGGGCCTTAAGTTCCTGGGCCTTTGGTAGACCAAAACTGACCTGGGGTGACTTAGAGAAACAGGACCTTAAGTACCTGGGCTTTCGGTAGACCAAAACTGACTTGGGATGACCTAGTGAAACTGGACCTTAATTAACTGGGCCTTGTGTAGACCAAATCTGATCTGGGACGACCTTGTGAACAGGACCTTAAGTACCCAGGCCTTTGATAGACCAAAACTGACCTGGATGACCTAGTGAAACTGGACCTTAAGTACCTGGGCTTTGGGTAGACCAAAACTGACTTCGGACGACCTAGTGAAACAGGACCTTAAGTACCCGGTCCTTGGGTATACCAAAACTGACCTGGCATGACCTTGTGAAACAAGACCTTAAGTACCTGGGCCTGGGGTAGACCAAAACAGACCTGGGATGACCTTGTGAAACAGGGCCTTTGGTAGACCAAAACTGACCTTGGATGACCTAGTGAAACTGGACCTTAAGTACCTGGGCCTTGGGTAGACCAAAACTGACTTCGGACGACCTAGTGAAACAGGACCTTAAGTACCCGGTCCTTGGGTATACCAAAACTGACCTGGCATGACCTTGTGAAACAGGACCTTAAGTACCTGGGCCTTGTGTAGACCAAAACTGACCTGGGACAACCTAGTGAAACTGGACCTTAATTAACTGGGCCTTGTGTAGACCAAATCTGATCTGGGACGACCTTGTGAACAGGACCTTAAGTACCTGTGCCTTGGGTAGACCAAACTGACCTTGGATGACCTAGTGAAACTGGACCTTAAGTACCTGGGCCTTGGGTAGACCAAACTGACCTGGGACAACCTAGTGAAACTGGACCTTAAGTACCTGGGCCTTGGGTAGACCAAACTGACCTTGGATGACCTAGTGAAACTGGATCTTAAGTACCTGGGCCTTGGGTAGACCAAAACTGACTTCGGACGACCTAGTGAAACAGGACCTTAAGTACCCGGTCCTTGGGTATACCAAAACTGACCTGGCATGACCTTGTGAAACTGGACCTTAAGTACCTGGGCCTTGTGTAGACCAAAACTGACCTGGGACAACCTAGTGAAACTGGACCTTAAGTACCTGGGCCTTGGGTAGACCAAAACTGACCTGGGAAGACCTTTTGAAACCGGGCCTTAAGTTCCCGGGCCTTTGGTAGACCAAAACTGACCTGGGGTGACTTAGAGAAACAGGACCTTAAGTACCTGGGCTTTCGGTAGACCAAAACTGACTTGGGATGACCTAGTGAAACTGGACCTTAATTAACTGGGCCTTGTGTAGACCAAATCTGATCTGGGACGACCTTGTGAACAGGACCTTAAGTACCCAGGCCTTTGATAGACCAAAACTGACCTGGATGACCTAGTGAAACTGGACCTTAAGTACCTGGGCTTTGGGTAGACCAAAACTGACTTCGGACGACCTAGTGAAACAGGACCTTAAGTACCCGGTCCTTGGGAATACCAAAACTGACCTGGCATGACCTTGTGAAACAAGACCTTAAGTACCTGGGCCTGGGGTAGACCAAAACAGACCTGGGATGACCTTGTGAAACAGGGCCTTTGGTAGACCAAAACTGACCTTGGATGACCTAGTGAAACTGGACCTTAAGTACCTGGGCCTTGGGTAGACCAAAACTGACTTCGGACGACCTAGTGAAACTGGACCTTAAGTACCCGGTCCTTGGGTATACCAAAACTGACCTGGCATGACCTTGTGAAACAGGACCTTAAGTACCTGGGCCTTGTGTAGACCAAAACTGACCTGGGACAACCTAGTGAAACTGGACCTTAATTAACTGGGCCTTGTGTAGACCAAATCTGATCTGGGACGACCTTGTGAACAGGACCTTAAGTACCTGTGCCTTGGGTAGACCAAACTGACCTTGGATGACCTAGTGAAACTGGATCTTAAGTACCTGGGCCTTGGGTAGACCAAAACTGACTTCGGACGACCTAGTGAAACAGGACCTTAAGTACCCGGTCCTTGGGTATACCAAAACTGACCTGGCATGACCTTGTGAAACTGGACCTTAAGTACCTGGGCCTTGTGTAGACCAAAACTGACCTGGGACAACCTAGTGAAACTGGACCTTAAGTACCTGGGCCTTGGGTAGACCAAAACTGACCTGGGATGACCTAGTGAAACTGGACCTTAAGTACCTGTGCCTTGGGTAGACCAAACTGACCTTGGATGACCTAGTGAAACTGGACCTTAAGTACCTGGGCCTTGTGTAGACCAAAACTGACCTGGGATGACCTAGTGAAACTGGACCTTAAGTTTCCGGTCCTTGGGTAGACCAAAACTGACCTGGGACAACCTAGTAAAACTGGACCTTAAGTACCTGGGCCTTGGGTAGACCAAAACTGACCTGGGAAGACCTTGTGAAACCGGGCCTTAAGTACCTGGGCCTTGGGTAGACCAAAACTGACCTGGCATAACCTAATGAGACTGGACCTTAAGTTCCTAACAATGGGTGATATTAACCCACTAGATCATCAGGCACGGATGGGGGAGACTGCTTCTCCACTGGACAGCCAGATCTCACCCTTGTAAAAGGAATAATCAAAAGCCTTAATAATCTAAACAGGATTCAGTGTGATGATGACTTTTAGTCTCAGTAGTCATTTGATGGTTTAACCCAAATTCTGCTTATGAATATCAGCATAGATTATGCTACTTACGTTTGAGAGTTCCAAACTATTGCATACACATGTATTTTTACATTTTTACACTGCAGTAGGTCAGTTGGTAGAGTGCTTTGTAAGTTGGAATTCATGGGTTTGAACTCCGACCGGGTGTGACCCAAGACTTGAAAGTGGGTAGTGACTGTTCTTTCGCCCAACACTTGGCATTATGAAATGAAAGTTGCAGGATCTTTTTTTGGATGGGAACTTGAAATAAATGAGGTCTTGTGTCACTGTAGGCTTGGCACAATAAAAAACCCTGCTGTAAAATGCCATCAGCGCAGCACTTTTGCCTATAGCTGGCAAGGTCTTGATATAAGTGAAATATTCTTGACTGAGACATGAAACACCATTACTCAACTCAACTCAACTCAACATTTATTTGAACACCTACATATTTAAATTTCATACAGAGAATATAAAAAAATATTCCATGATTTTGAGTGTTGGTAAAATTGAAATAAAAAGTAATCATATATGTGCATTAACATCTGCAGATTCACTGCTTAACTTGAGCTCTTTTATTTGATTTAGTCATTATAATGTAATTTCAAAAATGTGGATTTTATGTTTAATTTTGTTTCTTTTTGTTGCAGATCGACCTGGGTTAAAAGAAATAACAGAAATTCAAAAACTTTATGAAAAAGTCTTAGCAGCACTTAAAATGGAAATTGGGAAAAACCCAAATAATGAGGAGGATTTATTAAATAAACTTCTACAATATGCCTGGCCTTTAAGAAATCTTAGTACACAACATATAGTGCTTCTCAACAAATTCAAACAGACTGCTCCCGAAGTAGAGTTTCCTGCCCTTCATAAAGAACTCTTTAGTGTGGAAGGATTGGAAACATCCTGAGAGAGCTTTTTGAAGTTATTTCCATTTCCTGTCCACATAAATGAACTGTTCAGTGTCGAAGGATTGGAAATCATCTAAAGTTGCACATTTTGTAGAAGAGTTTCCTCTCTTCACACAGAGCTCTTCAGTGGGGAAGGATTTGGAATTTTAAGAAACTCAGGAGACTGTTCTTCATTTGTAGTTTCCTATCCTTCACATAGATCGCTTAATTGTTAATGGCTACAGAAACATCTAGAACCTGGAGTAAAGTTTTCTCCCTTTATATTAAAATCTTCAATATTGAAGTTTTTGGAAGTATAGTTTCTTTCTCAATTCGTTCTTCAAAGTGAAAGACTGGAAACTGCCAAATGTACAAAGTGAATTTTTGAAGAGCTTCTCAATCCTCTACCTGATAACGGAGAAGGTTTTTTTTGTTTTAAAGAAAGAAGAGTTGTGGAATATTTTAAGGAAAGTGTGAAATTACCTCGGATATGTTGCCATGTGACTTAATATACACCTATTTCATATTTTTGTTTTTAAACATAAAAGGTAAAATCTGACTTTTTTTAATTAGAAAAAAAGGAATTTACCTGTGCAGGGATTTTACCATCTATGTATACATGATCATTTTTTTGGGGATCGGGGTTGCCATATTAATTTCATTTCATCATGTTATTCTCTTTTTTTGTTTTTGTTTTTTTTTTTATTGTACAGCATATTTTTAGTGATTAAAGATATTGTATATAGGAACTATATAGAAAATTGTACATAAAAATAACAATGTCTACCAGTGATTACGATATAATAAATGAATTTATTATATATAGAATATACATAGACCTGTAATCCATATATCATATCTATATATATACATGTATATATACATATATATATATATATTTTGAAAAATTTAAACAGTAAAAAAGTGTAGCATTATATATTGCTTTCATTTTTTTTTTAAAAATACAGGTCAAAAAGTGAAGCATTTTCAATAAGAATTGTTTAAGCTCAACATTTGAAAACTTTAAACATGAAAAAGTGTAGCATTAGTGTAAGCACACATTTGGTAAAGATATAACAATTTATATTATAATTGCATAAGTTTTCATATTTTTCAAACTTTTTAGTAAGGTTTTTTTTTTGTACACTCACATGCTTAATAATTAGTAAGCTACAATTTTATCTTTTAATTTTGGAATTTTGTAAAAAATGATTTAGGGAATGGTTCCAGTTTAAAGTTAGGATCATGGAATTCCCCAGAGCACCACATGGTACCTCGGACAATTTTGCGGGACAATTATTTCTATTTGAAAATGGAATTGCATAAAGTGATGTTTTCCCGTAGTAATGACGTTTTTTTTTGAGAATATTTGACGTAATTGTTACCCATTTCATTCCACACAAAGAGGTACTGATCACGTGGTTCACTGGCGGGTTCTATTGGATTAATGATCCTGCCAATACCTCATGTTCGTGCAAAAGTACATGTATTATCCATACATTTGAGTTTGTGCAGAACTGTTATTCTGGTTGTCAGTTTTTGCAATTAAATATTTTTCTTTATGACCAAACTTTTTATATGATGAAATCTTGTTTTGATGTGCCTTGATCATTTATCTATTATGCCTTTTACTAGTAGGCAAGGTTCCAAAATTAATTTCTTTTGATGATTTTCTTTATAAGTCTTATCAATGTATTGTCAAACACTTTTAAATAACTTGGGGCCTTGGTGACCGAGGGGTCTGAAGCACACACTTACGGATCACAGTGCCTCTAACTGCCTGGGTTCGAATCCCACTCGGGACAGATCCTAGTGTTAGGAAGTTTGTCAGTTGGCTTGCCGAAGATTGGTGGTTTTCTCTGGGCACTCCGGTTTTCCATCCCAGAACTGACTGCCTCGAAATAAGTGAAAGATTCTTGACTGGGGCATAAAATACCATTACACCTCTCCACTCCTTCAAATAACTAAATTCTGACTTAATGGTGGTAACAGTTTCACTGTAGTTTGGATTTCTCGTGTATGTGAGTAAACCAGTTGTTTTCATTTGGCATATCCTAGTGAGATAAAGTTCGTCATGTTTACATGTCTTTTTTTTCCCCTAAGTACATTGGTTTCATTCATGATCGTTGCACTGACCTTGATAAATCTAAAAAAGCGAATCTTATCTAAAAAAAACATTTCTCAATTAAACAAAAAAAAAAAAAAAAAAAATTGAATTTGTGAATTTGATGCGAATCAAAAGATTTGATCTAAGCTTGACAATGGGCAACTGAATTAAAATTTCAGTGTCTTGACCGATTCCTAAAAATTTTGAAAAATTTGAGTTTCTGTAGAGAACCATGTTGATATCACATGACATTCATTTGGAACTTTTGATTGGTTAACATTCATTCGGAACTTTTGATTGGTTGTGGAAATATGTATTATCATTTCACTGGAAAAGCATGTCATATAACATTGCATTTTTTTCCCAGAACTTCCTGTAAATAGTTTTGAAAAAATGTACAGGTCATATAATCTGAATTGCTTGTTAATTTTTTGGGAGATGTCAAATTTTGTGTTTCCATAACTGTTCTGCACAAAAGTCAAGTGGGATTGGGTTATGGGCTGTCTGATATTATTTGAAAAATATAAATAATCAGAAAAGTTGATGCGAAAAAAATTTGATTAAATTTTATAGAATGATTTTTTTTCTCAATTTTTTTTTTTATCTGAAATGCTGGTAGTTCAGAAAACATTTACATCAGATTTCAATTAAAATTGTTAGATTTTCCCCTTAAAATAATGATGCTTAAAATATTTTTAGTTTTTGTAAAAAATAGGAGTTGTGCTCATGTACAGTATATTATGATAAAGTTTGAATGAGCTGGTTGACCTTTATTTTGAGTATTAATTGGGGAAATTTAAAATTCAAATCAATTTGACTCGTAATTTTACAATCTTTTTTGAAAATGGGAAGTTGGCCTGAGTCTTAATTCTAGACAAAGTCCCGGTAGGCCTGTTGTATTTTTTGGTCAAAGTGATTGTGTTATATATAATATTCAAGGTTAAAGGTCAGCTAGTTGGTTCAAGCCGAGGCATAATTATACAATTTTGTGATGTAGAAAATTTATGGCTGTTAAAGTTTTAGCTTATGCTGTAGACTTTGTTAATTGATGGTATTTCATTCTGTAGTGCATTATTGATGGAATATTTTGAGTTTTTAGCGCATTGCTGCAAATTTCAAGATGGTTGTCATTTTGAATATATGTATGTATTTTAATGTATATTTTAATCAAATGGTTAACAGGCTTTAAAAATCCCAACATATTCATTAGAGTGGAATTATTTTGCAGGGGCTGAAATTCAAACTGGTCTGACATCACCACCTTTTTTCTTGCCAACTGGTCAGTTTAGAAAAAAAAAAGTGAAAATTGTTTACCTTCTATAATGGCAAGTTAAGAGATTTGATGGTTAAAAACCAGGCAAGATTTTAAGCCCCAAATTGCATTTTCAGAATTTAGTTATAAAATATTTATTATGATTTACATTTAATAGACTTTTTAAACTTCACGGAGAAGAGAAGATGGCCCTTTTCTTATTAGTTATAGGGAAGCTTCTACTTTCTCTCTCTCTCTTAAAGCACAGGCACAGGTCTTGACTGTAGTACTTAGAAATATTGTACATTTAAGCACTCTGTTAGTCATCATCAGACAATTACAAGTTCAAAAACTGATCAATGCAAATTTACCATTTCATGTTCCACATGGACTTTGTTTGAAATACAAAATAATGTAAATGTACTAATTTTAGCATGTACACATTTTAGTGTAATTTACATTCTCAACTAATTCCCAAAACAACTTTTGAGAAACAGACTATAAGTCAAACATGTATTTTAGATGTGTACTTAAATTAGCACTACTATCCTAGTGCAAAATTCGCTAAAATTAATACATTGCTAAAATGAGTACGTTTACAGTATATCTTGTCACAATCAGCTGAAATAAGCCTATACATCATAAAATACCAAGGAAATTTTGTGTTCGGAAAGAAAATTTTTAAGTTGGCTTGATTCTTGAAAAGCTGTATTTTTATTGGTTTCCTCCACAATCATTTTCATGATTTTTTTTTATTCTAATGAAATGTATCTTTTTTTTTTTAATGATCTGTAAGGGTTATAGTCTGAATTCCCTCTGGTCATAACACATTTTAAGCCTGGCGACACTGTAGAATCAGAATAATTTCAAACTTTAAATGTTTCATGATGTCATCACTGCTGGTTAGAGAACTCAGATACATTTTTTGTGATGTTGATGTTTTCAAAGAAACTTTTTGACTTCGCAAATTCTCACATCCAAATTTTTTTCTAAAACAAACAATTTACTTTTGATCAAGGTTAGGTACTTTTCTTCAGTTCAACTAATTTTTTCAGTTTGAAGTGAAATGAGGTAGTTCCTCTTTCAACACCAGTTGGTATTGAAAAATCTCTGGGATTTTAATATAGAAATTGTTCTGACCCTACACTCAATCATCAAGTTTAAAGGTTGTTTGGTTTGGAGGAAATTCAAGTTAAATCCTTATGTGTAGAGCGTACTAATTAATTAAAGTTCAGATGTAATTTGATTTTAGTATTATTTTCTAATAAAAAATATATTCTGATTTACTTTTGGTAACATTGACAATCAGGGAATGGGATAACTGCTGTTGAAATTTAAAATACTTTATGAAAATGAAATATTAAAATTTTCTACAAGAACATGACATGCTGAGAATATTTCAACATTTACGGAAGACTATTAGTTTTTAGCAGCAAAATGTCATACTGAAAGTAACATAGTTATAGTTTTATGAAATATAATCATTAGGTCACAAACTCAAAAGGTCAAGGTCGACTCAATGATTATGATCATGACTTAAAAGGTCAAGGTCATGTGATTAAAAGGTGACAGCACTTTTTGGTTGTCTTTGTTATAAAGATTTTTAAAAAATTAACAAAATAAACATGTAAGAAAAAGTTACAAAAATTGTTTGTTTTTCATTTTTAAAATGAAATATTCAAATAAATGTCACATAGTATTCTTGACTTGAAATATCAGTTAGTATTAACTACAATGTTGGTACTAATGTTAGAATGATGTTTGGTACTCATGTTGGAATGATGTTTTATGCCCCAGTCAAGATTAAATGGTGTTTAGGTATGGTAAAGGAAACCAGAGTACCACTCATCTTTGACAATTAAACTGACAAACTTTCTTGTTTGTTACCTTTGATGATTTCACATTGTTCTCATTCCTCAACCATTTCAGAATTGAATGCAGTAAAACTTGACTGGGATATAAAACACTATCATTATTTAAAGCTTGAGCTACATCTTCCATATATATATATATATATATATATATATATATATATATATATACCTTGCTTATCATACACGTAGTTATGGAGATTGATAGATGGATATTGTGAATAGGGAACAACTTGTGTCAGTTAATTTTCGTGATAAGCTATATTTAAAGTGTTCCTGTATTTTCATGTTCCTCAACTATTTCAGATATGAATGCTGGATCTTGACTGAGATATAAATAATTGTGTGTAGCAAATGCTGCATCTGTAAAATTTATAACTTAAGACATTGATTAGGATATACATAGATAGTTTTGTTAGGGGAAGATAGTTTTTTTTATGGGAATTTTCATGAGAAGTGACATTTTCAGTTTGTTCACATACTTTTATTTTCATTTTGACAATTTGGTGAAAATGAAAGTGAATCGTTGAATTTGGTGAAAATGCAAGTGAATCGTTTGAAAAATTAATTACAAGGTTTTCATGAAAGTTCTATTTTAATATATTGCCACTTCGGTGAACTGCCGTGAAAATAAAACAATGCAAAAATTTTATGATTTACAATAGTTAAACAAGTTATTCAAGATTTATTTGAAATTATTTTGTATTCTTTATGCGACCATAAATGGGTTTTTTCTTTGTAGTACTGATTATCTCCCTTACATGATTTTTTGGACTGTAATATTTCATTGATTTAACTACACGTATATAAATGTAAGGAAAAAAAATTCACAAAAATGTCTTAAAATAGGTATTTGTTTAATTTATTACATATAAGTTAGTTATGTGCATAAGAATGAAAAATTAAATGGAGAGATATTATAAACATTGGTCAAGGCCAAACGAAAAATTATATGTTTCAGGTTTTAAAAAGAGGATAGGTAGGGCTTTTCTCTCTTTTTTTCTGAATTTTTTTTTAGCTTTTGGCACTACAAATGATAAGTAACATTCGAGGAAATATTTAAAAAAGAAAATTGTTGCATTTTACTTCAAGATCGATCATTACCCCAGCACATGAACATTTATAAAAATATTGTTACCACAAGTATCAAATTTGTCTAGATAGATCTAAACCTAACCATCGAAGCCAAAAATGGTATAGAAGTAAAATCCAGAATCTAGAATTGAAAAACTTTTAACTTCTCAAATAGGGTTTAATTGGAAAACCAGAAACACAATTGTTTTTTGCCTAAATGCAGACCATTTTCATTCAAGAAATGAGGTTAAGGGATTAACAGCTAGCACACGATTATTCAATTAGTTTGGCAAGGCAATGGAAGTTATAGCACTATAAATGCCATTTCTAGACAGCCCTGGGAAATAGTTATCCCAGGAAAAAATTTTAATGAACGAATGATAGGGTTTTGGTCGAAATGTTTAGTTTTTCTAAGCTAGTGGAGGGATGCTTAAATGTTTTTTCTGTTGGCTTTTAATTTGCTTCAACAGGTTCAATGCTGTTATTAAATTTTGATGTTGATGATGATTATTTTAAAGCTTTTTACCAAGATCATAATTATATATTCATTCACATTGTAATTAATATTCAGAGGTCAGAGGTCATTATTGTTAAAACCTTTTTAGTATTGTTTTGTGATAATAATTGTTTGTAATTTTGTTGAGGGACAACTCTTTTGTAATGTCTTAAAAATTGGGTATTAGCTACCAGTTTGAGAACGGTTTTTAAACGTTTTCAGTCAAATAATGAAAAATTGAAGCTCAAATCATTCTTCTGTTAGTAATTAAAAAGTCAGTTGTTGGTGAAGTTCGTTACTTATGCTGCGTCAGTTTTTGGGGAAGTTCATTAGATGTACTTATGCTGCATCAGTTGTAGGTGAAGTTCGTTACTTATGCTGCAAGACTGGTTTACTGGTACTTCATAACTAGAAAATTTTTTTTTCTAAACAAAAGTTATTTTATGGCATATTTTTTATTTTTAACCTCTCAGGAATTTTTTAATCAATAGTTTACATTTATTTACCAATTTAAAGGATAGAAAACCTTCATTGAATCTGTAGCTAGTTCCCAATTTAAAACTTACCAAAAATGGGGATTGTGCCCAATTTGTTTAGAGCAGGGATATTGTAGACAATAGTCCTACTCCTTTTCATCATTATAGATTCATTATACTGTACATTAACAGCCCTTGTATACACAGTGTATAAATGTGTACAGGGCACTTGTCATTAAAATACACTATTTTTATATACACATAATGTTGTTTTGTTTTGTTTATATCCTTTAAATAATACTGTATCGGTGACTCCGAGGTAGAGCATCTGCCTTTAGGGAGGTCATGGGTTCAAACCATACAAATGGCTAAATAGGAACTACATGTATAGCTTTCCAAGAGCATGGCATTAGAAGGGCAGAGTATATATAGACTGGTTCACCCAGTGTCAGAATTATGGACAATTGGAATGGTACCATTCACCACGGCATACTGATTCGGTGAGGTAGCACCAAAACAAAAAGTTGCAGAGTGTGCACTAGTACACACTAGACTTTAAAGTACACACTCACACATTCATAAACTTGTTCATCATTCCTTATTTCACTTATATCGAGACATTGCCAGTTATAGGTGAAGTGACAGAAATTTTGACCTTTGCAGTGCCATTGGGGCAATGTGCAGGGAGGGTTCTTTAACTTGCCATGCCTGCCATGATCTACGACATCAGTGTTTAGGGTCTCATTCGAAGAACCCCACCATAGAGATCAATGATCTCATAGTAAATAGCTAAACAAAACTGCTGATGGCATGTTAAACAACAATGCAACTAATGTATCTGTAATGTTAACTCAATAAGCAGAAGCCTGTGTGTTCAAACCCCAAACAGAACATTGTCTTAACTGATTTGTCCAGTAATGGAAGTTTTGGGTTTGAACCCCAAACAGGTTGAAATGGAATATGGGTAGTGTTTGTTCTTTTATCAATTATTTGGCAGTTGAATTGGGTTTCCGATCCTGTGGATTGGACAGGGAAAATTATATGAACAGTTAAAGTTGGAAACCGTAGACAAATCACCAAAAAGAAACTTCTTTGTTGCACAGAAAGCCTTGGGAGATAAGAGTTAAACTTTTGCCAAGGAAACTGTCCATCTGGGTTCAAACCATGACCAAATCATACATTCCAGACACTGCTTTCATGTGTAGCACTCAGCATTATTAGGAAACAGTATTGACTGGTTTAGCCAGTGTCAGAATAATGTGACTGGGGGAGGGGTATGCTCGTCTGCTGTGTACCTACTCTAAGCTAGCATGTCAAAGTAGCCCTAAGCACATGCTAGTACAAGGCAGACAATATAACACAATTGCACATCTTGTGCATAGAGTGAACTTGTCATAATAGATTAATAAACTTTCTTTAATTGCAAATGGCAGAAATAATTGGTGATATAAAGTCAAACAAAACATCCATCAATTTTCGGATCACAGCTCCTTGCTTCTCTAAATTGTGCAGATCCAAGTAAGAGGAAATAATAAAGTTTTCTTGCAGAAAGTTTTTTCCTCCAGCCACTCAGTTTCCTGACGAATCTCGACAAGTGAAAGAACACTATATACATGTATCAGGTTATTTTTGCAGGGTGCAAATTTTTGTGCATTTTTTCACCAAAAGACTGTGCCGAAATTAGTAAATATTTCGCTAAATATTATGATTAATTAAGATTTTATGACTTTGCGCATGGCAAAGGTAAAAATTTCTGCCAATAAGCCTGTGAAATCTAGAAATAAGTGAAATATTCTTGAATGGGACATTAAATCAAATCAATCAATCAATCATAAATACTAGATGGCAAGATTGTATTGGTATTAATTTTTTATTTGTATTTTTATATACAAAGTAATAAAATATTTTGAAATAAACTTTAAAAAATTTGACTCAAATGCAAGGTGACTTTGTCATGGTGTCACAGCTGCCAATCAATTATATCCAATGATTGATTAATGGAACTTGCCAGCATACCACATGATGAATACCTCTCATCATTGTGTGGAATGAAATGGATAAAGTTCCCCAAAAAATCGCAATTACTGTTAACTGTCACATTACGTAATTCCATTGTCAACAGAAATAATTGTCCTGCACAAACACTATGAGGTTTTCCATAGTTGCATGTGGAATTCCATTACAATGAACTGCTATCATTGTGTGGGAACTTACTGCAGTTTTCAGCATACACATGTAAATAGTTACTATCAGTGTCACCTTTTTGGGAAAACCAATTATCTGTTAAGCAAAGTTTTTAAGAAAATACAAGAAAGAGTTTGATATTGTTCACTAAGTTAGGCCTAGTCAAATTTGAAATATGAATTTCAAAATATGAATCGAACCTTTTATATAAACATTCTCATCATCATCATCAGCAGCAGACATATTTTGTTCTAAAGTACAAAAATCTTCATTTGTAGGAGTGGGTTGATACATGTATTCCGATAATCAATTTTAATCAGTATTTAGAATTACAATACATGAATTGATACAAGCTTTGAATTTTGGGCATTTTGAATTCTGGAAATTTTGTGTTTGTTTTTTTCTTTTATACACACCAATACGATGACAAAGTGACCAGGTAACAACAACATGGCTGCCAATGACGACGTAGTTGCCATATTTGTGCCTTTAAACTCCAAAATTTGTTAGGGGAAGATAGTTTTTTTTATGGGAATTTTCATGAGAAGTGACATTTTCAGTTTGTTCACATACTTTTATTTTCATTTTGACAATTTGGTGAAAATGAGAGTGAATCGTTGAATTTGGTGAAAATGCAAGTGAATCATTTGCAAAATTAATTACAAGGTTTTCATGAAAGTTCTATTTTAATGTATTGCCACTTCGGTGAACTGCCGCGAAAATAAAACAATGCAAAAATTTTATGATTTACAATAGATAAACAAGTTATTCAAGATTTATTTAAAATTATTTTGTATTCTTTATGTGACCATAAATGGGTTTTTTCTTTGTAGTACTGATTATCTCCCTTACATGATTTTTTGGACTGTAATATTTCATTAACTACACGTATATAAATGTAGGGAAAAAAATTCACAAAAATGTTTTAAAATAAGTATTTGTTAAATTTATTACATATAAGTTAGTTATGTGCATAAGAATGAAAAATTAAAGCCAAAGTGACATGCGTACAATTAAATTTTGAAAATGCACTGGCAGATATGTAATGGAGAGATATTATAAACATTGGTCAAGGCCAAACAAAAAATTATGTTTCAAGTTTTAAAAAAGAGGATAGGTAGGGCTTTTCTCTCTTTTTTTCCCCCTGAATTTTGTTAAGCTTTTGGCACTACAAATGATAAGTAAAATTGGAGGAAATATTTAAACAAGAGCACCGCCGAGCGTAGCATTATACGCCCGTGTTATATTGATCGAGTATTACTATTTACTAGTGTGGCAACACCTTTAGGGGTTTAGCGGGAAAGAATGGAACAATCTAGAGGATTTCTATCAGTAGAGCTCATCCACAGAACTTGCCACTCAAAAGTTTGACACAGACCTAACGGATAAGTGCCAAACCTACCAATAATTTGGTAAAGAATTGGTTACTTTAATATGGGTACGAATTCAAAACGGTACGTTAAATTGTTTTTGGATGATAGCGCCGACTTTAAACAGTTATTGTGGATTTTATTTAAAAGATAGAAAAAATATAAAAATACCGTCTTTTCCGTCAGATCTTAAACATTTTTCGGTCAATGGACGACTTTTTCGTACAATGAACTGTTATTGAACAGGAGTGCGTTAAACGTAATTGTTTTTTGGAAAAATTCATTTTTTGCATGTTTGACCCCAAAATTAAGTATGATACCGATTTTTCCCAAAAATTTCACCAAGTTAGATAGCTAGATCGCATTAGACTCCATAACCTCAGAAATTTTTAGCAAAATCTATCGAGGAGTTTTCAAGGTCCCCAAGATGCAAATATATGCTGCTAAAAAGGAGAAAGTTGTCGCCTTTATCATTTCACATCTAGAGGATGTTCCGAATGAATTCGTCACTAATCCTCTAGATTGTTCCATTCCTTACTGAGAAGTATAAGTACAACTAGGATATATGTATGTAAAAATATATTGCTAAATGGATAGTGGTAGACTGCTATATAATTCATATTCATTTCCAGGAAGGAAGAAGTTTAAAATATAATGTTAGGTCATGGCATGCAGGAAGATTTTAGGAAACAAATACATTTTTTGTCTGAAATGTTTTGAGAACCTTTTTTTTAACCAACCTGAAATAATTTATATCTATAAAGCTTAATTATAATTTGAACTGTTGTCGTGATCTGTGCAGTATGATAAAAAGGTGTTTTAAGTTAAAAAAGGGGCATAACTCCTCCAAAAATAATCTGAAAAAGTTGTAATTCGAACTTGCACCAGATAATAACATCGTAAATGTGTATACCAAATTTCATTTGAATCCATAAATAGTTGTAGGCTCTGATGATCGGAAACCACATGGTCATACATACAAAAATTTCTAAGTTAAAAAAGGGGCATAACTCCTCCAAAAATAATCCGAAAAAGTTGTAATTCGAACTTGCACAAGGTATTACCATGGTAAAGCTGTATACCAAATTTCATTTGAATCCATAAATGTTTGTGGTCTCTATTGAACGGAATACAAATTGTTAACAGACGCCCGCCCGCCCAGCCACCCGCCCGCCCGCCCGCCCGGACGGACAGCACCGTAACATAATACGTCCCGTCATATGACGGGCGTATAAAAAGGAAATTGTTGCATTTTACTTCAAGATCAATCATTACCCCAGAACATGAACATTTATAAAAATATCGTTACCACAAGTATCAAATTTGTCTAGATAGATCTTATCTGTAAACTTACCATCAAAGCCAAAAATGGTATAGAGGTAAAACCCAGAAACGAGAATTTAAAAACTTTTAACTTCTCAAAAAGGGTTTAATTAGAAAACCAGAAACACAATTTTTTGGAAGGACTTCCATTTGTACCCCCCATCCAAATTTACTTTTTAGCTAAATTGATGGTTAAAATGATATAATTATTCAATATTTTACATTTTGTGAAGGAAATTTTTTTTAAAAAATCTACATTGGTTTTCATGGGTGGGGGGTACAAAAGGAAGTCCTACCAATTTTTTTTGCCTAAATGCAGTCCATTTTCATTCAAGAAATGAGGTTAAGAGATTAACAGCTAGCACACGATTATTCAATTAGTTTGGCAAGGCAATGGAAGTTATAGCACTATAAATGCCATTTCTAGACAGCCCTGGGAAAAAGTTATCCCAGGAAAAAATTTTAATGAACGTATGATAGGGTTTTGGTCGAAATGTTTAGTTTTTGTAAGCTAGTGGAGGGATGCTTAAATGTTTTTTCTGTTGGCTTTTAATTTGCTTCAACAGGTTCAATGCTGTTATTAAATTTTGATGTTGATGATGATTATTTTAAAGCTTTTTACCAAGATCATAATTATATATTCATTCATTTTGTAATTAATATTCAGAGGTCAGAGGTCATTATTGTTAAAACTTTTTTAGTATTGTTTTGTGATAATAATTGTTTGTAATTTTGTTGAGGGACAACTCTTTTGTAATGTCTTAAAAATTGGGTATTAGCTACCAGTTTATTAACGGTTTTTAAACTTTTTCAGTCAAATAATGAAAAATTGAAGCTCAAATCATTCTTCTGTTAGTAATTAAAAAGTCAGTTGTTGGTGAAGTTCGTTACTTATGCTGCGTCAGTTTTTGGGGAAGTTCGTTAGATGTACTTATGCTGTGTCAGTTGTAGGTGAAGTTCGTTACTTATGCTGCGTCAGTTTTTGGGGAAGTTCGTTAGATGTACTTATGCTGCGTCAGTTGTAGGTGAATTTCGTTACTTATGCTGCAAGACTGGTTTACTGGTACTTCATAACTGTAGAAAATTTTTTTTTCTAAACTAAAAGTTATTTTATGGCATATTTTTTATTTTTAACCTCTCAGGAATTTTTTAATCAATAGTTTACATTTATTTACCAATTTAAAGGATAGAAAACCTTCATTGAATCTGTAGCTAGTTCCCAATTTAAAACTTACCAAAAATGGGGATTGTGCCCAATTTGTTTAGAGCAGGGATATTGTAGACAATAGTCCTACTCCTTTTCATCATTATAGATTCATTATACTGTACATTAACAGCCCTTGTATACACAGTGTATAAATGTGTACAGGGCACTTGTCATTAAAATACACTATTTTTATATACACATAACATTGTTTTGTTTTGTTTATATCCTTTAAATAATACTGTATCGGTGACTCCGAGGTAGAGCATCTGCCTTTAGGGAGGTCATGGATTCAAACCATACAAATGGCTAAATAGGAACTACATGTATAGCTTCCCAAGGGCATGGCATTAGAAGGGCAGAGTATAGACTGGTTCACCCAGTGTCAGAATTATGGACATTGGGAATGGTACCATTGACCTTGGCATACTGATTGGGTGAGGTAACACCAAAACAAAAAGTTGCAGTGTGTGCACTAGTACACACTAGACTTTAAAGTACACACTCACACATTCATAAACTTGTTCATCATTCCTTATTTCACTTATATCGAGACATCGCCAGCTATAGGTGAAGTGACAGAAATTTTGACCTTTGCAGTGCCATTGGGGCAATGTGCAGGGAGGGTTCTTTAACTTGCCATGCCTGCCATGATCTACAACATCAGTGTTTAGGGTGTCATCTGAAGAACCCCACCATAGAGATCAATGATCTCATATTAAATAGCTAAACAAAACTGCTGATGGCATGTTAAACAACAATGCAACTAATGTATCTGTAATGTTAACTCAATAAGCAGAAGCCTGTGTGTTCAAACCCCAAACAGAACATTGTCTTAACTGATTTGTCCAGTAATGGAAGTTTTGGGTTTGAACCCCAAACAGGTTGAAATAGAATATGGGTAGTGTTTGTTCTTTTATCAATTATTTGGCAGTTGAATTGGGTTTCCGATCCTGTGGATTGGACAGGGAAAATTATATGAACAGTTTAATTTAGAAACCGTAGACAAATCACCAAAAAGAAACTTCTTTGTTGCACAGAAAGCCTTGGGGGATAAGAGTTAAACTTTTGCCATGGAAACTGTCCATCTGGGTTCAAACCATGACCAAATCATACATTCCAAACACTGCTTCCATGTGTAGCACTCATCATTATAAGGACAGAATATTGACTGGTTTAGCCAGTGTCAAAATAATGTGACTGGGGGAGGGGTATGCTTGTCTGCTGTGTACCTACTCTAATCTAGCATGTCAAAGTAGCCCCAAGCACATGCTAGTACAAGGCAGACAATATGACACAATTGCACATCTTGTGCATAGAGTGAACTTGTCATAATAGATTAATAAACTTTCTTTAATTGCAAATGGCAGAAATAATTGGTGTTATAAAGTCAAACAAAACATCCATCAATTTTCGGATCACAGCTCCTTGCTTCTCTAAATTGTGCAGATCCAAGTAAGAGGAAATAATAAAGTTTTCTTGCAGAAAGTTTTTTCCTCCAGCCACTCAGTTTCCTGACAAATCTCGACAAGTGAAAGAACACTATATACATGTATCAGATTGTTTTTGCAGGGTGCAAATTTTTGTGCATTTTTTCACCAAAAGACTGTGCCGAAATCAGTAAATATTTTGCTAAATATTATGATTAAGATTTTATGACTTTGCGCATGGCAAAGATAAAAATTTCTGCCAATAAGCCTGTGACATCTAGAAATTAGTGAAATATTCTTGAACGGGACATTAAATCAAATCAATCAATCAATCATAAATACTAGATGGCAAGACTATATTGGTATTAATTTTTTATTTGTATTTTTATATACAAAGTAATAAAATATTTTGAAATAAACTTTAAAAATTTGACTCAAATGCAAGGTGACTTTGTCATGGTGTCACAGCTGCCAATCAATTATATCCAATGATTGATTAATGGAACTTGCCAGCATACCACATGATGAATACCTCTCATGTTTGTGTGGAATGAAATGGATAAAGTTTATGTCAGAAATTCCCCAAAAAATCGCAATTACTGGTAACTGTCGCATTACGTGATTCCATTGTCAACAGAAATAATTGTCCCGCACAAACACTATGAGGTTTTCCATAGTTGCATGTGGAATTCCATTACAATGAACTGCTATCATTGTGTGGCAACTTACTGCAGTTTTCAGCATACACATGTAAAAAGTTACTATCAGTGTCACCTTTTTGGGAAAACCAATTATCTGTTATGCAAAGATTTTAAGAAAATACAAGAAAGAGTTAGATATTGTTCACTTACTTAGGCCTAGTCAAATTTGAAATATGAATTTCAAAATATGAAACAAACCTTTTATATAAACATTCTCATCATCATCAGCAGCAGACATATTTTGTTCTAAAGTACAAAAATCTTCATTTGTAGAAGTGGGTTGATACATGTATTCCGATAATCAATTTTAATCAGTATTTAGAATTACAATACATGAATTGATACAAGCTTTGAATTTTGGGCATTTTGAATTCTGGAAATTTTGTGTTTGTTTTTTTCTTTTATACACACCAAAATCGATGACAAAGTGACCAGGTAACAACATCATGGCCGCCAATGATGAAGTAGTTGCCATATTTGTGCCTTTAAATTCCAAGTATGATGTCTGGGGAAAATTTTGGACATCTGGTCTATGAAAAAAAAGACTTGGATATAAAGAAAAAAAGTTAAATGTGATTTAGAATTAAATTTTGTTACATTTATTCATGAAAATGAAAGTGCATATCATGTTGCAAGCAGTATATAATGATATGCATCATATCGTAGCATGTCCCCTATTTGTTCATCCTTCCATTATTGCTTACATGTACATTCACATCATTATTGTCTTTTTAATACTTCATGATACTTTTTCTTCAAATTTTAACTTTCTTCAATGGAGGTTCATCATCATTACTATTGTCATCACTAACATTGTCGTCATCACTATTTTCCATGTCTTCTTCATAGTCATCATCATCACTATATTCATCACCATCCTCATCATCATAGCTACTGTAATCATCAATATCGCCATCACTATCACTCTCACTGTCAGTTAAACATTTCTTCTTTCGTTTTATAGAGGGTTGTTGAGAGTGTGCTCGGGGCTGTTTGGGCTGAACTGAAGATTGCTGAGACTGAACAGGCTGCGGCAGTTTTAATGAAAGATTTGGTGATCGTACCACGCGCTTCAGGACCCGTCTTTGGGATGAAAACAAAGATTTGATTGCTAGCTGATGTTCATCTGAGTCTGAGTCTTCAAAATACTCACTACCTCTGTGAAGTTCAAGTTGTCTCACTTTCTCTACTTCCATCCTAAAAAAAACAAGAGGCCCATGGGCCTTAAAGCTCACCTGAAGATATGTCCAATATTGTTTGCAAAGTGCAATAGACAATATATTAAGTACCGAAACTTTAAAAGTTTTCTCAAGTTAAGAACTCCCACAAAACTTAATCAAAAAAATATCCACTCACATTTCATTTATAAGTAGCTTATATAATATGCATAAAGTAAGTGAAGTGCAATGAATAATTTCCAAATCATTAATCAATTTCAATATACTTATGCAGCTATGACCTTGACCTTTCAACATATATGACCTCAAACCAAATATGATTGTCATGTTAATTCCTACAATATTCTAATATACATGCATATGCATGGAATTGATAGCTTTCAAGATAATTAGCAAGTTAAGTCATCTTCTGCAGCTGTGACCTTGACCTTTCAACATATGACCTTAACCCAAATATCAAAATGATCGTCATGTCAATACCTAAAATATTCTAATATACATGACTATACAAATAGTTTAAAGATAATTAGCAAGTTAAGTCATCTTCTGCAGCTGTGACCTTGACCTTTCAACATATGACCTTAACCCAAATATCAAAATGATCGTCATGTCAATACCTAAAATATTCTAATATACATGACTATACAAATAGTTTTCAAGATAATTAGCAATTTCAGTCTTCTTTTGCAGCTGTGACCTTGACCTTTCAACATATGACTTTGTACCATATATCAAAATGATTGTCATGTCAATACCTACAATATTCTAATATACATGTTTATACAAAAAGTTAATAGTTTTCAAGATAATAAGCAATTTAAGGCTTCTTTTGCAGCTGTAACCTTGACCTTTCAACATATGACCTTGAACCATATATCAAAATGATCATCATGTCAATACCTACAATATTCTAATATACATGCCTATACAAAAAGTAATAGTTTTCAAGATAATTAGCAATTTAAGTCTTCTTCTGCAGCTGTGACCTTGACCTTTCAACATATGACCTTGTACCATATATCAAAATGATTGTTGTCGCAATACCTACAATATTCTAATATACATGTCTATACAAAAAGCTAATAGTTTTCAAGATAATTAGCAATTTCAGTCTTCTTTTGCAGTTGTGACCTTGACCTTTTAACATATGACCTTGAACCATATATCAAAATGATTTTTGTCACAAAACCTACAATATTTTAATATACATGCCTATACAAAAAGTAAATAGTTTTCAAAGATAATTAGCAATTTAAGTCTTCTTTTGCAGCTGTGACCTTGACCTTTCAACATATGACCTTGATCCATATATCAAAATGATCGCCATGTTAATCACTCATTCTCAAATATGTTGCAAAATTGGGGATTTTTTTTGTTAGAAAATAAAGTTGCTTTAAAACACATTTAATGTTGTTGATATTTAAGAACATCAACTCTTGATTAAAGAAATGAAGTTTTGTCATGCTAGTTTGAGTTTTAGGTTAAAAAATGCTATATAACATAAGCATAATAAAATTCTCCGTGTAATTTAGGGTACAGTATTCCGTTTGGTTTCAATCTTTATTCTTCGTTTAAGAATCCAATCTCGTATACAACTCGTGTATGAATTTGTTCACATATGTCATTCGTTTAAGAATCCAATCTCGTATACAACTCGTGTATGAATTTGTTCACATATGTCCTATCTTTCATTTTTCACATGAATTATGATATCGTTGTATAGTATTACCTAGTCAGATATCGGCATATCTTCATTTTGAGTTCCAGTCAATAAATAAGAAAAATAATGCGTCTATCATTAATGACAAAGAATTTTAATTAATCAACAGAAGAAAAATAATGCATAACTAATAGCAAGGAAAGTATTACCTTACACGTTGACCAAAAAATAATTTCCGACACATACTTTTTATACATCTATATCGTAAAAAAATGTGATGTCACGTAAATTACAATTCTGAAAATATGGAGCCTGTTGACATCAGGTAAGTATTTTGTCCAGTTTTCTTTTATCTTATGCAGGTGCTATCCATTGAATTAAACATTACCAAAGATCAAAGTATTTAAATTATTGGAAACTTTTAACCCTTTTGCGCCTGTCATTTGCTTCTCTAGTTGATAGGCTTGAAGTTTTCTTATAGTAAGCTTTCGTTCTTTTACTTTCGAACACCAACCAATTGCTTGAAGCTTCCGGGTTCTAATTTCTTTCTTTCGGGATATTCTTTTTGACGCTGAGCATGAGTTTTTGACATTTTTCTAAAAATTTATAAAAACATTTCAATTACAAAACGTTTGTTTCCGACAATTGATCATATGACTGTCAAGTAGATGTATCATAAATTGTATTTTACTTGACGTTATATTGATATAGATTAAATATGTTAAAAAAGTTCATATACATTTTGTTTTTTTATTCAATCATCATACATTAGATTTATTCCATTAAATGTGTCAGTTTAATTATCATTCATTAATAGAGGTATCTCATGGTGTATATCTAAAATTCGAAACATCAAAATTTATGCTTATTTGTAATTGTTATATAATTATTCATTTATCTTATATATTCTTTCGAACGAACTTTATTCTATTACTGGTACTTATGTCGTTCATATATACATATTTAATAACAAAATAAAACAGCACTAGTTAGCAACAGCTTAATTTTTTACTCTATCTGAGCTTGTATTTTACGTGAGTTTTTGAATTTTACGTTACACATCATCTGAAGCTCTTAACTTCTGTGTTTGCGGTGTTTGTCATCATTAGGGAAAGCAGGTGTGTGCTATAATATAAACATAAGCAAACAGTCATGTTGTTTTTCTTTTGTTTTGTTGTGTTAATGTTTATTTCAGGTTATCAGCCAATAAAATTAACTCTTACCTTTTTCTGAAACTTTACGTTTTGTATACGTTAAACATAGGCATATACGTCGTCAACTATTTGGCACATCAAGATAAATGATCCGGATAATGATTGCATTTGTGTACCAAATAGAAATCCTTCCTTTTTTGGGTTTCATGGAATTAACGTCACTTAAAATACCGTCACGTAATTTTTTTTTTTTGAATTATTAAGAATACGCTTGACCAAATTTATAACAATTACCGTTGATATCATATGTCGAAATTGTTGGTATAGAACGCTCTAACATTTAGCAGTAAGTGAACACAAATGTATTATCTTTTTACAGTACTAGAGCGTCACGTATAGTTACATTTCTTAAAATTTCCAGAATTAATGGGTTTGATAGATTTTTTCAGAGGGTATTGGCAAAACCTAACACATATATTTCAATAACTACATTACTTGTAAATACTTATATACAAAATTTAACTGAAAAATAGCCCCGAAGACATTTTTATAAATACAAATATTTTGTGACATTCAATTTTGAAAAAAGGAATCCATAAATATTTTTTATATTTATTTCAAACTGGGGAGTGACAAATTTTACTCTTTGGTTAGGAATCTATATTATCATTACATATGTGTCATTTGCTGCAATAATTTAACAAAAGTATATCTTTTATCAGAAAATATATTCTTTTAATGAGAAGTGGAAATTTTCTTGTTCTGATTTATACGTCTTTGGGTGTGACACCAATTCTGCAACATATTTGAGAATGAGTGTAATACCTACAATTTTCTAATATACATGCCTATACAAAAAGTTAAAAGTTTTCAAGATATAGTGACAAATGTATAATTTTTAGCAATTTCCCCACTCAGTACCCTACAATTTCCATTTTGAGCCCCATGGCTACCATTTGTGCAAATCTGAAAATAAATGACCTAAGGATGTTATAAATGAAATATCTAAGGTATATCACTTGTAGATTCAGAGGAGAAGATTTTTAAAGTTTTTAACTATTCCCCCCCTTATGGGGCCCCAAGGGAAAATAACTCCTTCATTTGTGCAAATCTGAAAGGGCTTCAATCAGGCAAGATGGTTACCAAGTTTCATCAAATTTGGCCCAGTGGTTTTAGAGGAGAAGATTAAAATGTAAAAATTTTATGCACGGCGCACGACGGACGAAGATGGATAGCAGTAGCTCATGTGAGCTAAAAAAAAATAAATAAAATACAAGAATTCCTCAGAATTAAATGTCTCGCCAGGTTAGTTTTTGATGGAGTAAAAAAAAACATTACTTTAACATAAACTTTCACAGTTTGACATGCTGCCGCTGCCTATGACAACACCAAAAAAGTAAAACCTTAGTCTTGACCAGGCTTGACAAGAACTAAAAATACCCCCTCAGCTAAGAATACCAAAATTTGATTTGTTTATGGCAATTTTTTTCAGAAAAAAAGTGTCTGTGAGTCTGAAAAAGTTGTTTTTCAGAACAAAAACCTTTATTGCATACATTAAAATATATTAAGATATCACTTTAAAATGCTGCAAAAAAAAAAAATTCCATATTTTATTTTATAAATGAAATTTAACAAGGTGATTATAATATAAACCTATGGCATATATAAATTTGTAAAGTTATTTATGAACCCAAGTGTATCAATTTCAAACCCAAAAGTGAGTTGAGTTGAGTAAGGCTGATTAATGTCCCAGTCAAGAATAATTCACTTATATGGAGATGTCGCCAGCTATAGGCAAAAGTGAATAAATTTTGCCTGTGTGTTGCACTGACTGCATTATACAGCAGGGTTCTTTATCGTGCCAAGGCTACATTGACATGGGACTTCTTTAAGTTCCAATCTGAAAGAACTGTGACTTTCACTTCATAATTGTTAGTGATTGGCGAAAATTTTTTAGTATAGATTTGTAACAACAAAAGCTTGTCAGACCTTTTTCCATTAAGCTTGCAATTAGAAGATTGAAAATAAAGACTCAACGGTGAATTTTTACACAATAATGCAGTTTTGAAACTCAATTACCTCTACAAAATCCCTTATACGGAAGAAATCAGATACAAGGGGAGGTAAGTTTCTTGCTGGTGCAGAAGGTTGAGAAACAGTCGCAAATAACCGCTGGACTTGATAAGCCCATCAGGTTAAAAAGTATGGCAGTTTATGATTAATTCTGTTGCTAGGCACCATGCCCAATACTTACCTTATATCAGGGTCTTTGATTGGTTCTTTTTGTGACAGTAGATTACAGATTTTCCCAGACACCCTGTTGGCGAGCCAAAGTGTACTACTTGATTTGTATCTTTTCCGAGCTTCATCCGACAAATGGTTGACGTTTTCCAGCATCTCAATAATTAATGCCTCCCAGGAATCCGGATGTTCTTGATAAGCACGTAGCATTAACAGGATTTCCTGTTTATCTATTGAAACGGGTATGGTTTGTTTTTTCTTCTTAATCAAGGGTATACCTAAACAAAAGAACAACATCTATATTTAAGACATTGAAGCTCACCTGTTTCTCTAAAAACGTACAAGTTATCAAAAAGTCAGACATTTTGTTGAGGAAAGAAAATTGAGAAAAAAATTAACTCTAATTATAGCAGGGTTTCTAAGCTTTTATTGGTACTTAATGCAATGTCTTTTGAGTAAGTATTGTTTTATGCAACTTGGGTGAAAATCTAATTCAAAATAATACTAATAAAAATTTATGATTTTACAGTAATGTCTAAGAAAATCTTTTAAATCTGAAATACTGTTTCCTTTCCTGGTTTACTGGTTCATCCAGTGTCAGGGAAATGTGACTGAAGAAATGATATACTTGTCAACAGTTTAATGGCTTGGTAGGCTTGCAAATCAACAAGCCCACTTCCCCCTCCCTGTCACAGAATAATTGACAACCAGTAGTTCCTAAAGTTGACTGGACCAGTATCTTTGACATTGGAGTCACAGTCTTACTATTTACTAGCAGTTATTGCCAGGCTTAGTCGGAGGCTCATAATGTGCAACAATTTTGTATATATTGTGGCAGTGACAATCAGATGCTCATAATGTGCACCAATTTTGTATCTATCATGGCAGTGACAATCAGATGCTCATAAACTGCACTGATTCTGTATCTATGGTGCCAGTGACAATCAAATGCTCATAAGCTGCACTGATTCTGTATCTATGGTGGCGGTGAAATTAGATGCTCATAAGCTGATCTGATTCTGTATCTGGTGGCAGTGACAATCAGATGCTCATCAACTGCACAGATTCTGTATCTATGGTGGCAGTGACAATCGGATACTCATAAACTGCACTGATTCTGTATCTATGGTGGCTGTGAAAATCAGATGCTCATAAACTGCACTGATTCTGTATCTATGGTGGCAGTGACAATCAGATGCTCATAAAGTACACTGATTCTGTATCTATGTTGGCAGTGACAATTAGATGCTCATAAACTTCTCAGATTTTGTATCTATCATGGCAGTGACTATCAGATGCTCATAAACTGCTCTGATTCTGTATCTATGGTGGCAGTGACAATCGGATGCTCATAAACTTCTCAGATTTTGTAACTATCGTGGCAGTGACAATCAGATGCTCTGAACTGCACTGATTCTGTATCTATAGTGGCAGTGACAATTGGATGCTCATAAGCTGCACTGATTCTGTATCTATGGTGGCAGTGACAATTGGATGCTCTTAACTGCACTGATTCTGTATCTATGGTGACAATGACAATCGGATGCTCATAAACTGCACAGATTCTGTAACTATGGTGGCAGTGACAATCGGATGCTCATAAGCTGCAATGATTCTGTATCTATAGTGGCAGTGACAATTGGATGCTCATAAACTGCACTGATTCTGTATCTATGGTGGCAATGACAATCAGATGCTCATAAGCTGCACTGATTCTGTATCTATAGTGGCAGTGACAATTGGATGCTCATAAACTGCACTGATTCTGTATCTATATTGGCAATGACAATCAGATGCTCATAAACTGCACTGATTATGTATCTATGCCATCACAGTCACTGTCATCAGTGGTTCTTGAACCTGACTAGTCCTGTCTCTATGAACTGTGAAATAATTCTCAAGTTGACTCGTATTCATGACATCAGTTACAATCTTAATGACAAATAAATGTTCATGATGTACATGGCTACTGTTCGGTCAAAGGAGTTAATAAAGAATTAGCCTCGAAGACCTTGACCTCATAATATGAGAAAGTGGACTCCATTGGTATGGACATGTACAAAGATCCAGCAGAGCAATCAAGTGTGCACATGATTTACCAGTTGCTGGAAAGTGAGATGTTGGCCATCCAAAGATGTCTTGGACAGAGCTAACAGAGAGAGATTGTAGACAGTGGAAGCTCTCAAATTCCGACCCCAATGATCGTAAGAAATGGAGACTTGGGGTGAAATCTGCCATGTGTGCAGCTAGCCAGTTATCTGGAAGAGTGCTTATTAGTATAGACAATGCTAAAATGATGATGATGATGATGATGATGAAGATGATGATGATGATGATGATATTTTTGTATCACATTTTGTCCATTTTCAGTCATTTCTTTTGTTTTTACTTCATCTAGTTTTTTTTTTTTTAACTTTTTATTTGTTCTCAATGTTTTAAAAATATCTCCCCAGTTTTGGAAAAAAAAAACTGACCTAGAAAAACTTACTTTTGCAAGGTATTAAACAAAATTAAAGTAAAACAAAATCACTGCTTGCCAAACTAATGTAGAATTATTAATATTTGCCAGATTATAATTTTGTGGTTTTGCCATTTTTAAAAAAAAAAACAGTTGCACCTGGAGTGCATGATACGCCCGTCAGATATTTAAACTTCTTTTTTAATTTCTTAAACAACTTGACATTTAGCTGAAACATATTTTTTTTAAACAAAGTAGCAAATTTATTTCTCAATGTTTATTCACAAACCTTTTTGATTATAGGACAAATATAACACAAAAGTTTTATAAAAAAAGTTCAAATGATTTTTGAGTTACAACATACAAAAAAAAATGCCTAAATTTTGACAATTAAAGGCCAATAACTCTACAAGAAGAAAACATAAAAATCTCAAAAATAAAAGGGAACTCTCTGCCATGGATACCAATATAACACAAAAGTTTCATTCAAATTGTTCAAAGCAATTTTGAGTTATTGTACAACATGCAAAAAAATGCCTAAAATTTGACAATTAAAGGCCAATAACTCCGCAATGAGAAAACATACGAATCTCAAAAACAAAAGGGAGCTTTCTGCCTTAGATACAAACATTTCACAAAAGTTTCATTAAAATTGCTCAAAGCATTCTTGAGTTAATGTACGATGTGTGGACATACGGAGGGACGGAAAGACGGCGCCATACCATAATACGTCCCGTCATAGACGGGCATATAAAAATTCTGTTCAGAGAATATTTAGTGGAATTGAGTTTTGTGAAAGAAATTCCATTTGGGGCAATGGGAAATAAAAATAGTCAATGACTTAATGTACTGGATTTCACGAAAATAGTGAGATTTTATTATAATCACCCTAGAATGTGATAATACCAATTGTTTTGTTTGCCTCAAATTACTACGGAATAAAGGTAGTTTCCTCTTGAGAAATAAGACTAAAATTTCCCAATTTGACATTTAAAATTCCCCAAAAGGCAACAGTGATACACAGTCAAAAAGTTTAAGTTAAATCCAGTTGTCCAAAACTGTTCTGACAGACAAAAATGTTAGGTATTTTCACAATATAAAATCTTTGCAATGAATTTCAAAATATTTGAGGGTAATATGTGACATAAAAAGGGTCCGAATTTTCCCAATCTGAAAGGTGGAAGGTTGTTTTTAAAAACCATAAAAAAATCACTGATTATACAGTATTTAAATGTGTACTTGTATAATCTTACCTTTAAGATATAGACTTCTCTCAGAATCTTCTGTTTCCTTATCTGTAATGGATTAAGTAAAAGGGTAGAAGATGAATTGATTTGATATGGCGTTTCTCAGATACAATGTTCTGGACGAAGTGTCACGTGACTTTCATCACCATGTGACTGAATTTAGGGCTTTTTTACCGCCTTGTTTATAAACATATACACAACGAACTGCTAGTTCTGGTTTTTGATAAACTGAAAAATTTTCCACTAAAAATGTTATTTTAGTTTTTTTTTTAAGGTTTTCAATCATACAGATGATTAAAAAAACATTATAAATTTATTTTATTCCATTTAAAAATTTGCCGGAAACAACGCTGTTGTGATGACTGCACAGTGAATCTGCGTGACCGAAATTCAAGATTTTCATCATTTAAACCATTCATTTTTGTATAATTTGTATAATATAAGATAAAATAATTCAAATAAAATGAAGTCAAGCAGTCTAAAGATAGTATAAGTTGTATATTCTACTTTACGTTTCCCCTAGTAAAAAGGCTTCTCGTTATTGCTCCCAACTAAAATAACCAAAAAATCTTTATAAACTCTTATTTAGATCTTGAGATATCATTTAATCTATTCATTTAAAAAAATTAAATTGTTTGATACAGGTATAAGCTCGAAATTATATGTAAAATAGTTTAAATCACTACCCTTTCCTATCACCATGCAGTCAATCATTGTTGACATTTTTGCTATGCCCTAAATTCGAGGCTGGTCACGATTCAGGTCGATACTAAAATCTGAATTGGCAAGGAATGAATACATCCGCGAAACAACATATTGATTAAATGGGGTTTTATGTCCCAGTCAAGAATATTGTAAATCAGGAAATTAATGCGTCATAAAATTAATGTGAATTGCCATTTTGAAGTAAAATGCGTTTTGAAATTAATGCGATTTTTAAAATTTCAATTTTTAAAATTTTTGCCTATTTTTTATCTTACATTTATAAATATTAATTTATGGACTCTGAAATCATTATATTATGTCTTCCTTAATTTAAAAACACGTTATAAACAAACTTTTGGTAGACATTATTAAAATAAACAGTAAGGTGTTTTAAAATAATTAGGGTGGTAAAGGATTATCAGAACAAAGAAACGCGTGTTTTTTTTTTTTTTTTAAAAAAAACATACTCAAATATAACACTTGGAGTTTTTATTAAAATAAAGCATTCAAAAGTAGGACGTCCATGTTGACATAAGTACAACTAATGTTCGTCTTCATCTCACGAGTTTAGAATGATAGATTACTAATAACCACAGTACTTTCAATTTGATGTTCCAGTCAAGGTTTAAAATGATGTATTAGTCACGATTCTACCCATAGCAAAATTCCCAGTAGGAAAGAAACAGCAAAAAATTACTGCTAAATGAGAATGTGCTCTAATTAATCAGTTACAATAACAACTTCCGGTTAAGGGAGGTAACTCAATTTACAATAAATATACAGAATACAGACATCGGAAAATAAATGCGACAAGAAATTAATGCGATTAAACGGGCCTCACATTTTTTCGCATTAATTTCTTGCTTGCATTAATTTCCTGATTTACAGTATTTCCATTATATTGATACGTCACCAGTTACAGGTTTTGTTTTTTTTTTGTTCAACAAACCACACTAAATTTAAATAAAACATTAGATATTCAACTTCAACTATGTTACGTCTTAAAAACTGACATTGAAATATTCCCTTATTTGAGTTTAGTGAACACTCAATTAAGTGTATGCTTGTTAAAAAAGGAGTGGAGTGGAATGGAGTTATGGTGTTTTATGCCCCAGGCAAGAATCTTTCACTTATTTTGAGGCAGTCAGTTCTGGATGGTGGAGGAAACCAGAGTGCCCGGAGAAAACCACCAACCTTTGGCAAGCGGACTGACAAACTTTCTCACACTAGGATCTGTCGCGCCATGGGATTCAAACCTAGGCAGTGAGAGGCACTGTGATCTGTAAGCGCACCCTTTAGACCAATCGGCCACTGAGGCCCTTGTTAAAAAAGGGGCCTGATTAACAATATGTAAAATTTTCATCAAACCTTTAACAGCATCATTGTCTTTATCGGATTCCCTGTCCACATCATCTGCAATACAAAACAATATTTAAATAAATGTATTAAAGGTTAACTGTACCCAATATGGAGCTTTTGAGCTTCCATAGTAATGGTATGTCATTATATATGGGAACTGTATATACAGGTATAAGAAATATATGCCACTGTGCATGTTGTTTCTATATTTAGAGTACACATACTGGTTTAGCAAGACTGATTGCGTGATGTAGACGCACAGGTTTTTGGTAGGTAATAAGTTTATTCGAGCTATTATTTCTTAAGAATACAGTCAAATTTTTCTTGTTATTTGATGTTCTATTGTTATTGTTTGTTTTTTGTAGATTGGTGGAAAAAAAGGAATGATATTTATTGTAAATTGATATCAACATTAAATACGTGAGTCGTAAGTGGCACCTCCCATACGAGTGTTTGTTGTTTATTTTATACATGTAAATATTTTATGTTTGTTTGAAGAATCGAATTGGAACATACATAAGCTACCGTATGTTTTTTTTTATAAAACACTGTTCGAGACCATTTTTGTTTATATGGGCTCATATTACCTCTGATCACATGATTTGCAATTAATTTGCTAAGCATATATCATGTGACATTTTTTTCTGGCTGTTGCAGTGACTGGATATACCTGTTGTGAAGCTGCAGCTGTTCTAGAAATTAGACATACCCACTGTAAGCTGCAGTGTTTTTTATTTTTTTCTTAATGATAAAAAAAATGGACACTAAGATTTTTAAAAACTGAAAACTAAATATAATCATTGAACTGTCTAGAAAGTAGAGTGGAGTGGATTGGAATCATGGAGTTTTATGCCCAAGTCAAGATTCTTTCACTTATTTTGAAGCTGTCAGTTCTGGGATGGTGGAGAAAACCAGAGTGCCCAAACAAAACCACAGACCTTCCTCAAGCGAACTGAAACTCACACTAGAATCTGTCCTGAGTGAGATTCGATTTGGGAGGCGCTGTTATTGGTAAGCGCCAGCTTTAGACCACTCAGTCACCGAGGCCTTTTTCTCAAGAAAGACTGCTTATAGTGCTATCATGCAAAATAGTCTATTTTTAATGTGCTTGGACACATTATTCAGTTTGTTCTAAGTTTCAACAAAGTTGTGTAAAGATTCGTCCTTAAGATTAATAAAAATTGTTACACCATGAAAAACTGCTGATAAGGGATAAAACCGCATTCAACTAACCATCCAGTTGAAATTTTAGTGTAAATAAAGGGCAATAGTAGTGGAGTTTTCCGCACTTTTTTTCTACAGGCTTTTAGATAATGAACTGATTATTGGTATATAAGTCTACGTAATGAGTTACAGATCAAGTTTAAGTTTCATTTCAATCTGCTAATTTTTACTGAGTTATGACCCTTTGATCTTTGAAAATTTACAGAAATTTTAGTTTTCCGCACTTTTTTCTACACGCTTTTAGATAATGAACTGATTTTTGGTATATGAGTTAACCATGATGAGTTACAGATCAATTTCACGTTTCGTTTCAATCTGCTAATTTCTATCGGAGTTATGGCCCTTTGATCTTTGAAAATTCACAGAAATTTTAGTTTTCCGCACTTTTTTTCTACACGCTTGCAGAAATGGAACTAATGTTTTGTATGTGACTCTACCATGATGAGTTACAGATCAAGTTTATGTTTCGTTTCCATCTGCTAATTTTTACGGGAGTTATGGCCCTTTGATCTTTGAAAATTCACAGAAATTTTAGTTTTCCGCACTTTTTTCTACATGCTTGCAGAAATGGAACTAATGTTTTGTATGTGACTCTACCATGATGAGTTACAGATCAAGTTTATGTTTCGTTTCCATCTGCTAATTTTTACGGGAGTTATGGCCCTTTGATCTTTGAAAATTCACAGAAATTTTAGTTTTCCCCACTTTTTTCTACATGCTTGCAGAAATGGAACTAATGTTTTGTATGTGACTCTACCATGATGAGTTACAGATCAAGTTTATGTTTCGTTTCCATCTGCAAATTTTTACGGGAGTTATGGTCCTTTAAACTTTGAAAATTCACTGAAATTTCAGTTTTTCAGACTTTTTTTAAATGGTTTTAGATAATGAACTGATTTTTGGTATACGAGTCTACCATGATGAGATACAGATTAAGTTCATATTTCGTTTCCATCTGCTAATTTTAACTGGAGTTATGGCCCTTTGATCTTTGAAAATTCACAGAAATTTTAGTTTTCCGCACTTTTTTCTACATGCTTGCAGAAATGGAACTTATGTTTTGTATGTGACTCTACCATGATGAGTTACAGATCAAGTTTATGTTTCGTTTCCATCTGCCATCTTGAACAACATGTATAATTTATAACTATAAATCTTTGTACCATATAATAAGGTACATTTTACCTAAAACTTTGGGATTAGTGAAATATGCGACCTGTAGGGGACTATGTATTGTTTTCCAATACTCTCAGAATGCTTGTTCTCCACCATTCCCAAATTGACTGCATTGATAAAGTGTGGAAAACTGAGGTGTGACAGACGGACGGACAGACGGATGGACAGAGTTCAAACCTATAGTCCCCTTCGGCTTTCGCCGGTAGGGGACTAAAAAGTTTGTCAGTTCCCTTAGAGAAGATTGATGGTTTTCTTCAGGTACTCTGGTTTTTAGTCCCCTACCGGCGAAAGCCGAAGGGGACTATAGGTTTGCACTCTGTCTGTCTGTCTGTCTGTCCGTCCGTCCGTCTGTCACACCTCAGTTTTCCACACTTTTTTTCTAAATGCTTTAAGATAATGAACTGATTTTTGGTATATGAGTCTACCATGATGAGTTACAGATCAATTTAACGTTTCATTTACATCTGCTAATTTTTACCGGAGTTATGACCCTTTGATCTTTGAAAATTCACAGAAATTTTAGTTTTCTGCACTTTTTTTCTACATGCTTTTAGATAATGAACTGATTATTGGTATATAAGTCTACCATGATGAGTTACAGATCAAGTTTACGTTTCATTTCAATCTGCTTATTTTTACTGGAGTTATGGCCCTTTGATCTTTGAAAATTCACAGAAATTTTAGTTTTCCGCACTTTTTTCTACATGCTTGCAGAAATGGAACTAATGTTTTGTATGTGACTCTACCATGATGAGTTACAGATCAAGTTAGCGTTTCGTTTCCATCTGCAAATTTTTATGGGAGTTATGGTCCTTTAAACTTTGAAAATTCACTGAAATTTCAGTTTTTCAGACTTTTTTTTAAATGGTTTTAGATAATGAACTGATTTTTGGTATACGAGTCTACCATGATGAGATACAGATTAAGTTCATGTTTCGTTTCCATCTGCTAATTTTAACTGGAGTTATGGCCCTTTGATCTTTGAAAATTCACAGAAATTTTAGTTTTCCGCACTTTTTTCTACATGCTTGCAGAAATGGAACTAATGTTTTGTATGTGACTCTACCATGATGAGTTACAGATCAAGTTTATGTTTCGTTTCCATCTGCCATCTTGAACAACATGTATAATTTATAACTATAAATCTTTGTACCATATAATAAGGTACATTTTACCTAAAACTTTGGGATTAGTGAAATATGCGACCTGTAGGGGACTATGTATTGTTTTCCAATACTCTCAGAATGCTTGTTCTCCACCATTCCCAAATTGACTGCATTGATAAAGTGTGGAAAACTGAGGTGTGACAGACGGACGGACAGACGGATGGACAGAGTTCAAACCTATAGTCCCCTTCGGCTTTCGCCGGTAGGGGACTAAAAAGTTTGTCAGTTCCCTTAGAGAAGATTGATGGTTTTCTTCAGGTACTCTGGTTTTTAGTCCCCTACCGGCGAAAGCCGAAGGGGACTATAGGTTTGCACTCTGTCTGTCTGTCTGTCTGTCCGTCTGTCACACCTCAGTTTTCCACACTTTTTTTCTAAATGCTTTAAGATAATGAACTGATTTTTGGTATATGAGTCTACCATGATGAGTTACAGATCAATTTAACGTTTCATTTACATCTGCTAATTTTTACCGGAGTTATGACCCTTTGATCTTTGAAAATTTACAGAAATTTTAGTTTTCTGCACTTTTTTTTCTACATGCTTTTAGATAATGAACTGATTATTGGTATATAAGTCTACCATGATGAGTTACAGATCAAGTTTACGTTTCATTTCAATCTGCTAATTTTTACTGGAGTCATGGCCCTTTGATCTTTGAAAATTTACAGAAATTTTAGTTTTCCGCACTTTTTTCTACACGCTTTTAGATAATGAACTGATTTTTGGTATATGAGTTAACCATGATGAGTTACAGATCAATTTCACATTTCGTTTCAATCTGCTAATTTCTATCGGAGTTATGGCCCTTTGATCTTTGAAAATTCACAGAAATTTTAGTTTTCCGCACTTTTTTTTCTACACGCTTGCAGAAATGGAACTAATGTTTTGTATGTGACTCTACCATGATGAGTTACAGATCAAGTTTATGTTTCGTTTCCATCTGCTAATTTCTATCGGAGTTATGGCCCTTTGATCTTTGAAAATTCACAGAAATTTTAGTTTTCCGCACTTTTTTTCTACACGCTTGCAGAAATGGAACTAATGTTTTGTATGTGACTCTACCATGATGAGTTACAGATCAAGTTTATGTTTCGTTTCCATCTGCTAATTTTTACAGGAGTTATGGCCCTTTGATCTTTGAAAATTCACAGAAATTTTAGTTTTCCGCACTTTTTTCTACATGCTTGCAGAAATGGAACTAATGTTTTGTATGTGACTCTACCATGATGAGTTACAGATCAAGTTAGCGTTTCGTTTTCATCTGCAAATTTTTATGGGAGTTATGGTCCTTTAAACTTTGAAAATTCACTGAAATTTCAGTTTTTCAGACTTTTTTTTAAATGGTTTTAGATAATGAACTGATTTTTGGTATACGAGTCTACCATGATGAGATACAGATTAAGTTCATGTTTCGTTTCCATCTGCTAATTTTAACTGGAGTTATGGCCCTTTGATCTTTGAAAATTCACAGAAATTTTAGTTTTCCGCACTTTTTTCTACATGCTTGCAGAAATGGAACTAATGTTTTGTATGTGACTCTACCATGATGAGTTACAGATCAAGTTTATGTTTCGTTTCCATCTGCCATCTTGAACAACATGTATAATTTATAACTATAAATCTTTGTACCATATAATAAGGTACATTTTACCTAAAACTTTGGGATTAGTGAAATATGCGACCTGTAGGGGACTATGTATTGTTTTCCAATACTCTCAGAATGCTTGTTCTCCACCATTCCCAAATTGACTGCATTGATAAAGTGTGGAAAACTGAGGTGTGACAGACGGACGGACAGACGGATGGACAGAGTTCAAACCTATAGTCCCCTTCGGCTTTCGCCGGTAGGGGACTAAAAAGTTTGTCAGTTCCCTTAGAGAAGATTGATGGTTTTCTTCAGGTACTCTGGTTTTTAGTCCCCTACCGGCGAAAGCCGAAGGGGACTATAGGTTTGCACTCTGTCTGTCTGTCTGTCTGTCCGTCCGTCCGTCTGTCACACCTCAGTTTTCCACACTTTTTTTCTAAATGCTTTAAGATAATGAACTGATTTTTGGTATATGAGTCTACCATGATGAGTTACAGATCAATTTAACGTTTCATTTACATCTGCTAATTTTTACCGGAGTTATGACCCTTTGATCTTTGAAAATTTACAGAAATTTTAGTTTTCTGCACTTTTTTTCTACATGCTTTTAGATAATGAACTGATTATTGGTATATAAGTCTACCATGATGAGTTACAGATCAAGTTTACGTTTCATTTCAATCTGCTTATTTTTACTGGAGTCATGGCCCTTTGATCTTTGAAAGTTCACTGAAATTTTAGATTTCTGCACTTTTTTTCTTCACGCTTATAGATAATGAACTGATTTTTGGTATATGAGTTTACCATGATGAGTTACAGATCAATTTCACGTTTCATTTCAATCTGCTAATTTCTATCAGAGTTATGGCCCTTTGATCTTTGAAAATTCACTGAAATTTTAGTTTTCCGCACTTATCTACACCTTTTCAGAAATGAAACTAATGTTTTGTATGTGACTGGACCATGATGAGTTGCAGATCAAGTTAGCGTTTCATTCTGGTACGCAAATTTTTACATGAGTTATGGCCCTTTGAACTGTGAAAAAATTCACTAAAATTTCAGTTTTTTCACTTTTTTTTCTAAATGGTTTTAGATAATGAACTGATTTTTAGTGTATGGGTCTACCATGATGAGTTACAGATCAAGGTCACGTTTCGTTTCCATCTGCTAATTTTAACTGGAGTTATGGCCCTTTGATCTTTGAAAATTCACAGAATTTTAAGTTTTCCGCACTTTTGTCTACATGCTTGCAGAAATGGAACTAATGTTTTGTATGTGACTCTACCATGATGAGTTACAGATCTAGTTTATGTTTCGTTTCCATCTGCTAATTTTTATGGGAGTTATGGCCCTTTGATCTTTGAAAATTCACAGAAATTTTAGTTTTCAGCAATTTTTTTTCTACACATTTGCAGTAATAAAACTAATGTTTTGTATGTGACTGGACCATGATGAGTTGCAGATCAAGTTAACGTTTCATTCTGGTACGCAAATTTTTACATGAGTTATGGCCCTTTGAACTGTGAAAATTCACAGAAATTTCAGTTTTTCAGACTTTTTTTCTAAATGGTTTTAGATAATGAACTGATTATTGGTATATGAGTCTACCATGATGAGATACAGATTAAGTTCATGTTTAGTTTCCATCTGCTAATTTTAACTGGAGTTATGGCCCTTTGATCTTTGAAAATTCACAGAAATTTTAGTTTTCCGCACTTTTTTCTACATGCTTGCAGAAATGGAACTAATGTTTTGTATGTGACTCTACCATGATGAGTTACAGATCAAGTTTATGTTTAGTTTCCATCTGCCATCTTGAACAACATGTATAATTTATAACTATAAATCTTTGTACCATATAATAAGGTACATTTTACCTAAACTTTGGGATTAGTGAAATATGCGACCTGTAGGGGACTATGTATTGTTTTGCAATACTCTCAGAATGCCTGTTTATGCTACAATCTGCCCAAATGGGATTTGAACCTAGGTGGTCAGTGGCACTATGTTCCCTAAGCAAATGCTTTTTATACCTTTAGATACCAGCAATTTACCTTTTTGTTTATACTTCATTTCCATAATCCATTTCACCTGAGCCATTTGTCCGTCTTCACCTTTTAAAAACTCAGCGGCTATACCAGGTGTACAATAAAAATCGATGCGACTTGCCATTGGATTGATTTTGCAGTATAAAACCAAAATGTGTTCATTATGTGCTGCATGGAGCTTGTTTATCTAAAGAAAAAATAAATAAATAAAATAAATAAATAAACATTTTCTAGCCACGAATAGCTGGAAAATTGCTGATGTGGCTTAAAGCAATAGCTCACTCACTCACCCTGGAAAAAAAAATAAATACAAAGATATGTAGAGTGTAATAGTGTCCTAAACATATGGTACAATCTCTGTCCAGGCTTTTTATTTCAATATGTCTGCAGCAAAATCTTTTTTCCTGAGTATCAGTACATGCTCAGATAATGGAAATTAAATTGGAATGATTTCCCATGACTAGGAATGACCAAGGCTTTTAAATTTGTGAGACTCAATTTTGTGTATAAGCAGATCCTCAGTGTTTGTGTGGTCACACTCAGTTTTGAGTATGAGTATAAACTCATGTGTCGGTACTAGATTTTATCAGACTACACTTGATTCAGATGAAATTTGGGATGCCTCGGACTATGACATTTATGTGACTCAATTTTGAGTATAAACAGATACTCAGTGTTTGTGTGGTCACACTCAGTTTTGAGTATGAGTATGTGTTGGTACTAGATTTTGTCAGATCAAACTAGATCCCGATGATATTTCATTACTGGGGATGCCCAGGTCTTTTAAATTCATGAGACTAAATTTTGAGAACAAATAGATAATCATAAGTCGATACTAGTGTTTGATTGGTAATACTCAATCCTGAGTATGAGTACATGCTCACATGTAGGTACTCTTGTTTGTCAGCCTGCACTTAGTTCCTGTGATTTTCAAATTAGTATGGGTGCCTATGACTTTATTATGAATTTATGAAACTCAATTCTGAATTCTGAATATGACTATATACTAACAAATTGACATGTCACATTCAGTCATGAGTATAAATACATGCTCATCAAGGCTCCACAAACGCCAGTAGGGTCAATCGGCAGTAGGCAACGGGTACATCAGATTTTGTCTTACAATATAATATGGAGAAAAAAGCCGATTCGGATATTTTTCAATTGGCTTTTTTAAGTCTGAATCGGCGTTTTTTGCCAAAAACCGGCGTTTGTGAAGGCCTGATGCTCATATGTTGGTACTATTATATTTGGTATCCAAAAGGTTCATGTAATATTTCATGACTGGCAATACCCAAGGCTTGTAAATTTAATGCATGTATATTGTTTGTCTGTACACACTCAATATACTAATTATACATACTCGATCTTCAGTATGAGTCTGATTACACTCATATAAAGACTCAATCTTGAGTATGAGTCTTATTACACTAATGTACACACTCAATCTTGAGTATGAGTCTGATTACACTAATACAGACTCAATCTTGAGTATGAGTCTAATTACACTAATACATACTCAATCTTGAGTACAAGTCTGATTACACTAATATACTAACTCAATATTGAGTATGAGTCTGATATTTCATGAATGAAAATGCCAAAGTTTGTAAAGTAGTACCGGTAAGATTAACTTCTGACACATTCTAACATATGTTACTAGTGTCTGTATGGACACATTATGTCCCACATGGGACATGAGGACACATAATACTGAGGTGTTGTAAATTTACAAGGCTCAATTTTGAGTATAAGTATTAACTCACACGTTGCTTTTATAAGCTGTTCGATCAAACCAACTTCCTGTGATAATTCATAACTGATGATGGTGTGGGTTGTACATTAGCAAGACTTATTTAAAAATATGAGTGCAAACTTGTTACTGTTTGTTGAAATTTCATGGTGTGTGTGTGTGTGTGTGTGTGTGTGTGTGTGTAAAAGAGAGAGAGAGAGAGAGAGAGAGAGAGAGAGAGAGAGAGAGAGAGAGAGAGAGAGAGAGAGAGTTACAATTTTAAGTTAACTTTCAGAGAGTGAGAGAGAATAGAATTTTGTAAGGTGACTGAGAGAGAGAGAGAGAGAGAGAGAGAGAGAGAGAGAGAGAGAGAGAGAGAGAGAGAGAGAGATCTTCAAATTTTGTAAATTAACTTTCATACCCTGTCAATAAGAGTCTTTTTGGCTTTTGATGCATCATGAAATATCTTTAGTTTTAGAAGTTCCCAGTTGGTCTGAAAAAGTAACAAAATCACATGAATACATATTATAAATATTATATAAACAAAATTGTCTCTGGAAATCACAAAGGGCAACATGAATAGCGACAAGTGTTGCAAGAGAGACAACTACTGATTAAAGTAAAATTCTATCAAGAGTTATCTCTCTTTTTCTCGTTTTCTAAAGAAATGATTTAAATGCCAGTCTTTATATATGCTGTAATTTAATTTAATATCAATTTTTTTTTTAGTGAAACTGAACTCAAAAGACATTTTTGAATTGTGATAAAATTTAATTTTTATTAATAACTGTTTTCCCAATTTAAAGGCAGTAGATAGAAACTGAAAATTGTAACAAAAAATCAATGAACTAGATTTTTAAAAAAAATATATTTAATTTTAAATTTTTTTAATAAAAAAAGGCTGAAGATGCTTTTGAAAACTTTTAAAACAAAATCACTTAGAAGATTAGTACTGAAACAGTAAAATGAGTTGAGAGTTGAGTAATGGATTTTAATGCCCAGTCAAGAATATGTCACTTATATCAAGACGTCGCCAGCTACAGGTGAAAGTGCAGAAATTTTGCCTGTGTGTTGGGCTGATGTCTTTATACAGCAGGGTTCTTTATCGTGCCACGCCGTGACACAGGACCTCATTTATTTTAAGTTCCCATCCGAGAGAACCGTAACATTCGTTTTGTGATGCCGAGTGCTTGACGAAAGAACAGTCACTACCCACTTTCAAGTCTTGGGTCAGATCTGGCCAGGGTTCGAACCCACGACCTTCCACTTACGGAGCGAGCACTCTACCAACTGAGCTACAGCAATGGCCAAAACAGAAAAATGAGATAATAATTACCTTTCCCCATATTTTCTCTATATTTGACGGAAGACCTTCAAACAAAAAAGCAAAGATATATATATCAGTGTATAGAAATAAAAATAAATAAACAAAATAATGCACATATGCACAAAAAGTTAAAAAAGAAAAGAAAAAAAAATTATACACACAATTATTAGAATCTTGAGATAATAATTTATATACAAGTTTGGTGTTTGACCCTTGAAATAAAGAGAATCTATTACGAGTTTGAGGTCAAGATGGGGAATAACATACACAGCCTTGGCATTCAACCCTTAGAGTAACAATTTTTAAAACAGTTGTGTTTTAATGGGTCAACTCTTGAGATTTTAAAGAAAGTCAATGTGTGTATTAAGAATTCTATATTGTGTATAGCAAGGAGGTTGTGGGCTCAAACAAATTCATAAAACTTCCAACATTTGAGATACTGATTCTTCGCCTGACTCTCAATTTTAAGAAAGAGTATTGACTGGTTCCTTTACAGTTGTAGAATTATGTGACAGGAGGAGTGATACGCTTCTTTGCACCAAGAACGGATCACAGTGCCTCTCACCACCTGTGCTCGAATCCCACTCGGGACAGATCTTAGTGTGAGAAAGTTTGTCAGTTCGCTTTCCAAAGGTTGGTGGTTTTCTCTGGGCACTCCGGTTTCCTCCACCCTCCCAAAATTGACTGCCTTGAAATAAATGAAAGATTCTTGACTGGGAAGTAAAACACCATTACTTCACTCCACTCTTTGAACCAAGAGCAAGTTCATAAAGAATTAATCCAAGAACAAGTTCCTGTATGCATCAAACGTGCAAGTGTGTATAATGGTCTGCCTTGTATACGCACAAATCAGGGCGTTTTTTGTTAAGGTGCTAGCTCACCAAGTCAGTATGCCACAAATAAACACTCCATGTCACATTATCCCAGCATCCGGTGTACTGGTCAATTGATACTTTGTCCTCACATTGCCAAGCACATGGTTAGGATGCAGTATAACAAATTTTAAAGTCTTGTGTATGATCCACCAAGGTTTTGAACCCACAACTTTGCATCCTGGAGGTGGACACTATACCACTTTTCTAATAGTCCTGTGTCCATTATAGGCATTAACAGACTATGTATGCATGTTTAAAATATCAATACAAATGCATAATATTTTATCTTGCTTGCATTTCAAATCAATGTTATCAAGTTAAAACTTAACTGGCATACCTTTTCTTTCTAGGTATGAAATTAACAGCATGACTTTCTCTCATGAAAAATCTAATTCAAATGTACCTTGTGTCCAAATTTTCACCCGTCTTCATTTTGAATTTTTTTTTAAAAAATTAGGTTTGTTCCCTTATGCAAAGCATTCCTCAGATGGATTTGGATACATATAATTTTGGAACCTTGGATTTATTAATTTTCAAATATACTGATTATCTTTTTTTTATCTATCAACATTTTCAGCCCTATTGTCAGTGTTTGTCGCTGATGAGGAATGAATTTCTGAAATGTGCACAAATGGCACATAAAAATAAAACAGGTTTTGTGTCAAATATTCACTAAAACGTTTTTATGTAAATCACATATCATACAAACATTTTCAAGATAAAGACTGAATGAGATTCTAAAACCATTACTGCACAATATGATCAGGCCCCAGTTTCACAATCATTTAATCAACTGATTGTACATTGAACTCAAATATTTTCATTTTTTCTCTCTTTAAAGAAGTTAAAGTTTTATGTGAAAATGTTTTGTTTTCTTCAACAAACCAAGCAATTTAAATGTAACATAGGATATTCAATTTTAACTGTGTAATGTCTTAAAAACTGACATTGAAATATTCCCTAATTTGAGGTGAGTGTACGCTCAACTAAGTGAATGATTGTGAAATGGGTACCAGATCAACACTATGTGACAGAATAGATTTTTACCAGACTAGTCGATACATGTCCAACAGTAATTCTTTTTCAAAAATTAAAAAAAAAAAAGTTATTTAAAGAAATTTTGACTCACCAGTTTTCTCGGAAATATGATAATATGTTTTTCTAGAATTTTTTGAAGATTTCTGACTGTTTTCACAACAACTTGGATCTGTTTGACTGTTTTTGTCTCCTGATGATGTTCCATGAGATTCCTTATTTTCACATCCTGTTTGCTCTATATTGGATTCTGAGTTCATAATTTTTTCTGTATTTGATGATGAACATTCACAACATTTCACATTGGCTAGATTACTATTTGAGTCTGTATTTGTGATATTTGATGTAGACATTTCACAAGAATTTGAATTATCTTGAATACTAATCGAGTTTGTATTTTCAATATTTGCTGTAGAATTTTCACAAGATTTTACAGTGGCTTGATTGCTACGTGAGTTCTCATTTTCGGTAATTTCTTTAATACATTCACAAGAATTCAAATGACCCTGATTCGGATGGTCCTCGGTGCTCTTTGAGTTTGAATTTGAAACAGCAGATCCACAACATTTTTCTTTTTCTTGTCTTATTTTTTTCGTGTTATTTTCAGTGTTTATAACTGAACATTCACAGACTTTTTCATTACACTGAAAGCTTTTACTTTTGCTAGTTATATCTTTACCACTTTCCACTGAAGATTGACATACTCTCTCATTCACCTGCTTGTCTTTTGAGTTCCTGTCTTCAGCATCTAAAAGAGAAGATTCACATGTTTTTCCATTCCTTGAATTCTTATTTTTTGCATTTTCATTATCTGCTTTTGATCCTAAAGATTTTTCTTTTGTTACTTTATCATTTGGCTTTTTAGAATTTGAGCTAGAAGATTCATCTGTTTTTCCTTTTCCAGAATTTTTATTTTTTATATTTGCATTTTTGTTTTCTGCTGATTTGTCACTGTTACTGATCAAGTTTTTATTTTCAGAGTTTGAATTTTCTTTCACAGAATTTTTATTTCTTTCCTTCTTCTTTCCATCATTTTGTTCTGATGATTTTTCATTCTTTTTACTTGTTTGTTTCTTCTCATTTCTTTGTTTCTTTTTTCTGTCTTTGAAAAAAAAAATATTAAATTATAAACAACAACTTTAAAAAATTCAAAACTTTATGATTACATTGTTTCAAAAATAAAGTAAAAGTCATATTTTTCACAATAAAATTGCAGAATTTGGCCTCAACTATTTATTGCTACAAAAATTATGGCGCAAACACAAATCCTCCAGGACCTCCCACATATGAAGCATGCACTCTAATAACTGAGCTATGGGATTTTTAAGTTCATATAACTGCACTAAATAATTTTAAAAATTGTTCGTGGTTGGAAAGTTGGAAGAATAGTGTCACATTAGCAATTATTCAGCTTTTCATCACAAAGCAAATTTATGGTGACCTATTCATTGCTAGTGCATTTGCCCCCAATTTCCAAGATAAATATCGCAGAACACTCAGTCTATTAAACTGGTACCGAGCCAACCAAAAAAAAAAACCTTTAACACTTGTGGCTGACCAGGTTCAAACCCATGGCAGTGAGGTACCTCCAGTGGAAAAGCTAACACATCTACCACTCAATCACTGCAGCCCCCAAAATCAATATTAATGTAATTTATATGTTTTTTTTTTTTTTTTTTTTTTTTTTTCAAAACTCAATTCATAAGTTCAGTATATGTATGTATTACAATAATTCAAAGTTTGGCTATCAAAAAGTTCCAATTTTCTTGAGGCACTCTGGTTTTCTTCACCATTCCAGAAATGACTGTCCAGTGATTTTTTTGGCTTAATTTGGGGCCAAAATTCGGCCCAATTCCCAGTCGCAAAAAGTCTAGACATTTCCCAAATTTGGACCATAAATTCCCAATTGCAATGAAAATTTTATTTTTTCAGTATCTGGATCGGTGACTAATAAATTCCCCCTTTGCGATCTCAAATGCAGTAAACAACAACTATTAACCCGAATGTGTTTTAGCTGAAGATAAACATTGATCATATGTAAGCTTATACATTACTAAGGGCATTAATTATTTTAAAACGTATTCATGATCAAGATTTACAGCCTGCCAGAAGTCAAATAAAAAACGTGAACAACAGCATTGCTGCAAAAAATGTCACACAACGCAAAGTTGTATCACAAAAAAACTACCTAAAAAGATGCAAAAAGCAGAACAATTAGACATGTTTCACCAAAAAGCCCCAACAAAAATAAATAATGAACAAAGTGGACTAAATTACAATATTGTCAAGGTATCTTACATAGGTGAAAGAAGTTTGAAACTAAAAGTAAAAACTGTTATATTGAAAGAAGCTGATTGAATCTTAATTGGGCAAATACTCCCACAGTGCCCCTAGTGTTTTATGATACTGTGACCACTTGTCAAATCAAAAATATCATTGACAGATCAAAAAATATGATGCCAAAAAAATCTTGCTGTAAATTTATCAATTATCCTGAAAAAGAATATAAATAAATTATGATTTTAAATGTGATTTGTATTTCAGTTCAATTTATTATTCTATACACGTTATTCATGAGATTTTTGGGGGGATTTTTGCAACAAAAATTTCCGAATTTGTCTCAAAATGACGCGAAAATTCTCAATTGCACAGGTCCTGGCCTCATTCCCAAAAATCGTAAAAAACACTGCTGTCTCAATTTAACTGAAAAAAAAAACCTTGACTCGGACAAAAACACCAGTATTTAACTCTCATAATAAGTCTTTCCACTTACCTTTAATAAAACTTAACCATTTTCGTTGTAAAATCTGCCCATCGGGACTTTGTAGGAATCTGGCTGCTTTTCCCGGTGTACAATAAATGAAGCGTTGGCATGATACCTTGTTGATTTTATGTGAAAATATGGCCAGGTGTATATCATTTCCAATATGAAGTCTGTTTATCTGTAATAAGTAAAAAAAAAAACCAAAAAAGATATAAAAACTGGCCCTATGTCATTAAATCCTACTTGTCTAGTTTGTGAACAGAAAGTTGTGTCAACAAATTAATTATCAAAAACATCTTTTTATTAAGTTTTTTAAAGAGAAAAATCATTAAAATTAAGAGAAAACTTGTTTTTAATTGAGAGAGAGAGAGAGAGAGAGAGAGAGAGAGAGAGAGAGAGAGAGAGAGAGAGAGAGAGAGAGAGAGTAAAAATATAATCTGTTCACTGGCAAAGATTGATTTTTTTTCCTCTGCCATACCAGTACAGATGGTCTTGAAAGTCTCGACTGGGCTGTATAAAACAGTGCTCCAATTCTCTCTTAACATAACCTTTGGTATATGAGGATTCAGTTTAGGAATGATCAACTGCAGGGGTTCAAAATTCCCCGGGGTTGGGACCTTTTGATATTCTTTTGGGACTCTTGGAATTTTTTGGGGGGACAAGTTTCAGAATACGCTCCCTTTGTGTATCAAAACATTTTAGAATACTCTTCCTATGTGTATTAAAAACAGTCTCAAAATCACTTCAATTATTGCAATCTGTCAAAGTTGTTGTTGTCCAATCATTTCCAAAAATGAAAATATAATGCGCAGCCACTTTGACAACAGTATCACTTGAGGGTTTGTAAGTTGAATATGATACATTTTTTTTATCAAGAATATAAACGAGGTTGATGAGCTTATTCAATTTTGGCACACATGAGCCTTCCAGTGACTATATGGGACCTCCCAAACTTAATTTGGGACCTACAAAAAACAAAGGCAAAAAGTCCTGGACCTATCATTGTGAAATATAACTGTTATTGACAAAATCCTTCCCATCAGAACCCCCCCCCCCTTTAATTTTAATTTTTTTTTTTCAATTTTTTAATTTTTTTATAGTAATTGTTTTTGTGTTTTTTTTCAGTAATCCTTATCCTTACCCGCTCAATCAACCTTGTCCTTGATCTACTTGGATCCCGTTGTGCACAGGATTGCAAATTGTCCCAGTTTGTCTGAAAAATAAATAAAGTCTATGTTTAACGCACATAATAAGAAATTATCTGGGTTCAAAGTTCCCTATAAATTTTCAAATAATTTTGAATACAAATGCACTTTTGAGAAAGATGTCTTTATCACTTGCATCTCCAAGTAAGTGAAATATTCTTAACTGGGGTGTAAAACCCCATTAAATCAATCATGATGATTGAAATGAAAAAATGAATCACCGATTCCTTTAAAAAGGAACGATCTGTGTCATATCATTTCTGCTTCAAAACTTCTACATCTACAGATGGCTTTTAAAACCTAATTTATAGTCTTGGTCAGAGGTCAAGGTGATTGGGGTCAAATGTGAAAGCTCAAGGTGATTGGGGTCAAATGTGAAAGCTCAAGGTGATTGGGGTCAAATGTGAAAGCTCAAGGTGATTGGGGTCAAATGTGAAAGCTCAATCATGATTTGTGCTACCTTTATCTCTTATTTATTCATAATTACCTTTTTCCAGATCTTGACAATTCCTGGTGGTAGACCTAGATAAAAAATAATTAATTTATTGATTAATTAACCTATGGATCAATAAAAGAGTAATGATAATAAAAATAATAATATAAATAATAAAATCAATAATAATAATAATAATATAAATAAAAAAATCAATAATAATAATAATTATAATAATAATAACTTCAGTAAAATGTATCTTGCCTGCACATCTAGTTTTAACCAAACACCTTCACAGACAGTACTTATTATGTATAATTTATTAAAAATAATAGTTTGATTTTTTCAGGGTGAGGGAAAAGTAAAGTTTGGGATAGTTGTGTTTTAATACCTGAGCCAAGATGCTTTCATATATGTATGTATTGGATTAATCAGGTTTTGAATGGTAGAGGAAATGAGAATGTCCTAAGAAAATTGATAAACTTTCTTACACTAGGAACTATAAGAGTGGGATTTGGACCTATGGTAAGTTGTGTCATAGGGCAGAGTTCTAGGGAATGTAGAACAACTGGGATCCATAAAAGAGTAAAGATAATGGTGTAAAAAAAAAACAAAAAAAAAAAACATACATACCCTCTTCTGTCTTTCCTCTCCTTACCATTGTTTAAACTGAAATAAAGATTAATATTAATGTATACTTCAAAATTTTTTCTTTAGTTTCAAACTTATAAAAAGTATGGCATCTATGTGGAGGAAACTGGAGTGCCTGGGAATTACTACAAACCTCACACTACAATCTGCCCAAACCAAGCAGTGAGAGGGACTGTTATCCATCCATAAATGTGCTCATTAGACCACTGAGCCCCCACCCTCACCAGTTTTGTTGTGTCAAAGCAAGATTAGATTGTGGTAAAAATAATTGAGGAGTAATATATTTATTATTCTATTTTTTTTTTTAAAAAAAGTCTTTGCTTAGCAATGCAGCAATGTAACACATGATTAATTCCAATTAACATTTATAGAAGGTTCTGAAAATTGTCTATCTCTTGGGTTAAAAAAATAGCATTGTTTTAAAGATAAATTTCAGCTGATGTAATTTAGCAAATTTTTGTTAAGCAACATGGTTTTGTAAGTATAAACTATGTACAGATAAAGAGAAGTTTCTACTGTCTTGCCAATGGGGAACCTCTTAGGTGAAATAGTTGGGCTACTGCTTTAATAATGGGTGACCCAAGTAAAATTACTGGAATAGGGAAGAGCAATTCTTTTTTATTGTTTATGTTACAGTATCCCATGAAAATCCTTGTCTACACACACATCATGAAAATTATGTAGCATTAACTGGTATGCCATGGAACCCTGACTAATTTTGGTAATTAATTGCAGCACATTTTTTAATACTAACTTTAGCCTTAATACTTCAGATAATTGGAAAACCGACGTTTTCTAATATAGCGAAGAGCGTTATAACACTTGAGCATTATTACACTTGTATTAGCTAGGATTCTCATTGCAAAGATGTGATATTGTAAAAATATCTGACATTAGAGCACAAGGATAGCTAGATTTAATTTTATAACTACTGAATCACAATGTTTTTGGAATTTTAGTGGACATATCAAGGGAAAACTGCTTGCATTTGGTAGAATTTTATGCTGACAAAATCTTTTGTCATTACTTTCACATAACCACACTTGAAAATAAACATCATATTTGTATCAGACCAGGCTTGATAAGGTGGCCAGGTATCTCAGTTGGTAGTTTCCCACTAGTTTTGGAAAGTTCTGGGTTCGAGTCCCAGTTTGGCACCAGCATTTTCCCTTTCCTGTTTATATTTGGGGGCTTGTCCAACCAGTATGCGAAATTACTGTGGGCCCAATGGCCCAAGGCTATTAACTTTTTGCTCGGGTCACCAACTTCATTTAGTTCCAAGTCTGGTTGGCTCCTTTGTTTAACCAAGGGTTCTCCTATAGCAGTTGGATGTTTCCTCAAGATGCCTACATTTGTGGTAGTTTGTTTCAATATAATAAAGCTACATTAATGAAAAATACTTTACACTGGTACATCAGACAACAGACAATATAGAAAAGCAGCGACATTTAAAATGTTTTTTTTTTTTTTCGTTTTAAATGTCGTTGAGAAAGGATACAACAATACATACAGTATAGTTAATATGAGGTTTAATTGGCAAAATTAAATGACACACAAACTTCCATATTTCAGGGCCATTAACTTTTCATTTGGGCTACCAACTTTTAAATGTTAAGGTCCCTGTTGACCATTGTGTCTTTCTAGCTAATTTCATACACCGTGTCCAACCCCGAGAGATAGACAATTGGTAGGTTCAACTAGGGTTGAACCTATTGTTTCGATTCAAAGTAGTTAAATTAAAAAGAGGAAGAGAGGAATGTAGTAAACTGGGCTTGATTGGTGGCTGGGTAGCTCACTTGGTAGTATTGGGAAGGTCCCAGGTTTGAGTCCCAGTTTAGCCGCTGCATTTTACCCCTTTCCTGTTACATATTGTTGCTAGGTCATTTTGCACTTATTATGATTATTTTCTAGAGAAAGTGAGGTTATCAAAAATGTCTATAGGCCTTTTCCAAGTAATGGTACTTCATTGATAGAGAGAAACTACAAGACTAGTGTAAGACGATTGTTTGTTAAAGATACTACTAATAAAATATATATCGTGCTTTCATATTAAAATGGACAAATAATTTTTTCGTTTAAATAATTACGTTAGTTGATCGTTGAAAAAGGGACACTGTCACACACGGTCAGAGAATAGCACTGAATAGCGGACTGTTTACATGTTCCACATGGCGCTAAACTCCATCTTCGTAACACTCGGAACAAAAAAAGCCAACCGAGGTATTTCGAATGACAATAATAAAAGGGAGGTAATTTTAATGGTACACATGTTGACAGTTGCCTGGGAGTGTCGTTAAGTGATGAAATATAACTTTAAAGGTAACATATATCGAGAAATATTAACGTTTTATTGTTGTGTTTTTGAACTAATTTTACTGTAAACGTGCTGTGTTGTGTGGTGTTAGTGTGTGTGTGTGTGGGGGGGGGTGGGGGGTGGGGGGGTTATAATAATTTTCATCTCTAAACTTCAAAACAGACGTATTTAAACAATGCAGATTTTAATGATGAAATTTATGTCTTTTTTTAATTTTCAAGAACCTATTTAAGACTGTATACCCGCTACATCATTCAAGAACATTTTAACAGTTACACTTAACCAATGGCAAAGATGTCTAGACATGTCCATCCAACACACTCTAGACATTCCCTATGCCAGCACGCAGCACCGTAAAAGATCCTTCTTTAAAAGGACAGTAAGTGAATGGAACAGATTGCCACCTGACACACCAGCTGCAGGGTCATTCGAATCATTTGGAGTTTAAGTGCATACCTACCTACCTTCCTACCTATCCTCTTCGCTCCTGGTAGAGCATAAGGTCAACACAAGACTACGCCACTCAGCTCTGTTCTTGGCCTTGGTCTCTGCCTCTCCCCATGTCAGTTTTAGATCTTTAATTTCTCTTTCGATTGTCGATACAGCCTTTCCTTTTTCTAAATCCTGCTTGTTCTTGCCTTAAAATAGTATTTAACTCTTTGTCAATTCTGTTGAGAAGTATTCTGCAGAAGACTTTGCTGGGGATGGAAAGCAGAGTTATTCCTCTCCAGTTATCACAGTTCCCGAGGTCTACTTTTTTGGGTAACTTTACTATGAGGCCTTTTGACCATTCATTTGGAATTTCATCTTTTGCCCATATGTTGTTAAATAGGTTATGGAAAACATAAGTTACTGATGGCAGGTCGACCTTTAAAAGTTCTGCTTGGATCCCATCTATGCCTGCTGCTTTTCCTGATTTCAAGGTTTTAATGGCTACTGCTATTTCTTCTTTTGTTGGTGGATCAATGTTAATATTGAGGTCATTTTGTTGTTCCATACCCTCAAATATATTGGCTGGATTTGGTCTATTTAAAACCTCTTTAAAGTGTTCAAGCCATCTTGCTGCCTGTTCTTTCTCTGCTGCAATGACTCTACCACTTTTGTCCTTCACAGGTGGCACTTGGTTTGTTAGTTTAAGTGCATGCACACCTTAAAAAAGCCAGAACCAACTGTTTTTATTCTACTTTTAACATTTTACACACTAAGTGGCAATGACAATGTTGGACAGTATAAGGAAGAAGAAGTAAAAGCACCCACTTTGAAATAGGGAAATATAGTGTGAGGGACCTTGGAAGTCCTTTTTAGTTATGGTCAAGTTGCATTAAGTAGTCCAATTCATCTGCAAATTTAAATGATATTTTTGTTTTTATCCATTACATAGAAAGTATTAAAACTGCGGGCCAGGCTTAATAGGTGGCCTGGGTAGCTAAGTCTGTAGAGTGTCCCATAAGTATTGGGGGGTCCTGTGTTTGAGTCCAGGATTGGCTGCTGCATTTTTTCTCTTTCCTGTTACATTTGGGGGCTCGTCTGACCCTAGAGAGTGGCTGACCAACAGATTTGTCCCTGGAGAAAAACTGGTTGTTTTGATTTAAAGTAGTTGAATTAAAAAAAGGAAGGGAGGAATGAGTCTAAGATTAATCCCCTAGAAAAATAAAAATTGTCAAATCATAAATAGTTGAAAATATTACTAATGTGATGTAAAACAACATTCAACCAATTAAAATTGTTAAGATATGCAACATTTTATCTTCTTTATTTCAAAACAAAATAAAAAGTAATAATAATTTTGTAAAGAGTGTGTGATAAAGTAATGTTGTTTTACAATCCATTCAAGACTTTTTCCACTTATAAATTGATGGTCAATTTTGGAATAGCAGAGAAAACCTGAATGCCAAGAGAAGACCATCAACCTCTGACAAGCGAACTGACAAACTTACCCACCTCAGAATTTTCCACTATCAATTCTTCATGCAAATAGTAGTTAAAGTTTAAATAATTATTGTCAAAAAATAAATAAGAATTGTGATAAACAATATTATTTGACATTTGGAATGGGGTCAGCTCCAAATTTCCCCCTTGAGAGCCCTACTCAGATAATTTTCTTTTATTAATTAACAATGATAAAATGACAATTCTTTTTTTAAAAAATATTGAATAGAAGATAGTGATGGAACCAATTGAAGATGCATCTGGAACTTCTGAAATAGCAGATGACCAAGAAATGCTCATGCAGATAATTGGAAATGCAAAACGGAAAAATTTGTTTCCAAGTTTCTGGGAAATGGATGAAGATGACATTGATGAAGCTACAGATGAAGAAATTCAAAGTGAGTTATTTGCTCTTGCTGTGATGTTATGCTTAATTTTGGGGAGTGTAAAAGCAAGCAAGAATGTGTTTTTTTTTTATTTACGCAGTACCAATGTAAAGGACTGAGTGGTTTGCAAAGTTTTCAAATTTTGTTTCATATTGAGTAATGGTGTCTAACGTCCTAGTCAAGAATATTTCACTTATATCAAGATGATATAGGCAAAAATGCAGAAATTTTGCCCGTGTGTTGTGCTGATGGCATTATAAAGCAGGGTTCTTTATCATGCTGAGCCTACCATGACACAGGACCTTGTTTATTTTAAGTTCCCATCCAAAAGAACCCTAACTTTCACTTCGTAATGCCTAGTGTGTAGTGAAAGAACAGTCGCTACCAACTCTTTAAGTCTTTGGTTAGAACCTATCTGGGTTTGAACCCACAACCTCTCATTTGTCTCATATTGAAATATATCAAATGAGGAGCATGTTACACTTTAAGGATCACAGTGCCTCAAGTCAACTAGGTTAAAATCCCTCTTGATTACATCCTATAGTGAGGAAGTTTTTCTGTTCCCTCGCCTAATGTTGGTCTTGTTCTCTAGGTACCTGGCACTTCCATTTTTTCTACCATCCCAGAACTGACTGCCTTAATATATTTGAAAAAATCTTGACTTAGGCATTAAACACCATTAATCAATTCAACTCAACTCATTAAAGTAGGTCTTAGACTTTCATTTCTGTCTAATTATAATTGATATAAAAGAAATGAAGTTTATTCTTAAATTGATAATACTTTTCAGACGACCCATGTAAGAAAATGTTATGGGCTGCTGAGTACAACAAGAAGGAAGTGGTTCAAACTTTACTGGAGGAAAACGGAGACCTGGTGAACACCAAAGATGCAGATGGTTACACTCCGCTACACAGGGCATCGTACAATGATCACAAGGACATGGTAAAGGTAATGTCTAATACTCTATTGTTCCTCTAGGATTTTTAGCTCACCTAAGCCAAAGGGAGAATTGTCTAAAAATGATTTCTGACCAAGAAATAATTGCTTGATATTTTAGATGTTAAGAGTTTTAGCTCACCTGGACCAAGGGCTCTGATGGGTCCCTGTGAATTGTCTAAAAATGATATCTGACCAGGAAATAATTGTTTAATATATTAGATATTTAGTTATTTAGCTCATCTTAGCCAAAGGCTTGAACATGTCACAGTGAATTGTTATAAAAATGATATCTGACCAATGTATAATTGCTTTTAGTTTTTTGGGGGGATAACCTTTAAATGGTCTTCTTGAATTGTCTACCAATAATATCAGACCAATACATGTATATAATTGCTTGATATTTTAATTGTTTGAATTTTTAACTCACCTGAGCCAATGGCTTAGATGTCCCTGTAAATCCTCTAAAAGTGACCTCTTGCTCAAGTTGTTCAAAGTCAACAAGCTGTTTGGTGAAAATTTATATCTCCTTGGGAACATTTATAAAATTTTTGCTCAAAATTAATGCATTAAAATTCAAGTGATTTTAGTTAAGACTAAATGTTAGTAAGTAATGGTTTTAATTTTAATGACATTTTTAATTCCCACTAAGACCACAGCAGTAGCTCAGTTGGTAGAGTGCTCACTCCATAAGTGGGAGGTCATGGGGTTGAACAATAAATGGGTCTGACACAAGACTTGAAAGTGGGTAGTGAGCCTAGTGATGTTTTTTTTTTGTCAAGCACTAGGCACTCAGAAATAAAAATCAAGCTTCTTTTGGATGGGAAGTGAAATATTCTTGACTGGGACATTTAACACCATTACTTGACTCAACTCAATTTTCACTAACTATTTTGTTTTAAACTAACAAAGCTTTGAATGGCCAGGTCTTGAACAGTGTATAAATGCTCACTGTCTGATTGTAACCACTAGTTTTTCAAAGTTTTAGAAAAGATATTTGTATCATGTCACATACAGTTATGACGTAAGCATTTTGTTGTAATTAACTTTCACCAAAATACATGCCATGTCAGCTGGAGTATGACACTCAAAATATTGTCTCATGAAACTAAACATTTTTAAAATATTGATGAGAGAAAAATGGAAATATTTGAGTTAAGTGTACACTCAATTGAGTGAAGTTATGAAACTGGGTTCTGGGCTGTAAAACACCATTCCTCCAATCAACCTTTCTTAATTGTCAGATATTTCTGAATTCTTAAATTAAATTTTTATTTTTTTTCAGATACTGTTGTCCAATGGAGCTGACATTGTGGCACAAACTAATGATGGTTGGCATCCACTTCACAGTGCCGCTAGATGGAATTGTGCTGACGTTGTTTCTCTTTTGATACAAAATGGTGCTGATATAAATGCGCAGACAAATGGAGGCCAGACGCCATTACATTTAGCAGCATCACAAAAAAATACTCGTGAAACGTTAGAATTTTTACTTATGAATTGTCATATTGATACAAACATTAAAAACAGTATTGGAGAAACTGCGCAGGACATATGTGAAAGGACTAGCGAGCTTTGTTCGCTTTTTGAAGTGACTGAAAATAGTATAAATTGTTTAAAATAAAAAAAGTCAAAATTATGTCAATGAGAATTTTTAAAATCCCTTATGATTAGCAACTCACAATATACAAAATGGTGCTGAATATTTGTGAAAGTACCGGTACAGGACATACTGTATAACGAGAAACATTTGCGATGTATTAATATTCGCAATTTTCACAGTGAAGTCTCAACTGCGAAGTTAATACACTGCTAAGTTTTCTACATGTTAAGAAAAATATTACAGATCTAATGTAATGTGTTTACCTACAATTTAAATCATAAATCCATGAAATTATGTCTGTCACCCATACTTGACCAAATCTTGAGCAAATTAAGCATTAAAATAAATCTTTATTATTAAAACTGATGAATAAAATAGTAAATATCACATTTTATACTTATATACAAATCCATATCTGATAAAAACAGATGCACAGTAGATAAAATCCAGTAGTCACTTTACAAAAAAGCGAAACGGAAGTTGATGTAAATGTGGTTTCTATTACTTAACGGAACAACGTTAGAAAATAAACTACTCACTACTACTCAGAGAACATAAACACAATGTAAGAATTTATAGTTGATCAAATCTTTATTACACTTGAATATATATATATATGCGCTACTAAATTGAAAGAGTTATCCCCTTTGCACAAGCTCGTCGACCGCGAAAGTAAACACATGCGGACATGTTTCTGAATGTAAAACCGCGAAAGTTTCTACCCACGAATATTTCTCATTATACAGTATGTGAAAGGACTAGTGAGCTATGTTAATTTGTTTGAAGTGACCAAAAATAGCATCAGTTGTTCATAATAAAAATATTCTATTCTAAAAAATTATAAAATCCCTCATAATTAGCACTTCATAATATGCAAAATTGTTCTGGATATTTGTGAGTTTTTTAAAAAAAACTGTTAATGGAATTCCCCAGAGCTCCATGTGATACCTCATAGCTTTTGTGTGGAACATTTATTTCTATTAGCAATAGATTTGCATAAAGTGACGTTTTCCCGTAACAACGAGGTTTTTTGGGATATTTGACGTAAATGTTATCCATTTCATTTAGCACAAACGTTACGAGGTATTGATCACATAGTATGCTGGCGAGTTCTATTCTAAATTGAAGTTGGTAGTGTTTTGGCAACAGATGTGATGTACTACATATGTTTTTTTCAACTTTTGAAAATGCATATAGTGGCATCCTTTACTCTTCATAGAGGTACTTCATATGATAATCATGCATGTGTGTAGTAATTTTCTGTCACTATACTATACTCGGGTAATTCAAAATTACCAAAAAAAATTTTCAGGTAAATTTATCCTCTGAAACTACTAGGCTGATTGGAACCTAACATGATCAGAAAAATGCTTGGTTGATGCAGATTAAATTTTATAGATGACTTGGTTTCCATGGAACCAAACATGGTCAGGAAGATGTTTGGTTGATGCAGATTAAATTTTGTAGTTGGCATGGTTGTCATTGACCCAGTTTGTCACTTTTACTATAATTAGAAAAAACAGACATATATTTAAAATGAATTTGTCACATTTAGTTCACATTTGGAATATGAGAAAACCAATTACCTATTTTTAAGTCATTACCTGAAAGGTATTATTGAGGTTTTATACAGCTAAAAATACAGCTTACAAAACCTGTGTAACACCAATAGGTTATACTGCTGAAAAATGGCAAAGATTAATATCAAAAAGCATAGATGATGATGATTGAAGATGATGATGTCCAAAAGGGAGGTTCACACCTATATGATATAGATACACATGCATGTATAAATGCCATGCTATGTTTAACTGGCATGTCTTTTATTTGGTTTGACTTGCAGATTCTACAGTTTATGTACCATAGCACATACTGCTGAAAAATTAGCAAAGATCAACATGCAAAATTCATAATTTTTAAATATTTAATTTTTTTTAAAAACTTTTTTTTTATTATTATTATTTCTATTTTTATTTATTATTATTTATTTATTTATTTATTTTTTTTTTGATTAATTATTTTTTGTAAAAATTTGTTTAAAATAGGAGATATGTATGCTCCATATAGATATAAACATTATGCAAATTTCAAAAAAATCGACTTTTTACTGTTTCACTTGTATATTGTAAAAACTATATAGAATATTCTTAATCTAGAGTTTAAAACATCTAATTCAGTATACCAGTATTTTACTGTTAAGAGATCACTGGGATGTGTCTGTCCACTCATTGTAACCTCAATAGTAGAAATTGATATAAAGTAGTTAAATTTAACATACAAAGTTTATACCAGCATGCACAAAAGGTGTTCCCTCTGTACCATAGAATGCTGAAAAACAGCAAAATTCAGCATACAGAGTTTTAAAAAAAAATGGAAAAATTTGCCCCAAATAGGAAATGTACATTTTTTCATACATGCAAACACAATGAAATGTTTGAAAAAGTATAGTTTTGATACACTTGGATGTACTGTCTGACTTTTACATTTGGATGTATGGTGTGACTTGAAACTTTTCAGTCAGACCTGTTGCTTTCAAGTCACATCTGTATTTTTTTTTCAACTGACCTATGACTTTGCAATCAGACCCAAAATTTCAGACAGACCTGTATTTTTTCTAGGCTGACCTGTAACTTTTCAGTCCGATTAGGAACTTTTCAGTCTGATTAAGAACTTTTCAGTCCGATTAGGAACTTTTCAGTCTGGTTAGGAACTTTTCAGTCTGATTAGGAACTTTTCAGTCTGACCTTTTATATTTTAATCAAACCAGTACCTTTTCAGTCTGACCTGTTACTTTCAGTCTGACCTGTAACTTTTCAGTCTGGTCTGTAACTTTTCAGTCTTACCTTAAACTTTTCAGACAGATATGTATTTTTTCAGTCAGACCTGTATTTTTTCAGTCTGACCTGTAACATTTTAATCAGACCAGTAACTTTTCAGTTAGAGCTGTAACTTTACATACAGACCTGTATATGTTCTATCGAGAACAGTAAACTATTTGAATTTTGAGACTTAACCTGCTAGGAACTTTTGCAGATTATCGAACAATGTTAGTACAGTATTCAAACTAAACTTTGAATTATAATGTGTTCATCAAATCAAAGGTTTTACAAATATGGGAGCTTACTTCTAAAAAAATATAATAATAATAATAAAAATAATAATAAAAAATAAAAAAAAATAAAAAAATAAAAAAATAATAATAATAATAAAAACATTATAACATTTCTTGAATAATTTTATTTAACAGTCTGTATACAGTTCATATAAACCACAAATTGATTGTAAATGAATCAAAATGAAATATGTTGAAAGCTAAGATTTTGTTTTTGCTGTATGCCAAGGGGGATAACTCTATCAGGCATAAGCAGTTATCTACACTATTGAGGAATAACTGATTATTAAATAATGCACAATTTGTCTGTTTTAATAAAAAAATTAATCATGGTATGCAAAAACTTTATTAGATTGGTCTTTTCTGGTGCAAAAACAAGCTCTCTAGTTTTTTTTGAAACCTGGAAAACATCTGTCAAAATTATGATAATTTCTTGAGTAAAATTATCAAATTTTATACAAATTTATATGATAAGTACTGTAAAACTAAAACCAAGATCTCTAAAATTACAGGCAGAGAGAGAGAGAGAGAGAGAGAGAGAGAGAGATTTACAGTATGTTTTGTATATCAGCCATAAAAACTGATATTTAAGAGAGAGAGAGAGAGAGAGAGAGAGAACTGCATCATACATATTCATAAAATTATCACAGAGAGATAGAGAGTGAATTCTCCTTTATCATGAAGTATCATATAGTATATATACCAGCCACCCATCATGAAACTAAAAGTGTCGGATATTAAACCACCCATGACAGCGTATAAACAAAAAACTCATCCTTTACACAAGATAAATGGGGGGTAGGATTACATTGTATCTCTGAATAGATTTAATGACCCCTTGACATTACAATGAGGTATATAAACAACAGGCTTCTTTATACTAGTATACTGAAGAATCTTATCCAAAAACTACTATATAAATGACTAAATTAGGCCAAGGGAAAAAATTATGTGTTTCTCAAAACATTTAGGATGGGTAGTTTGTAAATTTTAAAAATTAATTTGTTATAAAAATTTTTGCCACTTGAGGACAGAGAGTTAAAAAAAACAAAAGAACAAAAAAAAAAAAACAAAAATTTTAGGACAAGCATAAAAAATTCTGTTTTTTTTTTGTACTTAGAATGAATAGAATTACACATATTATTTATTTTTACACAACTTAATCTGTGGTTGAGTGGAGAAAGAGAGTGGAAAATGGTGTTTTACACCACAGTCAAGATTTTTTCACTTATTTTGAGGTGGTCAGTTCTGGGATGCTGGAGGAAACTGGAGTGCCCAACTTTCGGCAAGCGAACTGACAAACTTTCTCACACTAGAAACTGTCCTTAGTGGGATGTGAACCCAGGTTGTGAGAGACATTGTGAACCCTAAGCACGTACTTTAGACCACTTGGCCATCAAGGCCCAATCTGAGGTTGACATGTCTAACTAAAATAAAACTTGGGAAAAGATTTAAAGAATTACCTTTTTATGATTTTTTTTGGAAAATATATAATTTGATAGCTTTATATACACTGAGAACTTCCTGTCCTGCTGATTTCTGGGTAATCTTGATTGTCTTGGTCACCAGAGGTCACTGCACTGAAACCTTTTGGTCTTTATGATCTGTTGATAATCTGGATTTTCTGAATTATTGTACCAATACAAATACGCATTTATTTATTTTTAGAAATGATGTTCTCTGTTATATAAAGGAGATAATATGTACTTGACCCACTGACCCTTGAACAGTCCCAGTAGCTTTTGGACATAGTGGTAAACAATAATGTGTCAAAAAAATTGTGGGCCAAAACATATATCAAGCATATCCTAGTGTTAAGAAAAGTTGTAAGTTTGCTTGCTAAAGGTTAGTCTTTTTTCTAGGCACTCCAGTTTCCTCCTCCATCTCAGAACTGTCCACCTCAATATAAATGAAAGATTCTTAACTAGGGCATAAAACACCATTAATTCAATCAAAACCCTGTTAAAATCATGGTAGAGAATGTAAAAAATTTATAAAATAAATAAATTTCATTGGTCAGCATATGAGTTTGAAAAAAATATGTTACTTGAAATGTCACAAGCTGAAAAAAGTTAAGGTCACTAGGTATGCTTGAAAATTTTATCAACAAGACCTACAGATTTATCAAAATTTATATAGATTGAAGCAGAGTTAAATTATTTGCATTAAATTTTTTGTGTCCCAGGCCCCAGGTCCCAGTTCCACCTTATTCCTTAACTAAGATTTTTCTTAACTTAAATTTATGAAATTTTGAAAATCTTTTTTTGGAGTTACAAATAAATACTTTTCACAAAATTAAGACATATGTTATGAGCTTAAAGTAATCTTCAAAATGAAGCCTAAAATTCTTGAATATCTTAACAATTAACAAAATTATTCGGATTTCAAATTTGTTAGATTTAATTTAGGGAAAATCTTTGTTAAGAAATAATTGTTAAACCAGGAACAGTGAATATTCTTTCACTTATATATGTAGGCAGTCAGTTCTGGAATTGTAGAGAAAACAGTAGTATCTAGAGAAAACCATTGAGCTATGGCAAGCAAACTGACAAACTTTCTCAAGCTTGAATCAGTCCTAGCACGATTGTAACCTAGGTAGTGATTGCACTGTGATCCATATGAATAGCCCACTCATCCACTGGGCCTCCTAAAGTTATATGTATATATATATATATATATATATATATATATATATATATATATATATATATGTGTGTGTGTATAGAGAATGTCACACTTGAATCAGTCCTAGCAGGATTTGTACCTAGGAAAAGATTACACTGTGATCCAAATGTACAGACCACTCAGCCATTGAGCCTCCTAAAGTTATATATATATATAGAGAATGTCACACTTGAATCAGTTCTAGCAGGATTTGTACCTAGGCAGTGATTGCACTGTGATCCATATGTACAGACCAATCAGCCACTGAGCCTCCTAAAGTTATATATATATATAGAGAATGTCACACTTGAATCAGTTCTAGCAGGATTTGTACCTAGGCAGTGATTGCACTGTGATCCATATGTACAGACCAATCAGCCACTGAGCCTCCTAAAGTTATATATATAGAGAATGTCACACTTGATTCAGTCCTAGCAGGATTTGTACCTAGGTAGTGATTGCACTGTGATCCATATGTACAGACCACTCAGCCACTGAGCCTCCTAAAGTTATATATATAGAGAATGTCACACTTGATTCAGTCCTAGCAGGATTTGTACCTAGGTAGTGATTGCACTGTGATCCATATGTACAGACCACTCAGCCACTGAGCCTCCTAAAGTTATATATATAGAGATTGTCACACTTGATTCAGTCCTAGCAGGATTTGTACCTAGGTAATGATTGCACTGTGATCCATATGTACAGACCACTCAGCCACTGAGCCTCCTAAAGTTATATATATAGAGAATGTCACACTTGATTCAGTCCTAGCAGGATTTGTACCTAGGTAGTGATTGCACTGTGATCCATATGTACAGACCACTCAGCCACTGAGCCTCCTAAAGTTATATATATAGAGAATGTCACACTTGATTCAGTCCTAGCAGGATTTGTACCTAGGTAATGATTGCACTGTGATCCATATGTACAGACCAATCAGCCATTGAGCCTCCTAAAGTTATATATAAGAGAATACCACACT
>CM056612.1:12646649-13079853 GCA_029721355.1 Tegillarca granosa | reverse complement strand
AAACTTTCGCGGTTTTACATTCAGAACATGTCCATGTGTTTACTTTCGCGGTCGACGAGCTTGTGCAAGGGGATAACTCTTTCAATTTAGTAGGCATATATATATATATTATTTAAGTGTAATAAAGATTTGATCAACTATAATTCTTACATTGTGTTTATGTTCTCTGAGTAGTAGTAGTTTATTTTCTAACGTTGTTCCGTTAAGTAATAGAAACCACATTTACATCAACTTCCGTTTCGCTTTTTTGTAAAGTGACTCACTGGCTCGATTTTCTACTGTGCATGTTTTTATCAGATATGGATTTGTATTAAGTATAAAATGTGATATTTACTATTTATTCATCAGTTTTAATAATAAAGATTTATTTTAATGCTTAATTTGCTCAAGATTTGGTCAAGTATGGGTGACAGACATAATTTCATGGATTTATGATTTAAATTGTAGGTAAACACATTACATTAGATCTGTAATATTTTTCTTAACATGTAGAAAACTTAGCAGTGTATTAACTTCGCAGTTGAGACTTCACTGTGAAAATTGCGAATATTAATACATCGCAAATGTTTCTCGTTATACAGTATGTCCTGTACCGGTACTTTCACAAATATTCAGCACCATTTTGTATATTGTGAGTTGCTAATCATAAGGGATTTTAAAAATTCTCATTGACATAATTTTGACTTTTTTATTTTAAAACAATTTACTATTTCAGTCACTTCAAAAAGCGAACAAAGCTCGCTAGTCCTTTCACATATGTCCTGCGCAGTTTCCTCCAATACTGTTTTAATGTTTGTATCAATATGACAATCATAAGTAAAAATTCTAACGTTTCACGAGTATTTTTTTGTGATGCTGCTAAATGTAATGGCGTCTGGCCTCCATTTGTCCTGCGCATTTATATCAGCAACCATTTTGTATCAAAAGAGAAACAACGTCAGCACAATTCCATCTAGCGGCACTGTGAAGTGGATGCCAACCATCATTAGTTTGTGCCACAATGTCAGCTCCATTGGACAACAGTATCTGAAAAAAAAATAAAATTTAATTTAAGAATTCAGAAATATCTGACAATTAAGAAAGGTTGATTGGAGGAATGGTGTTTTACAGCCCAGAACCCAGTTTCATAACTTCACTCAATTGAGTGTACACTTAACTCAAATATTTCCATTTTTCTCTCATCAATATTTTAAAAATGTTTAGTTTCATGAGACAATATTTTGAGTGTCATACTCCAGCTGACATGGCATGTATTTTGGTGAAAGTTAATTACAACAAAATGCTTACGTCATAACTGTATGTGACATGATACAAATATCTTTTCTAAAACTTTGAAAAACTAGTGGTTACAATCAGACAGTGAGCATTTATACACTGTTCAAGACCTGGCCATTCAAAGCTTTGTTAGTTTAAAACAAAATAGTTAGTGAAAATTGAGTTGAGTCAAGTAATGGTGTTAAATGTCCCAGTCAAGAATATTTCACTTCCCATCCAAAAGAAGCTTGATTTTTATTTCTGAGTGCCTAGTGCTTGACAAAAAAAAAAACATCACTAGGCTCACTACCCACTTTCAAGTCTTGTGTCAGACCCATTATTGTTCAACCCCATGACCTCCCACTTATGGAGTGAGCACTCTACCAACTGAGCTACTGCTGTGGTCTTAGTGGGAATTAAAAATGTCATTAAAATTAAAACCATTACTTACTAACATTTAGTCTTAACTAAAATCACTTGAATTTTAATGCATTAATTTTGAGCAAAAATTTTATAAATGTTCCCAAGGAGATATAAATTTTCACCAAACAGCTTGTTGACTTTGAACAACTTGAGCAAGAGGTCACTTTTAGAGGATTTACAGGGACATCTAAGCCATTGGCTCAGGTGAGTTAAAAATTCAAACAATTAAAATATCAAGCAATTATATACATGTATTGGTCTGATATTATTGGTAGACAATTCAAGAAGACCATTTAAAGGTTATCCCCCCAAAAAACTAAAAGCAATTATACATTGGTCAGATATCATTTTTATAACAATTCACTGTGACATGTTCAAGCCTTTGGCTAAGATGAGCTAAATAACTAAATACCTAATATATTAAACAATTATTTCCTGGTCAGATATCATTTTTAGACAATTCACAGGGACCCATCAGAGCCCTTGGTCCAGGTGAGCTAAAACTCTTAACATCTAAAATATCAAGCAATTATTTCTTGGTCAGAAATCATTTTTAGACAATTCTCCCTTTGGCTTAGGTGAGCTAAAAATCCTAGAGGAACAATAGAGTATTAGACATTACCTTTACCATGTCCTTGTGATCATTGTACGATGCCCTGTGTAGCGGAGTGTAACCATCTGCATCTTTGGTGTTCACCAGGTCTCCGTTTTCCTCCAGTAAAGTTTGAACCACTTCCTTCTTGTTGTACTCAGCAGCCCATAACATTTTCTTACATGGGTCGTCTGAAAAGTATTATCAATTTAAAAATAAACTTCATTTCTTTTATATCAATTATAATTAGACAGAAATGAAAGTCTAAGACCTACTTTAATGAGTTGAGTTGAATTGATTAATGGTGTTTAATGCCTAAGTCAAGATTTTTTCAAATATATTAAGGCAGTCAGTTCTGGGATGGTAGAAAAAATGGAAGTGCCAGGTACCTAGAGAACAAGACCAACATTAGGCGAGGGAACAGAAAAACTTCCTCACTATAGGATCTAATCAAGTGGGATTTTAACCTAGTTGACTTGAGGCACTGTGATCCTTAAAGTGTAACATGCTCCTCATTTGATATATTTCAATATGATACAAATGGGAGGTTGTGGGTTCAAACCCAGATAGGGTCTAACCAAAGACTTAAAAAGTTGGTAGTGACTGCTCTTTCCTCAAACAAACAGCATTACGAAATGAAAGTCACTGTTCTTTCTGATGGGAACTTAAAATAAACGAGGTCCCGTGTCAGCATGATAAAGAACCTTGCTGTATACTGCCATCAGCACAACTTACAGGCAAAATTTCTGCACTTATGCCTATAGCTGGCGACATCTCAATACAAGCAAAATAATCTTGACAGAACGTTAAACACCATTACTCAACTCAATAATAAACAAAATTTGAAAAGTTTGCAAACTACTCAGTCCTTTACATTGGTACTGAGGAAATCAGAAAAAAACACTACAAGGGAAAAAACACATTCTTGCTTGCTTTTACACTCCCCAAAATTAAGCATAACATCACAAGAGCAGATAACTCACTTTGAATTTCTTCATCTGTAGCTTCATCAATGTCATCTTCATCCATTTCCCAGAAACTTGGAAACAAATTTTTCCGTTTTGCATTTCCAATTATCTGCATGAGCATTTCTTGGTCATCTGCTATTTCAGAAGTTCCAGACGCATCTTCAATTGGTTCCATCACTATCTTCTATTCAATATTTTTTTTAAAAAAGAATTGTCATTTTATCATTGTTAATTAATAAAAGAAAATTATCTGAGTAGGGCTCTCAAAGGGGAAATTTGGAGCTGACCCCATTCCAAATGTCAAATAGTATTGTTTATCACAATTTTTATTTATTTTTTACAATAATTATTTAAACTTTAACTAATATTTGCATGAAGAATTGATAGTGGAAAATTCTAAGGTAGGTAAGTTTGTCAGTTCGCTTGTCAGAGGTTGATGGTTTTCTCTGGGCATTCAGGTTTCCTCTGCTATTCCAAAATTGACCAATAATTTATAAGTGGAAAAAGTCTTGAATGGATTGTAAAACAACATTACTTCATCACACACTCTTTACAAAATTATTATTACTTTATATTTTGTTTTGAAATAAAGAAGTTAAATGTTGCATATTTTAACAATTTTAATTGGTTGAATGTTGTTTTACATCACATTAGTAATATTTCAGCTATTTATGATGTGACATTTTTTATTTTTCAATGGGATTAATCTTAGACTCATTCCTCCCTTCCTTTTTTTAATTCAACTACTTTAAATCAAAACAACCAGTTTTTCTCCAGGGACAAATCTGTTGGTCAGCCACTCTCTAGGGTCAGACGAGCCCCCAAATGTAACAGGAAAGAGAAAAAATGCAGCAGCCAATCCTGGACTCAAACACAGGACCCCCCCAATACTTATGGGACACTCTACAGACTTAGCTACCCGGCCACCTTTTAAGCCTGGCCCGCAGTTTTAATACATTCTATGTAATGGATAAAAACAAAAATATCATTTAAATTTGCAGATGAATTGGACTACTTAATGCAACTTGACCGTTATCTAAAAAGGACTTCCTAGGTCCCTAACACTATATTTCCCTATTTCAAAGTGGGTGCTTTTACTTCTTCTTCCTTATACTGTCTAACATTGTCATTGCCACTTAATGTGTATAATGTTAAAAGTAGAATAAAAACAGTTGGTTCTGGCTTTTTTAAGGTGTGCATGCACTTAAACTAACAAACCAAGTGCCACCTGTGAAGGACAAAAGTGGTAGAGTCATTGCAGCAGAGAAAGAACAGGCAGCAAGATGGCTTGAACACTTTAAAGAGGTTTTAAATAGACCAAATCCAGCCAATATATTTGAGGGTATGGAACAACAAAATGACCTCAATATTAACATTGATCCACCAACAAAAGAAGAAATAGCAGTAGCCATTAAAACCTTGAAATCAGGAAAAGCAGCAGGCATAGATGGGATCCAAGCAGAACTTTTAAAGGACGACCTGCCATCAGTAACTTATGTTTTCCATAACCTATTTAACAACATATGGGCAAAAGATGAAATTCCAAATGAATGGTTAAAAGGCCTCATAGTAAAGTTACCCAAAAAAGTAGACCTCGGGAACTGTGATAACTGGAGAGGAATAACTCTGCTTTCCATCCCCAGCAAAGTCTTCTGCAGAATACTTCTCAACAGAATTGACAAAGAGTTAAATACTATTTTAAGGCAAGAACAAGCAGGATTTAGAAAAAGGAAAGGCTGTATCGACAATCGAAAAGGAAATTAAAGATCTAAACCTGACATGGGGAGAGGCAGAGACCAAGGCCAAGAACAGAGCTGAGTGGCGTAGTCTTGTGTTGACCTTATGCTCTACCAGGAACGAAGAGGATAGGTAGGTAGGTAGGTAGGTATGCACTTAAACTCAAAATGATTCGAATGACCCTGCAGCTGGTGTGTCAGGTGGCAATCTGTTCCATTCACTTACTGTCCTTTTAAAGAAGGATCTTTTACGGTGCTGCGTGCTGGCATAGGGAATGTCTAGAGTGTGTTGATGGACATGTCTAGACATCTTTGCCATTGGTTAAGTGTAACTGTTAAAATGTTCTTGAATGATGTAGCGGGTATACAATCTTAAATAGGTTCTTGAAAATTAAAAAAAGACATAAATTTCATCATTAAAATCTGCATTGTTTAAATATGTCTGTTTTGAAGTTTTGAGATGAAAATTATTATAACCCCCCCCCCCCCCCCCAACACACACACACAAACACCACACAACACAGCACGTTTACAGTAAAATTAGTTCAAAAACACAACAATAAAACGTTAATATTTCTTGATATATGTTACCTTTAAAGTTATATTTCATCACTTCACGACACAGAGAGGAACAAAAAGCATAAAGCACCTGTCAACAATCCCAGGCAACTGTCAACATGTGTACCATTAAAATTACCTCCCTTTTATTATTGTCATTCGAAATACCTCGGTTGGCTTTTTTTGTTCCGAGTGTTACGAAGATGGATTTTAGCGCCATGTGGAACATGTAAACAGTCCGCTATTCAGTGCTATTCTCTGACCGTGTGTGACAGTGTCCCTTTTTCAACGATCAACTAACGTAATTATTTAAACGAAAAAATTATTTGTCCATTTTAATATGAAAGCACGATATATATTTTATTATTAGTATCTTTAACAAACAATCGTCTTACACTAGTCTTGTAGTTTCTCTCTATCAATGAAGTACCATTACTTGGAATAGGCCTATAGACATTTTTGATAACCTCACTTTCTCTAGAAAATAATCATAATAAGTGCAAAATGACCTAGCAACAATATGTAACAGGAAAGGGGTAAAATGCAGCGGCTAAACTGGGACTCAAACCTGGGACCTTCCCAATACTACCAAGTGAGCTACCCAGCCACCAATCAAGCCCAGTTTACTACATTCCTCTCTTCCTCTTTTTGATTTAACTACTTTGAATCGAAACAATAGGTTCAACCCTAGTTGAACCTACCAATTGTCTATCTCTCGGGGTTGGACACAGTGTATGAAATTAGCTAGAAAGACACAATGGTCAACAGGGACCTTAACATTTAAAAGTTGGTAGCCCAAATGAAAAGTTAATGGCCCTGAAATATGGAAGTTTGTGTGTCATTTAATTTTGCCAATTAAACCTCATATTAACTATACTGTATGTATTGTTGTATCCTTTCTCAATGACATTTAAAACAAAAAAAAAAAAACATTTTAAATGTCGCTGCTTTTCTATATTGTCTGTTGTCTGATGTACCAGTGTAAAGTATTGTTCATTAATGTAGCTTTATTATATTGAAACAAACTACCACAAATGTAGGCATCTTGAGGAAACATCCGACTGCTATAGGAGAACCGTTGGTTAAACGAAAGAGCCAACCAGACTTGGAACTAAATGAAGTTGGTGACCCGAGCAAAAAGTTAATAGCCTTGGGCCATTGGGCCCGCAGTAATTTCACATACTGGTTGGACAAGCCCCCAAATATAAACAGGAAGGGAAAATGCTGGTGCCAAACTGGGACTCGAACCCAGAACTTTCCAAAACTAGTGGGAAACTACCAACTGAGATACCTGGCCACCTTATCAAGCCTGGTCTGATACAAATATGATGTTTATTTTCAAGTGTGGTTATGTGAAAGTAATGACAAAGATTTTGTCAGCATAAAATTCTACCAAATGCAAGCAGTTTTCCCTTGATATGTCCACTAAAATTCCAAAAACATTGTGATTCAGTAGTTTTAAAATTAATCTAGCTATCCTTGTGCTCTAATGTCAGATATTTTTACAATATCACATCTTTGCAATGAGGATCCTAGCTAATACAAGTGTAATAATGCTCAAGTGTTATAACGCTCTTCGCTATATTAGAAAACGTCAGTTTTCCAATTATCTGAAATATTAGAAAACGTCAGTTTTCCAATTATCTGAAGTGTTAAGGCTAAAGTTAGTTTTAAAAAATGTGCTGCAATTAATTACCAAAATTAGTCAGGGTTCCATGGCATACCAGGTAATGCTACATAATTTTCATGATCAGTGTTTTCTCCAGAGTGCGTTTCTTGCGTTTTTGACGCGATTTTTTTATGAATGGCGCAACTTGGTTTTGCTGTTGCGTTATTTTTGACGCAACCATTTTTACAGATTGAAATCGGCTACTGTAAATTATAAATGGTGTCGAGAATGAAAACGAAAGTACTGAGCGTAAATTCCGTATTGTCGTACCACATGACTATCGTACCATATTAAAGGAAGCTAATTGTTAATATAGGAACCTGTCTATATTCTGAATCTTTGGAATGTTTGTATTGAACGCTTAATTTAAAGAGTCATTATAAGCGCTTTTTGGATCAGGCGTACAAGAAAAGTCGAAACGATCTCGTTTAACAACGTTTTTAAACATTAAACGACTTGTGTCAAAGTCCTGCACGGAGCTCTGAACATGACCAGGCGGCATCTGGTAGTAACTTACTTGCCGACGACTCACAGTCAAATTAAAAAAAACTTATGTAAAAAGAGATCTTAATAAAAGTTGGTTAAACAAATATCCTTTAATGATTTATGAAAATAATAAAGTCATGTAAAACAGGCATATCGGAAGGAGTGGATAATATTAATGAATGATTATGGTCTGTTGACTTGGGTTAATGGTAGACCATTCAGTAATTTCTGTTTTGGAATACTGTTCCGATTTTATTGTTTCAAATATTATAGATATAAGTAGCATTTGAAATAAAACATTTAAACATAGACAGTCGGAGAGATTAATACAGATCCTCTAATTACAAACAAAATATTTCCTTTATTGTAAAATATCGAAAAAATTAATTTTTATCCAAAAATTTCATGACCCCTTCATTTTGAAAAATGACCCCCTCTTTTCATGTTAGGGAGTCATCAATGACGAGGATGGAGAAAACACTGCATGATGTGTGTGTAGACAAGGATTTCCACTGGACATTGTAACATAAACAATAAAAAAGAATTACTCTTCCCTATTTCAGTCATTTTACTTGGGTCACCCATTTTTAAAGCAATACTCAACTATTTCACCTTAAATGTTCCCCATTGGCAAGACAGTAGAAACTTGTCTTTATCTGTACATAGTTTATACTTACAAAACCATGTAGCTTAACAAAAATTTGCTAAATCACATCAGCTGAAATTTATCTTTAAAACAATGCTATTTTTTTAACCCAATAGGTAGACAATTTTCAGAACCTTCTATAAATGTTAAATGGAATTAATCATGTGTTACATTGCTGCATTGCTAAGCAAAGACTTTTTTTTAAAAAATTAATAGAATAATAAATATATTACTCCTCAATTATTTTCACCACAAACTAATCTTGCTTTGACACAACAAAACTGGTGGGGGTGGGGGATGGGGGTGGGAGCTCAGTGGTCTAATGAGCACATTTATGGATGGATAACAGTCCCTCTCAATACTTGGTTTGGGCAGATTGTAGTGTGAGGTTTGTAGTAATTCCCAGGCACTCCAGTTTCCTCCACATAGATGCCATGCTTTTTATAAGTTTGAAACTAAAGAAAAAATTTTGAAGTATACATTAATATTGATCTTTATTGTAGTTTAAACAATGGTAAGGAGAGGAAAGACAGAAGAGGGTATGTATGTTTTTTTTTTTTTTTTTTTTTTTTTTCACCATTATCTTTACTCTTTTATGGATCCCAGTTGTTCTACATTCCCTAGAACTCTGCCCTATGACACAACTTACCATAGGTCCAAATCTCACTCTTATAGTTCCTAGTGTAAGAAAGTTTATCAATTTTCTTTGGATATTCTCATTTCCTCTACCATTCAAAACCTGATTAATCCAATACATACATATATGAAAGCATCTTGGCTCAGGTATTAAAACACAACTATCCCAAACTTTACTTTTCCCTCACCCTGAAAAAATCAAACTATTATTTTTAATAAATTATACATAATAAGTACTGTCTGTGAAGGTGTTTGGTTAAAACTAGATGTGCAGGCAAGATACATTTTACTGAAGTTATTATTATTATAATTATTATTATTATTGATTTTTTTATTTATATTATTATTATTATTATTGATTTTTTTATTTATATTATTATTATTATTATTGATTTTATTATTTATATTATTATTTTTATTATCATTACTCTTTTATTGATCCATAGGTTAATTAATCAATAAATTAATTATTTTTTATCTAGGTCTACCACCAGGAATTGTCAAGATCTGGAAAAAGGTAATTATGAATAAATAAGAGATAAAGGTAGCACAAATCATGATTGAGCTTTCACATTTGACCCCAATCACCTTGAGCTTTCACATTTGACCCCAATCACCTTGAGCTTTCACATTTGACCCCAATCACCTTGACCTCTGACCAAGACTATAAATTAGGTTTTAAAAGCCATCTGTAGATGTAGAAGTTTTGAAGCAGAAATGATATGACACAGATCGTTCCTTTTTAAAGGAATCGGTGATTCATTTTTTCATTTCAATCATCATGATTGATTTAATGGGGTTTTACACCCCAGTTAAGAATATTTCACTTACTTGGAGATGCAAGTGATAAAGACATCTTTCTCAAAAGTGCATTTGTATTCAAAATAATTTGAAAATTTATAGGGAACTTTGAACCCAGATAATTTCTTATTATGTGCGTTAAACATAGACTTTATTTATTTTTCAGACAAACTGGGACAATTTGCAATCCTGTGCACAACGGGATCCAAGTAGATCAAGGACAAGGTTGATTGAGCGGGTAAGGATAAGGATTACTGGAAGAAAAAAAAAAATTATTATAAAAAATTGAAAAAAAAAAAATTGGGGGGGGGGGGGGTCTGATCAGAAGGGTTCTGTCAATAATAATTATATTTCACAATGATAGGTCCAGGACTTTTTGCCTTTGTTTTTTGTAGGTCCCAAATTAAGTTTGGGAGGTCCCATATAGGCACTGGAAGGTCCATGTGTGCCAAAATTGAATAAGCTCATCAACCTCTTTTATATTCTTGATAAAAAAAAATGTACCATATTCAACTTACAAACACTCAAGTGATACTGTTGTCAAAGTGGCTGCGCATTATATTTTCAATTTTGGAAATGATTGGACAACAACAACTTTGACAGATTGCAATAATTGAAGTGATTTTGAGACTGTTTTTAATACACATAGGAAGAGTATTCTAAAATGTTTTGATACACAAAGGAAGCGTATTCTGAAACTTGTCCCCCAAAAAAATTCCAAGAGTCCCAAAAGAATATCAAAAGGTCCCAACCACGGGGAATTTTGAACCCCTGCAGTTGATCATTCCTAAACTGAATCCTCATATACCAAAGGTTATGTTAAGAGAGAATTGGAGCACTGTTTTATACAGCCCAGTTGAGACTTTCAAGACCATCTGTACTGGTATGGCAGAGGAAAAAAAAATCAATCTTTGCCAGTGAACAGATTATATTTTTACTCTCTCTCTCTCTCTCTCTCTCTCTCTCTCTCTCTCTCTCTCAATTAAAAACAAGTTTTCTCTTAATTTTAATGATTTTTCTCTTAAAAAAAACTTAATAAAAATTTTTTTTGACAATTTATTTGTTGACACAACTTTCTGTTCACAAACTAGACAAGTACGATTTAATGACATAGGGTCAGTTTTTTATATCTTTTTTGTTTTTTTTTTTTACTTATTACAGATAAACAGACTTCATATTGGAAATGATATACACCTGGCCATATTTTCACATAAAATAAACAAGGTATCTTGTCAACGCTTCATTTATTGTACACCTGGAAAAGCAGCCAGATTCCTACAAAGTCCCGATGGGCAGATTTTACAACGAAAATGGTTAAGTTTTATTAAAGGTAAGTAGACAGACTTATTATGAGAGTTAAATACTGGTGTTTTTGTCTGAGTCAAGGTTTTTTTTTTCAATTATATTGAGACAGCAGTGTTTTTTTTACTTTCAGTTTCAAACTTTTTCACCTATGTAAGATACCTTGACAATATTGTGATTTAGTCCACTTTGTTCATTTTTTTTTTTTGTGGGGGCTTTCTGGTGAAACATGTCTAATCGTTCTGCTTTTTGCATCTTTTTAGGTAGTTTTTTTGTGATACAACTTCACGTTGTGTGACATTTCAGGGATTTTTCTGGCCACTCACAGGGTCCGGTAAAGGGACCCATTCCCAATGCCAAAAAGCATACATTTTTCCCAATTTTGTAGATAAAAATTCCCGAATGATCCTGCTTTGAGAAACTTAAGAAAAAGTGAAAAAACTATATTTTTGGTGTAGCTTGTATATCTTTATAATAACCTGTATTTATGCACATTTTGATTTATACTCAATGAGGATCTAGTAGAATGGGAGCAACTCATGAAACAACTTTCTCAGATGTTTGTCTATGAAGATATTGTGTTAATGTCTGAGTGATTTGGTACAAATGAGTAACTACAAAAATATCATGTATCAAAATAGTAAATATTCCAGGCAAAATATTTGAATTTTTAAAGTTTAATGAAAAATTTTCCCAAAATGTCGATTTTGTCAATGATTTTCCCAATTTTATCCTAAGGTCCCTTTCCAAAAATGGCCAGAAAAATCCCTGCATTTTTTTGCAGCAGTGTTGTTGTTCATGTTTTTTTTTTTTTTGTTTTTTTTTTTGACTTCCGGCAGGCCGTAAATCTTGATCATGAGTACATTTTAAAATAATTATCGACCTTAGTAATGTATAAGCTTACATATGATCAACGTTAATCTTCAGCTAAAACACATTCGGGTTAATAGTTGTTGTTTACCGCATTTGAGACCGCAAAGGGGAGGATTTATTTGTAAATATTTTTAGTCACCGATCCAGATACTGAAAAATAAAATTTTCAATACAATTGGGAATTTTTGGTCCAAATTTGGGAAATGTCTAGACTTTTTGGGATTGGGAATTGGGCCGAATTTTGGCCCCAAATTAAGCCAAGAAAAATCACTGGACAGTCATTTCTGGAATTGTGAAGAAAACCAGAGTGCCTCAAGAAAATTGGAACCTTTTGATAGCCAAACTTTGAATTATTGTAATACATACATATACTAAACTTATGAATTGAGTTTTGAAAAATTCTTTTAAAAAAAAAAAACCCTTGAGTAAGTTCAGGGTGACCACTTCCTATAAATTCCTATTAAATTGGCAATTCCTATATTTTTCCTATATTTTCTCAAAAAGACCTAAAATTCCTATATATTTCATACTATTCCTATATTTTCTGGGATGTTTTTGTTGCTATTTGTGTTAGGACATTTTGTGTTCACTCACACAAAGCAGTGACTGGGGTTGTATACATCATTTTTAGTTTTTCTAAGAAATCATTTTAATGTCTTGAATTGACATGCACATTGAAAAAATAATTCCTGTATAAAAAAAAGGAGAGGCTTGAACATGGAATGGCTGTGAGGGGTGGAGGAGGCCATTGTAGTCATCAGTGATGTTTACAATCCCAAAATTTCTTTCAGTATAGCAATTCAAGGTTTTGAAAATTCCTATATTTTTCCTATATTTTCAGTCAGATTTTTATAAATTTCCTATATTTTGGGGAAAAAAAATCCTATATTCCTATATTTTTGACAAGGAAAGTGGGTGGGCACCCTGTAAGTTACATTAATATTGATTTTGGGGGCTGCAGTGACTGAGTGGTAGATGTGTTAGCCTTTCCGCTGGAGGTACCTCACTGCCATGGGTTTGAACCTGGTCAGCCACAAGTGTTAAAGGTTTTTACTTGTGATGGATCCTTACTGGTTGGCTCAGTACCAGTAAAAAAAGACTGAGTGTTCAGCGATATTTATCTTGGACATTGGGGGCAGATGTACTAGCAATGAATAGGTCACCATAAATTTGCTTTGTGATGAACAGCTGAATAATTGCTAATGTGACACTATTCTTCCAACTGTTCAACCACGAACAATTTTTAAAATTACTTAGTGCAGTTATATGAACTTAAAAGCCACTACCATAGCTCAGATATAAGAGTGCATGCTTTGTATGTAGGAGGTCAGAGGTTTGAACCCTGGAGGAGTTTTGTTTGTGCTGTAATTTATTTAGCAATACATAGTTGAGACCAAATTCTGAAATTTTATTGTGTAAAATATGACTCTTACTTTATTTTTGAAACAATGTAATCATGAAGTTGTGATTTTTAAAATTTTGTTTTTTTAATGTAATTTTTTTTTTCAAAGACAGAAAAAAGAAACAAAGAAATGAGAAGAAACAAACAAGTAAAAAGAATGAAAAATCATCAGAACAAAATGATGGAAAGAAGGAGGAAAGAAATAAAAATTCTGTGAAAGAAAAATCAAATTCTGAAGATAAAAACTCAATCAATAACAGTGACAAATCAGCAGAAAACAAAAACGCAAAAAATAAAAATAAAAATTCTGGAAAAAGAAAAACAGATGAATCTTCTAGTTCAAATTCTAAAAAGCCAAACGATAAAGTAACAAAAGAAAAATCCTTAGGATCAAAAGCAGAGAATGAAAATGCAAAAAATAAGAATTCAAGGAATGGAAAAACATGTGAATCTTCTCTTTTAGATGCTGAAGACAGGAACTCAAAAGACAAGCAGGTGAATGAGAGAGTATTTCAATCTTCAGTGGAAAGTGGTAAAGATATAACTAGCAAAAGTAAAAGCTTTCAGTGTAATGAAAAAGTCTGTGAATGTTCAGTTATAAACACTGAAAATAACATGAAAAAAATAAGTCAAGAAAAAGAAAAATACTGTGGATCTGCTGTTTCAAATTCAAACTCAAAGAGCACTGAGGACCATCCGAATCCGAGTCATTTGAACTCTTGTAGATGTATTAAAGCAGATACCAAAAATGTGAACTCACGTAGCAATCAAGCCACTGTAAAATCTTGTGAAAATTCTACAGAAAATATTGAAAATACAAACTCAATTAGTATTCAAGATAATTCAAATTCTTGTGAAATATCTACATCAAGTATTGCAAATACAGACTCAAATAGCAATCTAGCCCATGTGAAATGTTGTGAATGTTCTTCCTCAAATACAGAAAAAATTATGAACTCAGAATCAAATATAGAGCAAACAGGATGTGAAAATAAGGAATCTCATGGAACATCATCAGGAGACAAAAACAATAAAACAGATCCAAGTTGTTGTGAAAACAGTCAGAAATCTTCGAAAAATTCTAGAAAAACATATTATCATGTTTCCGAGAAAACTGGTAAGTCAAAATTTCTTTAAATAACTTTATTTTTGAAATTTTTGAAAAGCAATTACTGTTGGACATGTATGGACTAGTCTGGTAAAATCTACTCTGTCACATAGTGTTGATCTGGTCCCCATTTCACAATCATTCACTTAATTGAGCGTACACTCACCTCAAATTAGAGAATATTTCAATGTCAGTTTTTAAGACATTACACAGTTAAATTGAATAGCCTATGTTATATTTAAATTGTTTAGTGTAGGTTTGTTGAACAAAACAAAACATTTTCACATAAAACTTTATTTTTTTTAAATATTGAAGAAAGAAAGAATGAAAATATCTGAGTTGAGTGTACACTCACTTGAGTGAATGATTGTTAAACTGGGGTCTGATCATATTGTGCAGTAATGATGTTAGAATCTCATTCAGTCTTGATCTTGAAAATGTTTGTATGATATGCGATTTACCTACAAAAGTTTTAGTGAATATTTGACACAAAAACCTGTTTATTTTGTTGTACTATATGTGTATATTTCGGAAATTGATTCCTCATCAGTATCTGATAAAAAAAAGATAATCAAAATATTTGAAAATTAGTTAATCCAAAGTTCCAAAATTATATTTATTCAAATCCAGCTAAGGAATGCTTTGTATGAGGGAACAAACCTAATTTTTAAAAAGAAATTCAAAAATGAAGATGGTTGAAAATTTAGACACATAGGAACATTTGAATAAGATTTTTCATGAGAGAAAGTCATGCTTTTAATTTCATATCTAGAAAGAAAAGGTAATGCTAGTTAAGTTTTAACTTGATAACATTGATTTGAAATGCAAACAAGATAAAATATTATGCATTTGTATTGATATTTTAAACATACATACATAGTCTGTTAATGCTTATAATGGACAAAGGACTAGTAGAAAAGTGGTATAGTGATCACCTCCAGGGTGCCAGGTTGTGGGTCCAAACCCTGGCTGGATAATACATAAGACATTAAAATTCGAGATACTGCATCCTAACCATGTGCTTGGCAATGTGAGGACAAAGTATTGACTAGTACACCGGATGCTGGGATAATGTGACATGGAGTGTTTATTTGTGGCATACTGACTTTGTGAGCTAGCACCTTAACAAAAAACGCCTTGATTTGTGCTTATAAAAGGCAGACCATTATACACACTTGCACATTTGATGCATACAGGAACTTGTTCTTGGATTAATTCTTTATGAACTTGCTCTTGGTTCAAAGAGTGGAGTGAAGTAATGGTGTTTTACTTCCCAGTCAAGAATCTTTCATTTATTTCAAGGCAGTCAGTTTTGGGAGGGTGGAGAAAACTGGAGTGCCAGGAGAAATCCACCAACCTTAGTCAAGCAAACTAGGATCTGTCCCAAGTGGGATTCGAACCCAGGGCTTCCATTTAAGGGTGGAATTGTCTTTCTTCAAAATCTCAAGAATTGACCCATTAAAACACAGCTGTTTCAAAAATCTGCAGTCTGTTTCAGTTTTCAAGAGTCAATATCGTTATCTCAAGGGTCGAATGCCAAGGCTGTGTATAAATCATTTTCTCACATTTGTGATAGATTTATCATACTGAATTGGTGGTATGATATTTTCTCATATTGCATCCCGTGTGTGCACATGTAGCCTTTCTAAATTGAATGGGGACTACTTGTTTTAATTGGCAAAAAAAAAAAAAAAAGGAAAAAAAAAAATTTTTTTTTTATGATAAATAATGTTATTTTTACCAATAGATATATATATATACAAAAAATGTTGTTGTTTGTCACGTACACATTTTGCTGTGAATGAAACATTAATTGTTATTGCATTTTTTTCATCCGCTAGCAAAATCTTGCATCGTAATAGTAGGGATTCTGATATTTTGGGGAAATTTTAGGCGAGAAAAATAATCATTTACTCAAATGAGGTCAAGATAGGGAAATTCTGACATCATGGTCACATTTTTTCATCTCAAACTCGGTTATGCCTCATTTGAGATGAAAAATCTGACCACTCGATCTGTATTTCTCCATCTCGACCTCAAATTCGAAATAGTTTCTCTTTATATCAAGGGTCAAACACCAAACTTGTATATAAATTATTATCTCAAGATTCTAATAATTGTGTGTATAATTTTTTTTTCTTTTCTTTTTTTTACTTTTTGTGCATATGTGCATTATTTTGTTTATTCATTTTTAGGTCCATACACTAATTTATATATCTTTGCTTTTTTGTTTGAAGGTCTTCCGTCAAATATAGAGAAAATATGGGGAAAGGTAATTATTATCTCATTTTACTGTTTTGGCCATTGCGGTAGCTCAGTTGGTAGAGTGCTCGCTCCGTAAGTGGAAGGTCGTGGGTTCGAACCCTGGCCAGATCTGACCCAAGACTTGAAAGTGGGTAGTGACTGATCTTTCACCAAGCACTCGGCATTACAAAACGAAAGTCATGATTCTTTCAGATGGGAAACTTAAAATAAACGATGTCCCGTGTCAAGGCAGGCATGGCATGATAAAGAAGCCTGCTGAATAATGACATCAGCCCAACACACAGGCAAAATTTCTGCACTTCACCTGTAGCTGGCGACGTCTCGATATAAGTGAAATATTCTTGACTGGGCATTAAATACCATTACTCAACTCTCAACTCATTTACTGTTTCAGTACTAATCTACTAAGTGATTTTGTTTTTAAAGTTTTTAAAGCATCTTCAGCCTTTTTTTATTAAAAAAATTTAAAATTAAATTATTATTTTTTAAAAAATCTAGTTCAGTGATTTTTTGTTACAATTTTCAGTTTCTATCTTCTGCCTTTAAATTGGGAAAACAGTTATTAATAAAAATTGAATTTTATCACAATTCAAAAATGTTTTTTGAGTTCAGTTTCACTAAAAAAAATTGTTGCAAAATTTAAAAGTTTGAAATTAGGAAATAGGTTTGTTGTTCAGCTGTTCAAATTCAAACAAAAAGTTCTTGAAAATTTATAGTCGAAAATTAGGAAATAGTAGTAAAAATTTAAAGGTTTGAAGTCAGGAAATATGTTTTACCCAACAGTATAGATTTAGGGAAAAATGTCTATGCAAAATTGATGCTGAAAATTAGAAATATTTTCAAATTCACACAAAATAGATTTTGTGATATTAAATTGATTTACAACATATAGAAAGACTCTGGCATTTAAATCATTTCTTTAGAAAACGAGAAAAAGAGAGATAACTCTTGATAGAATTTTACTTTAGTCAGTAGTTGTCTCTCTTGCACCACTTGTTGCTATTTATGTTGCCCTTTGCCATTTCCAGAGACAATTTTGTTTATTTAATATAATATGTATTCATGTAATTTTGTTACTTTTTCAGACCAACTGGGAACTTCTAAAACTAAAGATATTTCATGATGCATCAAAAGCCAAAAAGACTCTTATTGACAGGGTATGAAAGTTAATTTAAAATCTCTCTCTCTCTCTCTCTCTCTCTCTCTCTCTCTCTCTCTCTCTCTCTCTCTCTCTCTCTCTCTCTCTCTTTCTCTCTCTCTCTCTCACACACACACACACACACACACATCATGAAATTTCCACAAACAGTAACAAGTTTGCACTCATATTTTTAAATAAGTCTTGCTAATGTACAACCCACACCATCATCAGTTATGAATTATCACAGGAAGTTGGTTTGATCGAACAGCTTATAGAAGCAACATGTGAGTTAATACTCATACTCAAAATTGAGCCTTGTAAATTAACAACACCTCAGTATTATGTGTCATCAAGTACCATAATGTAAGGGACATAATGTGACCATACAGACACTAGTACCATATGTGAAAAAGTACTGGTATTCAGAAGTTAATCTTACCGGTACTACTTTACAACCTTGTCATTCATGAAATATCAGACTCATACTCAAGATTGAGTCAGTATATTAGTGTAATCAGACTTCTACTCAAGATTGAGTATGTATTAATGTAATTAGACTCATACTCAAGATTGAGTCTATATTAGTGTAATCAGACTCATACTCAAGATTGAGTGTGTATGTTAGTGTAATCAGACTCATACTCAAGTGTAATTAGACATACTCAAGATTGAGTCAGTATATTAGTGTAATCAGACACATACTCAAGATTGATTGTGTATATTAGTGTAATCAGACTCATACTCAAGATTGAGTGTGTATATTAGTGTAATCAGACTCATATTCAAGATTGAGTCAGTATATTAGTGTTATCAGACTCATACTCAAGATTAAGTGTGTATATTAGTGTAATCAGACTCATATTCAAGGTTGAGTCAGTTTATTAGTGTAATCAGACTCATACTCAAGATTGAGTGTTTACATTAGTGTAATCAGACTCATACTCAAGATTGAGTCTGTATATCAGCCCTCAATTTTGTCGACTAAAATGGTCGCCAAATCGACCTAGAATTGTGTTTGGCGAGTTTAAATCTCAAAACGGTCGCCAGCTTGTCCACTTCTCATTTAATCAGCGGCGACCAGAAATCGGAATTTATGAGATCTGTATCATGTCCGCTTCACATTTTAGTCAAAAGTCATTTTTGCGCTTTACAATTACCGTATTCTTTATGTTACTCTGAAGCGTATGTGTGATAATGAAGCGAGTTGCAATTCCGTTTCAAGTGCAAACTCCCCTGTATCGTTTTCGCTTTAGAGTTTAATAGTCAAAGTCATTTGTGTGCTTGACTCATCATTGGCATTTTTTTTTGTCACTGTCAAGCGTATGTGTGAGCTAGAGGACGATAGGTCATTTTCATGATCATGTCTCAACTTCAGTTAAAAGCTGCATTAAGTTTTCCAAAGAAAAAATTAAAACGGTGCTAATCTAATTAATGATGTTCCTAATGAACAATGTTATATTTTGTTCAACGAATAAATACAGAAATTACAGTATTTACCCAGCAAGATCCAGCATTTGGGATCTAATATTACGTCATCAAAACCTGGGTCATTTAAACACAACTTTCAAAACGGTGAAATACGATAAATTAAACACAGAACTTCGTTGAATTTGTCATTTGTGACTTAGGGATATATAACACCATTTCAAATACATCTGGATATTAATGAAGGACAATTAATGCAAACTGTCGTGTTTCACCTTCGATTCTAGGATTTTCCGTACATCCGTGCGCATACTCCAAGCTCATAATTACCATCGTAAAACACTGACCAACCGGTCAGAGGATTCCGTTTATTTACAGCTAAAAGGAATGAAATTTTTAAGAAATAACATTCTATTTGAGTGTATTCATTCGGTATTATGAATGAGATTCAGGAATAGCAAATTGAATGAACTGCGAAGCAGTTCATGTAAAATTTGCTATTCCTGAATCTCATTCATAATACCGAATGAATACACTCAAATAGAATGTTATTTCTTATATTTACAATCATAAAAATATTCATTGCTAGACCGACATTTAAAATCATTATTAAAATGATTTTACTTTTTTGTTTAAGTCCGACAAATATAGCCAGTTGACGGAACAGCCTTTTCCAAATAAGGATAAAAAATAGTCCACTGTATCTGTAATATAATTTATTCAAATTTAAAAATAACAATTAGTATGTTAGTTTACATTTTAACATTTAAATTCACAGAACAATTATTGAATGTGGCATTAGACAAAATACCCGATTGTAACGACGCAATTGCATTTCTGACGTCACAGCTCGTAGTTGTACTGGCGGGAGAAGTACAAAGGCTAGACGATGTCTGACCTTGAATAGAAACAGATGGTGAATTGGAGTGGATGGCGACGGTTAAGTTTTCAGATGTACCCGATGTTGTCTCTGATAAGACGTTGCTGATCGACTGTTTCTGAATGGTGGTGAAATCTCTTGCATAACTTCTTACAGAGGCCTCATTTCTGTGACCCGACATGTACATTATTTGCCGAGTTTCAAATCCAGCATTAGACAGGGACTGTATAGCCGTTGCTCGTAAACAATGTGCTGTGTATCTCTGTGAACAACCGGCTTGCTTAGAAATATCTGGGAGAAAATTACGAAAAGTGTTTTTGCCTAAGGATTGACTTGTGTACCAAATATCACACGTAGAAGGAGATATGGTGGCATCTTTTAAACAGTGGTTAAATAATTTGGTGGCATTTGAATCTGTTTTCTGTATAAAAAATTTTAACATCTGAACGGGACAGGAAGGAGAATCAGGATAAGCATACATCCGTTTATCAGTGGCAAAATCTTCTTGATTTGATAGCCCTCCTTGGTAATTTTTTTGTTTAGTCTCGTGACTAAGAGCTACATATTCTCTACCATTTTCATCAACCTTGAAAACAAATGAATTTTTATTTAGTTGGTGGTGAAATTCAAGCCCACGGCTTACAAAATGCATTGATATGGAATACCATACACAAAGACGGAGTTTAACGGGATTATCATTAGCAGTTTCAAGGTATGTACCAATCTTTTGCAAATCTGCAGAATTTATTGTACTTTTGTGACGAGTTGGGACCGAATTGCCACTTGCCATGCGGTATTTCAAAAGGCCATTTAATTTATTGTTTGTTTGTTTGAATTCTTTGTCATTCACGATATCAATGTTCCTATGAATGTCTGACAAATGTCGATTGATTGCACCACGGATGTTCTTTAGGGTGTTCTTGTGGTATTCACTTGGGCTTTTATTGCTAGATTGATCTGGTTCCTGGGGTTTGGCCTCGCAATAGAATTGTCCAAGTTTGTCTGCCAGCTCATCTACCGGGACGTGGAACATATCCATTTTCACACCATATCTTTCAATGTGCCAATCTAGGGGAAAAAACGAAACAAAACTGCCATGTACGGTTCGCATTTTTTAATCGCTCTCTCTCTTTCTCTCTCTCTCTCTCTCTCTCTCTCTCAAAACGAGAAGAACTATTGATAGTATATTTCTGGCAAATTGCCGTTGGTATTGTCATTTATTTGTTTATCAAAATGAACTACTGAATTATTATTTGATAAAATAACTATTGTTTATGGGGTTAAAATTAAGTTTCAAAGCAGTCAGTGTTTCTAATGATTTGACAGACTTTTAACAAAAATATGTCTGCATCGAATTAATGACAATGTACTGTTTTTCATGCATCATGACATAAAGCGATTTTATTTATTTATTTATTTATTTATTTATTTATTTATTTTTTTTTTTTTTTAATATTTTCGTACCTTGCAGAATTTTTAATCCCCATTTGGTGTTTTTCTTTGTTTGTTCGCTTTGATTCATTTCTTCAAACTGCTTGATTGTTTCGTCCGACATAAATCTAAATCTTTTTTTAGGCTGATTCTCGGGGGCAGTTGGTGTCTCGGGTGGTGGCAACCCATCATACTCTGTTGTTTTTAAAGTATGCAAAAAATCTGCATGATCAGGAAGGCTTGATACCGTTATCAGCTCGTTGAAATCTTCATCGAAGTCCAAAATATCTTGGAAATCAACTTCCACATTAAAATTTCCAAAATCCATGATGATTGAATGGTCTAGCAGTATAGACTTGCAGACGACGATATAGAGCATTTTTTAAAAATTTTATTTTTATTTTTTTTTCGAATTTTAAAAAACAAACAAAAATTTCATTAAAATATTGATTTATACAAGTTAATTAAAAAAATTTTAATTTTTTAAAAATTTTTTTAGTATTAACGAACAAGCGTGATCTTGGGCAAAACTCGATTTTGTTGATAAAAATAGATAAGGTAATACACAAAACCACTGACAAAAATAGAAAGGGATTTCCCCTATAAAAATTCATATGTGTTCATACGCCATCGGGTGATACGTAATACGTGACGTAATAGAAGGTCATGACCCAAACGCATATTCATGTGCAATTGAATGCCAGCCAAAACAAATAGGTTCATGTAAAGAAAGTCAATTCCTATTGTAAATATTAGAAAATGAATGTCACGGATCGTGGTTGGAAGATATCTGTGTTTTTTTTTTTAAATATATTTTTAGAAAATCAAAAAAAATTCAGAAAATTTAAAAACTTAATGCAGCTTTAACGAAATTTCTTAAAAGAAAAAGTACGCCAGACCCGGAGTTAACGGCGGATAAAATATAAAAAGAATCCGTTGCATCTCTCATGATGATCAAATAAATAGACAACAACAACACAACACCGTTTAAATTTCTTTAATTTGTTTAACAAACATTATAAAAAGCTTAAATTTCTTTATAATAATAATAATACTTTTTTTTGCTTGGCGACCTAAAATAAGTACTTGGTTACCTGGAATTGCAGTTGGCCACCTGAAAATTTAAAATGGTAGCCAGTTGGCCAATTGTCTTTAAAACCCACTTTGAGGGCTGTATATGAGTGTAGTCAGACTCATACCCAAGATTAAGTGTTTACAGTAGTGTAATCAGACTCATACTTAAGATTTAGTTTGTTTATTAGTGTAATCAGACACATACTCAAGATTGAGTCTGTATATGAGTGTAGTCAGACTCATACTCAAGATTGAGTGTGTACATTAGTGTAATAAGACTCATACTCAAGATTGAGTCTTTATATGAGTGTAATCAGACTCATACTCAAGATCGAGTATGTATATTTAGTATATTGAGTGTGTACAGAGAAACAATATACATGCATTAAATTTACAAGCCTTGGGTATTGCCAGTCATGAAATATTACATGAACCTTTTGGATACCAAATATAATAGTACCAACATTTGAGCATGTACTCATACTCATGACTGAATGTGACATTAGTTAGTTAGTATATAGTCATATTCAGAATTCAGAATTGAGTTTCATAAATTCATAGGCATAAGTCATAGGCACCCATTTTAAAATCACAGGCACCAAGCGCAGGCTGACATACAAGAGTACCTACATGTGAGCATGTACTCTTACTCAGGATTGAGTATAACCAATCAAACACTAGTATCGACATATGATTATCTACTTGTTCTCAAAATTGTCTTATGAATTTTAAAGACCTGGGCATCCCCAGTAACGAAATATCATTGGAACCTAGTTTGATCTGACAAAATCTAGTACCGTCACATGAGTTTATACTCATACTCAAAACTAGGTGTGACCACACAAACACTGAGTATCTGCTTATACTCAAAATTGAGTCACATAAATGTCAAAGTCTGAGGCATTCCAAATTTCATCTGAATCTAGTGTGGTCTTATTAAATCTAGTACCGACACATGAGTTTATACTCATACTCAAAACAGAGTGTGACCACACAAACACTGAGTATTGCGTATACTCAAAATTGAGTCTCATAAATTTTAAAGTCCTGGGCATCCCAAATTTCATCAGAATCTAGTGTGGTCTGATAGTATCTAGTACTGACACATGAGTTTATACTCATACTCAAAACTGAGTGTGACCACACAAACACAGAGTATCTGCTTATACTCAAAATTCAGTCTCATAAATTTTAAAGTCCTGGCCCCAGTTTCACAATCATTCACTCAGCTGAGTGTACACTCAACTCAAATATTCCCAATTTTCCCTCATTAATATTTTTATAAATTTAAGTCTTATGAGACAATGTTTTGTTTTGTTGAACAAACCTACACTAAACAATTACAATACTACATTAAATATTCAATTTTAACTGTGTAATGTCTTAGAAATTGACATTAAAATATTCCCAAATTTGAGTTGAGTGTACACTCAATTGAGTGGATGATTTTGAAACTGGGTCCTGGTCATCCCTTGTCATGAAATATCATTCAAACCTAGTCTAATCCCACATAATAATATCTGAGCATTTACTCATACTCAGCAAAAAAGGATTGTGCTGCAGATATATTGAATTGACAGGCCTGGACTGGATTTTACCATATGATTAGATTACTATTACACTCTACATGTCTTTGTATTTTTTTTTTCCAGGGTGAGTGAGTGAGTTATTGTTTTAGCCGCATCAGCAATTTTCCAGCTATTCACGGTTAGAAAATGTTTATTTATTTATTTATTTATTTTTTAGATAAACAAGCTCCACGCAGCACATAATGAACATATTTTGGTTTTATACTGCAAAATCAATCCAATGGCAAGTCGCATAGATTTTTACTGTACACCTGGTATAGCTGCTGAGTTTTTAAAAGGTCAAGATGGACAGATGGCCCAGGCTAAATGGATAATGGATATGAAATTTAAACAAAAAGGTAAATATCCTGATATTGGAAGGTATTTGCTTAGGGACCAAAGTGCCACTGACCACCAGTGATTTTGCTATGGTTTTTAAAAACTACCATTCACCTTTCAGATTGGGAAAATTTGGACCCTTTTTATGTCACATATTATGCTCAGAATTTTTAAATTCATTGCAAAGATTTTATATTGTGAAAATATCTAACATTTTTTGTCTGTCAGAACAGTTTTGGACAACTGGATTTAACTTAAACTATTTGATTATGTGTCACTGTTGCCTTTTGGGGAATTTTAGTTGTCAAATTAGGAAATTTTAGTCTTATTTCTCAAGGGGAAACTACCTTTATTCCGTAGTAATTTCAGGCAAACAAAACCACTGACCACCTAGGTTCAAATCCCATTTGGGAAGATTGTAGCATGAAAAAGTTTGTCAGTTCCCTTGGAGAAGATTGATGGTTTTCCTCAGGTACTCTGGTTTTTCTCCACCATTCCTAAATTGACTGCATTGATAGGAGTGAAAAAATCTTGACTGGGGCATTAAAGTCCACTTCTATTGCCCTTTATTTACACTAAAATTTCAACTGGATGGTTAGTTGAATGCTGTTTTATCCCATATCAGCAGTTTTTCATGGTGTAACTATATTTATTAATCTTAACAACGAATCTTTACACAACTTTGTTGAAACTTAGAACAAAATGAATAATGTGTCCAAGCACATTAAAAATATGCTATTTTGCATGATAGCACTATAAGCAATCTTTCTTGACAAAGGGGCCTCAGTGGCAGAGTGGTCTAAAGCGGGCGCTTACCGATAACAGCGCCTCCCACTGCCTGGATTCGAATCTCACTCAGGACAGATTCTAGTGTGAGATTCAGTTCGCTTGAGGAAGGTCTGTGGTTTTGTGTGGGCACTCTGGTTTTCTCCACCATCCCAGAACTGACCGCTTCAAAATAAGTGAAAGAATCTTGACTAGGGCATAAAACACCATTATCCACTCCACTCCACTCTACTTTCTAGACAGTTCAATGATTATATTTAGTTTTCAATTTTTAAAAATCTTAGTGTCCATTTTTTTTATCATTTAAAAAAAATTAAAACACTGCAGCTTACAGTAGGCATGTCTAATTTCTAGAAAAGCTGCAGATTCACAACAGGTATGTCCAGTCACTGGAACAGCCAGAAAAAAATGTCACATGATATATGCATTAGCAAATTAATTGCAAATCATGATCAGTGGTAATTTGAGCTCATATAAACAAAAATGGTCTCAAACAGTGTTTTATAAAAAAAAAAACATACGGTAGCTTATGTATGTTCCAATTCGATTCCTCAAACAAACATAAAATATTTACATGTATAAAATAAACAACAAACACTCATATGGGAGGTGCCACTTACGACTCAAGTATTTAATGTTGATATCAATTTACAATAAATATCATTCCTTTTTTTCCACCAATCTACAAAAAACAAACAATAACAATAGAACATCAAATAACAAGAAAAATTTGACTGTATACTTAAGAAATAATGGCTTGAATAAACTTATTACCTACCAAAAACCTGTGCGTCTACATCACACAATCAGTCTTGCTAAACCAGTATGTGTATTCTAAATATAGAAACAACATGCACAGTGGCATATATTTCTTATACCTGTATATACAGTTCCCATATATAACGACATACCATTACTATGGAAGCTCAAAAGCGCCATATTGGGTACAGTTAACCTTTAATAAAATTATTTAAATATTGTTGTTTTGTATTGCAGATGATGCGGACAGGGAATCGGATAAAGACAATGATGCTGTTGAAGGTTTGATGAAAATTTTACATATTGTTAATCAGGCCCCTTTTTTAACAGGGGCCTCAGTGGCCGATTGGTCTAAAGGGTGCGCTTACAGATCACAGTGCCTCTCACCGCCTAGGTTTGAATCTTACGCGGGACAGATCCTAGTGTGAGAAAGTTTGTCAGTTCGCTTGCCGAAGGTTGGTGGTTTTCTCTGGGCACTCTGGTTTCCTCCACCATCCAGAATTGACTGCCTTGAAATAAGTGAAAGATTCTTGCCTGGGGCGTAAAACACCATTACGCCATTCCACTCCACTCCACTCCTTTTTTAACAAGCATACACTTAATTGATTGTACACTAAACTCAAATCAGGGAATATTTCAATGTCAGTTTTTAAGACGTAGCACAGTTAAAGTTGAATATCTAATGTTTTATTTAAATTGTTTAGTGTGGTTTGTTGAACAAAAAAAACAAAACCTGTAACTGGTGACGTATCAATATAATGGAAATACTGTAAATCAGGAAATTAATGAGAGGCCCGTTTAATCGCATTAATTTTTGTCGCATTTATTTTCCGATGTCTGTATTCTGTATATTTATTGTAAATTGAGTTACCTCCCTTAACCGGAGGTTGTTATTGTAACTGATTAATTAGAGCACATTCTCATTTAGCAGTAATTTTTTGCTGTTTCTTTCCTACTGGGAATTTTGCTATGGGTAGAATCGTGACTGATACATCATTTTAAACCTTGACTGGAACATCAAATTGAAAGTACTGTGGTTATAAGTAATCTATCATTCTAAACTCGTGAGATGAAGACTAACATCAGTTGTAACTCCAAGTGTTATATTTGAGTATGTTTTTTTAAAAAAAAAAAAAAAACACGCGTTTCTTTGTTTTGATAATCCTTTACCACCCTAATTATTTTAAAACAATGGGTCATCGGCACTCCTTACTGTTTATTTTAATAATGTCTACCAAAAGTTTGTTTATAACGTGTTTTTAAATTAAGGAAGACTTAATATAATGATTACTGAGTCCATAAATTAATGTTTATAATTGTACGATAAAAAATAGGCAAAAATTTTAAAAATTGAAATTTAAAAAATTGCATTAATTTCAATACGCATTTTACTTCAAAATCGGCAATTCACATTAATTTCATGATGCATTAATTTCTTGATTTACAGTATTCTTGACTGGGACATAAAACCCCATTAAATCAATATGTCGTGTCGCGGATGTATTCATTCCTTGCCAATTCAGATTTTAGTATCGACCTGAATCGTGACCAGCCTTGAATTTAGGGCATAGCAAAAATGTCGACAATGATTGACTGCATGGTGACAGGAAAGGGTAGTGATTTAAACTATTTTACATATAATTTCGAGCTTATACCTGTATCAAACAACTTAATTTTTTTAAATGAATAGATTAAATGATATCTCAAGATCTAAATAAGAGTTTATAAAGATTTTTTGGTTATTTTAGTTGGGAGCAATAACGAGAAGCCTCTTTACTAGGGGAAATGTAAAATAGAATATACATCTTAAACTATCTTTGACTTAATATTATTTGAAATATTTTATCTTATATTATACAAATTATACAAAAATGAATTGTTTAAATGATGAAAATCTTGAATTTCAGTCACGCAGATTCACTGTGCAGTCATCACAACAGCGATGTTTCCGGCGAATTTTAAATGGAATAAAATAAATTTATAATGTTTTTTTTAATCATCTATATGATTGAAAACCTAAAAAAAAAAAAATAAAATAACATTTTTGGTGGAAAATTTTTCAATTTATCAAAAACGAGAACTAGCAGTTTGTTGTGTATATGTTCATAAACCAGGCGGTAAAAAAGCCCTAAATTTAGTCACATGGTGATGAAAGTCACGTGATACTTCGTCTGGAACATTGTATCCGAGAAACGCCATATCAAATCAATTCATCTTCTACCCTTTTACTTAATCCATTACAGATAAGGAAACAGAAGATTCTGAGAGAAGTCTATATCTTAAAGGTAAGATTATACAAGTACACATTTAAATACTGTATAATCAGTGATTTTGCTATGGTTTTTAAAAACAACCTTCCACCTTTCAGATTGGGAAAATTCGGACCCTTTTTATGTCACATATTACCCTCAAATATTTTGAAATTCATTGCAAAGATTTTATATTGTGAAAATACCTAACATTTTTGTCTGTCAGAACAGTTTTGGACAACTGGATTTAACTTAAACTTTTTAACTGTGTATCACTGTTGCCTTTTGGGGAATTTTAAATGTCAAATTGGGAAATTTTAGTCTTATTTCTCAAGGGGAAACTACCTTTATTCCGTAGTAATTTGAGGCAAACAAAACAATTGGTATAATCACATTCTAGGGTGATTATAATAAAATCTCACTATTTTCGTGAAATCCAGTACATTAAGTCATTGACTATTTTTATTTCCCATTGCCCCAAATGGAATTTACTTTCACAAAACTCAATTCCACTAAATATTCTCTGAACAAAAATTTTATATGCCCGTCTATGACGGGACGTATTATGGTATGGCGCAGTCTTTCCGTCCCTCCGTATGTCCACACGTCGTACATTAACTCAAGAATGCTTTGAGCAATTTTAATGAAACTTTTGTGAAATGTTTATACTGAGGCAGAAAGCTCCCTTTTGTTTTTGAGATTCGTATGTTTTCTCATTGCGGAGTTATTGGCCTTTAATTGTCAAATTTTAGGCATTTTTTTGCATGTTGTACAATAACTCAAAATTGCTTTGAACAATTTGAATGAAACTTTTGTGTTATATTGGTATCCATAGCAGAGAGTTCCCTTTTATTTTTGAGATTCTTATGTTTTCTTGTTGTAGAGTTATTGGCCTTTAATTGTCAAAATTTAGGCATTTTTTTTGCATGTTGTAACTCAAAAATCATTTGAACTTTTTTTTATGAAACTTTTTGTTATATTTGCCCTATAATCAAAAGGTTTGTGAATAAACATTGAGAAATAAATTTGCTACTTTGTTTAAAAAAAATATGTTTCAGCTAAATGTCAAGTTGTTTAAGAAATTAAAAAAGAAGTTTAAATATCTGACGGGCGTATCATGCACTCCAGGCTCAGCTGTTTTTTTTTAAAATGGCAAAACCACGAAATTATAATCTGGCATATATTAATAATTCTACATTAGTTGGGCAAGCAGTGATTTTGTTTTACTTTAATTTTGTTTAATACCTTGCAAAGTTTTTCTAGGTCATTTTTTTTTTTCCAAAACTGGGGAGATATTTTTAAAACATTTAGAACAAATAAAAAGTTAAAAAAAAAAAACTAGTTGAAGTAAAAACAAAAGAAATGACTGAAAATGGACAAAATGTGATACAAAAATATCATCATCATCATCATCATCTTCATCATCATCATCATCATCATCATTTTAGCATTGTCTATACTAATAGGCACTCTTCCAGATAACTGGCTAGCTGCACACATGGCAGATTTCACCCCAAGTCTCCATTTCTCCATTGGGGTCGGAATTTGAGAGCTTCCACTGTCTACAATCTCTCTCTGTTAGCTCTGTCCAAGACATCTTTGGATGGCCAACATCTCACTTTCCAGCAACTGGTAAATCATGTGCACACTTGATTGCTCTGCTGGATCTTTGTACATGTCCATACCAATGGAGTCCACTTTCTCATATTATGAGGTCAAGGTCTTCGAGGCTAATTCTTTATTAACTCCTTTGACCGAACAGTAGCCATGTACATCATGAACATTTATTTGTCATTAAGATTGTAACTGATGTCATGAATACGAGTCAACTTGAGAATTATTTCACAGTTCATAGAGACAGGACTAGTCAGGTTCAAGAACCACTGATGACAGTGACTGTGATGGCATAGATACATAATCAGTGCAGTTTATGAGCATCTGATTGCCATTGCCAATATAGATACAGAATCAGTGCAGTTTATGAGCATCCAATTGTCACTGCCACTATAGATACAGAATCAGTGCAGCTTATGAGCATCTGATTGTCATTGCCACCATAAATACAGAATCAGTGCAGTTTATGAGCATCCAATTGTCACTGCCACTATAGATACAGAATCATTGCAGCTTATGAGCATCCGATTGTCACTGCCACCATAGTTACAGAATCTGTGCAGTTTATGAGCATCCGATTGTCATTGTCACCATAGATACAGAATCAGTGCAGTTTATGAGCATCCAATTGTCACTGCCACCATAGATACAGAATCAGTGCAGCTTATGAGCATCCAATTGTCACTGCCACTATAGATACAGAATCAGTGCAGTTCAGAGCATCTGATTGTCACTGCCACGATAGTTACAAAATCTGAGAAGTTTATGAGCATCCGATTGTCACTGCCACCATAGATACAGAATCAGAGCAGTTTATGAGCATCTGATAGTCACTGCCATGATAGATACAAAATCTGAGAAGTTTATGAGCATCTAATTGTCACTGCCAACATAGATACAGAATCAGTGTACTTTATGAGCATCTGATTGTCACTGCCACCATAGATACAGAATCAGTGCAGTTTATGAGCATCTGATTTTCACAGCCACCATAGATACAGAATCAGTGCAGTTTATGAGTATCCGATTGTCACTGCCACCATAGATACAGAATCTGTGCAGTTGATGAGCATCTGATTGTCACTGCCACCATAGATACAGAATCAGTGCAGCTTATGAGCATTTGATTGTCACCGGCACCATAGATACAGAATCAGTGCAGTTTATGAGCATTTGATTGTCACCGGCACCATAGATACAGAATCAGTGCAGTTTATGAGCATCTGATTGTCACTGCCATGATAGATACAAAATTGGTGCACATTATGAGCATCTGATTGTCACTGCCACAATATATACAAAATTGTTGCACATTATAAGCCTCCGACAAAGCCTGGCAATAACTGCTAGTAAATAATAAGACTGTGACTCCAATGTCAAAGATACTGGTCCAGTCAACTTTAGGAACTACTGGTTGTCAATTATTCTGTGACAGGGAGGGGGAAGTGGGCTTGTTGATTTGCAAGCCTACCAAGCCATTAAACTGTTGACAAGTATATCATTTCTTCAGTCACATTTCCCTGACACTGGATGAACCAGTAAACCAGGAAAGGAAACAGTATTTCAGATTTAAAAGATTTTCTTAGACATTACTGTAAAATCATAAATTTTTATTAGTATTATTTTGAATTAGATTTTCACCCAAGTTGCATAAAACAATACTTACTCAAAAGACATTGCATTAAGTACCAATAAGAGCTTAGAAACCCTGCTATAATTAGAGTTAATTTTTTTCTCAATTTTCTTTCCTCAACAAAATGTCTGACTTTTTGATAACTTGTATGTTTTTAGATAAACAGGTGAGCTTCAATGTCTTAAATATAAATGTTGTTCTTTTGTTCAGGTATACCCTTGATTAAGAAGAAAAAACAAACCATACCTGTTTCAATAGATAAACAGGAAATCCTGTTGATGCTACGTGCATATCAAGAACATCCGGATTCCTGGGAGGCGTTAATTATTGAGATGCTGGAAAACGTCAACCATTTGTCGGATGAAGCTCGGAAAAGATACAAATCAAGTAGTACACTTTGGCTCGCCAACAGGGTGTCTGGGAAAATCTGTAATCTACTGTCACAAAAAGAACCAATCAAAGACCCTGATATAAGGTAAGTATTGGGCATGGTGCCTAGCAACTGAAGTAATCATAAACTGCCATACTTTTTAACCTGATGGGCTTATCAAGTCCAGTGGTTATTTGCGACTGTTTCTCAACCTTCTGCACCAGCGAGAAACTTACCTCCCCTTGTATCTGATTTCTTTCGTATAAGGGATTTTGTAGAGGTAATTGAGTTTCAAAACTGCATTATCGTGTAAAAATTCACCGTTGAGTCTTTATTTTCAATCTTCTAATTGCAAGCTTAATAGAAAAAGGTCTGACAAGCTTTTGTTGTTACAAATCTATACTAAAAAATTTTCGCCAATCACTCACAATTGTGAAGTGAAAGTCACAGTTCTTTCAGATTGGAACTTAAAGAAGTCCCATGTCACCGTAGCCTTGGCACGATAAAGAACCCTGCTGTATAATGCAGTCAGTGCAACACACAGGCAAAATTTATTCACTTTTGCCTATAGCTGGCGACATCTCCATATAAGTGAATTATTCTTGACTGGGACATTAATCACCCTTACTCAACTCAACTCACTTTTGGGATTGAAATTGATACACTTGGGTTCATAAATAACTTTACAAATTTATATATGCCATAGGTTTATATTATAATCACCTTGTTAAATTTCATTTATAAAATAAAATATGGAATTTTTTTTTTTTGCAGCATTTTAAAGTGATATCTTAATATATTTTAATGTATGCAATAAAGGTTTTTGTTCTGAAAAACAACTTTTTCAGACTCGCAGACACTTTTTTTCTGAAAAAAATTGCCATAAACAAATCAAATTTTGGTATTCTTAGCTGAGGGGGTATTTTTAGTTCTTGTCAAGCTTGGTCAAGACTAAGGTTTTACTTTTTTGGTGTTGTCATAGGCAGCGGCAGCATGTCAAACTGTGAAAGTTTATGTTAAAGTAATGTATTTTTTACTCCATCAAAAACTAACCATGGTGAGACATTTAATTCTGAGGAATTCTTGTATTTTATTTATTTTTTTTAGCTCACCTGAGCTACTGCTATCTATCTTCGTCCGCCGTGCGCCGTGCATAAAATTTTTACATTTTAATCTTCTCCTGAAAAACCACTGGGCCAAAATTGATGAAACTTGGTAACCATCTTGCCTGATTGAAGCCCTTTCAGATTTGCACAAATGAAGGAGTTATTTCCCCTTGGGGCCCCATAAGGGGGGGGAATAGTTAAAAACTTTAAAAATCTTCTCCTCTGAATCTACAAGCGATATACCTTAGTTATTTCATTTATAACATCCTTAGGTCATTTATTTTCAGATTTGCACAAATGGTAGCCATGGGGCTCAAAATGGGGAAATTGTAGGGTACTGAGTGGGGAAATTGCTAAAAATTATACATTTGTCACTATATCTTGAAAACTTTTAACTTTTTGTATAGGCATGTATATTAGAAAATTGTAGGTATTACACTCATTCTCAAATATGTTGCAGAATTGGTGTCACACCCAAAGACGTATAAATCAGAACAAGAAAATTTCCATTTCTCATTAAAAGAATATATTTTCTGATAAAAGATATACTTTTGTTAAATTATTGCAGCAAATGACACATATGTAACGATAATATAGATTCCTAACCAAAGAGTAAAATTTGTCACTCCCCGGAAATACCTATGTCACCACGAGAGTAAAAGATTTTACTATTCATTGTAATTTCAAGAATTTCATAGCTATACACCAAAAAATAGGTTAATGTGTTCAAAACCATTATAAGATACGATTAAAAATTAATTTATACAAGTTTGAAATAAATATAAAAAATATTTATGGATTCCTTTTTTCAAAATTGAATGTCACAAAATATTTGTTATTTACGTGACAAGGCATATTTTATAGAATAAAAATGTCTTCGGGGCTATTTTTCAGTTAAATTTTGTATATAAGTATTTACAAGTAACGTAGTTATTGAAATATATGTGTTAGGTTTTGCCAATACCCTCTGAAAAAATCTATCAAACCCATTAAATCTGGACTCACCACCGACCCTTTTAAGAAATGTAACTATACGTGACGCTCTAGTACTGTAAAAAGATAATACATTTGTGTTCACTTACTGCTAAATGTTAGAGCATTCTATACCAACAATTCCGACATATGATATCAACGGTAATTGTTATAATTTTGGTCAAGCGTTTTCAAAAAAAAAATACATGACGGTATTTTACGTGATGTTAATTCCATGAAACCCAAAAAAGGAAGGATTTCTATTTGGTACACAAATGCAATCATTATCCGGATCATTTATCTTGATGTGCCAAATAGTTGACGACGTATATGCGTATGTTTAACGTATACAAAACGTAAAGTTTCAGAAAAAGGTAAGAGTTAATATTATTGGCTGATAACCTGAAATAAACATTAACACGACAAAACAAAAGAAATACAACATGACTGTTTGCTTATGTTTATATTATAGCACACACCTGCTTTCCCTAATGATGACAAACACCGCAAACACAGAAGTTAAGAGCTTCAGATGATGTGTAACGTAAAATTCAAAAACTCACGTAAAATACAAGCTCAGATAGAGTAAAAAATTAAGCAGTTGCTAACTAGTGCTGTTTTATTTTGTTATTAAATATGTATATATGAACGACATAAGTACCAGTAATAGAATAAAGTTCGTTCGAAAGAATATATAAGATAAATGAATAATTATATAACAATTACAAATAAGCATAAATTTTGATGTTTCGAATTTTAGATATACACCATGAGATACCTCTATTAATGAATGATAATTAAACTGACACATTTAATGGAATAAATCTAATGTATGATGATTGAATAAAAAAACAAAATGTATATGAACTTTTTTAACATATTTAATCTATATCAATATAACGTCAAGTAAAATACAATTTATGATACATCTACTTGACAGTCATATGATCAATTGTCGGAAACAAACGTTTTGTAATTGAAATGTTTTTATATATTTTAAAAGAAAAATGTCAAAAACTCATGCTCAGCGTCAAAAAGAATATCCCGAAAGAAAAAAATTAGAACCCGGAAGCTTCAAGCAATTGGTTGGTGTTAGAAAGTAAAAGAACGAAAGCTTACTATAAGAAAACTTCAAGCCTATCAACTAGAGAAGCAAATGACAGGCGCAAAAGGGTTAAAAGTTCCCAATAATTTAAATACTTTGATCTTTGGTAATGTTTAATTCAATGGATAGCACCTGCATAAGATAAAAGAAAACTGGACAAAATACTTACCTGATGTCAACAGGCTCCATATTTTCAGAATTGTAATTTACGTGACATCACATTTTTTACGAAATAGATGTATAAAAAGTATGTGTAGGAAATTATTTTTTGGTCAGCGTGTAAGGTAATACTTTCCTTGTTATTAGTTATGCATTATTTTTCTTCTGTTGATTAATTAAAATTCTTTGTCATTAATGATAGACGCATTATTTTTCTTATTTATCGACTGGAACTCAAAATGAAGATATGCCGATATCTGACTAGGTAATACTATACAACGATATCATAATTCATGTGAAAAATGAAAGATAGGACATATGTGAACAAATTCATACACGAGTTGTATACGAGATTGGATTCTTAAACGAATGACATATGTGAACAAATTCATACACGAGTTGTATACGAGATTGGATTCTTTAACGAAGAATAAAGATTGAAACCAAACGGAATACTGTACCCTAAATTACATGGAGAATTTTATTATGCTTATGTTATATAGCATTTTTTAACCTAAAACTCAAACTAGCATGACAAAACTTCATTTCTTTAATCAAGAGTTGATGTTCTTAAATATCAACAACATTAAATGTGTTTTAAAGCAACTTTATTTTCTAACAAAAAAAATCCCCAATTTTGCAACATATTTGAGAATGAGTGATTAACATGGCGATCATTTTGATATATGGATCAAGTTCATATGTTGAAAGGTCAAGGTCACAGCTGCAAAAGAAGACTTAAATTGCTAATTATCTTTGAAAACTATTTACTTTTTGTATAGGCATGTATATTAAAATATTGTAGGTTTTGTGACAAAAATCATTTTGATATATGGTTCAAGGTCATATGTTAAAAGGTCAAGGTCACAACTGCAAAAGAAGACTGAAATTGCTAATTATCTTGAAAACTATTAGCTTTTTGTATAGACATGTATATTAGAATATTGTAGGTATTGTGGCAACAATCATTTTGATATATGGTACAAGGTCATATGTTGAAAGGTCAAGGTCACAGCTGCAGAAGAAGACTTAAATTGCTAATTATCTTGAAAACTATTACTTTTTGTATAGACATGTATATTAGAATATTGTAGGTATTGACATGATGATCATTTTGATATATGGTTCAAGGTCATATGTTGAAAGGTCAAGGTTACAGCTGCAAAAGAAGCCTTAAATTGCTTATTATCTTGAAAACTATTAACTTTTTGTATAAGCATGTATATTAGAATATTGTAGGTATTGACATGACAATCATTTTGATATATGGTACAAAGTCATATGTTGAAAGGTCAAGGTCACAGCTGCAAAAGAAGACTGAAATTTCTGATTATCTTGAAAACTATTTGTATAGTCATGTATATTAGAATATTTTAGGTATTGACATGACGATCATTTTGATATTTGGGTTAAGGTCATATGTTGAAAGGTCAAGGTCACAGCTGCAGAAGATGACTTAACTTGCTAATTATCTTTAAACTATTTGTATAGTCATGTATATTAGAATATTTTAGGTATTGACATGACGATCATTTTGATATTTGGGTTAAGGTCATATGTTGAAAGGTCAAGGTCACAGCTGCAGAAGATGACTTAACTTGCTAATTATCTTGAAAGCTATCAATTTCATGCATATGCATGTATATTAGAATATTGTAGGAATTAACATGACAATCATATTTGGTTTGAGGTCATATATGTTGAAAGGTCAAGGTCATAGCTGCATAAGTATATTGAAATTGATTAATGATTTGGAAATTATTCATTGCACTTCACTTACTTTATGCATATTATATAAGCTACTTATAAATGAAATGTGAGTGGATATTTTTTTGATTAAGTTTTGTGGGAGTTCTTAACTTGAGAAAACTTTTAAAGTTTCGGTACTTAATATATTGTCTATTGCACTTTGCAAACAATATTGGACATATCTTCAGGTGAGCTTTAAGGCCCATGGGCCTCTTGTTTTTTTTAGGATGGAAGTAGAGAAAGTGAGACAACTTGAACTTCACAGAGGTAGTGAGTATTTTGAAGACTCGGACTCAGATGAACATCAGCTAGCAATCAAATCTTTGTTTTCATCCCAAAGACGGGTTCTGAAGCGCGTGGTACAATCACCAAATCTTTCATTAAAACTGCCGCAGCCTGTTCAGTCTCAGCAATCTTCAGTTCAGCCCAAACAGCCCAGAGCACACTCTCAACAACCCTCTGTAAAACGAAAGAAGAAATGTTTAACTGACAGTGAGAGTGATAGTGATGGCGATATTGATGATTACAGTAGCTATGATGATGAGGATGGTGATGAATATAGTGATGATGATGACTATGAAGAAGACATGGAAAATAGTGATGACGACAATGTTAGTGATGACAATAGTAATGATGATGAACCTCCATTGAAGAAAGTTAAAATTTGAAGAAAAAGTATCATGAAGTATTAAAAAGACAATAATGATGTGAATGTACATGTAAGCAATAATGGAAGGATGAACAAATAGGGGACATGCTACGATATGATGCATATCATTATATACTGCTTGCAACATGATATGCACTTTCATTTTCATGAATAAATGTAACAAAATTTAATTCTAAATCACATTTAACTTTTTTTCTTTATATCCAAGTCTTTTTTTTCATAGACAAGATGTCCAAAATTTTCCCCAGACATCAGACTTGAAATTTAAAGGCACAAATATGGCAACTACGTCATCATTGGCGGCCATGATGTTGTTACCTGGTCACTTTGTCATCGATTTTGGTGTGTATAAAAGAAAAAAACAAACACAAAATTTCCAGAATTCAAAATGCCCAAAATTCAAAGCTTGTATCAATTCATGTATTGTAATTCTAAATACTGATTAAAATTGATTATCGGAATACATGTATCAACCCACTTCTACAAATGAAGATTTTTGTACTTTAGAACAAAATATGTCTGCTGCTGATGATGATGAGAATGTTTATATAAAAGGTTTGTTTCATATTTTGAAATTCATATTTCAAATTTGACTAGGCCTAAGTAAGTGAACAATATCAAACTCTTTCTTGTATTTTCTTAAAAACTTTGCATAACAGATAATTGGTTTTCCCAAAAAGGTGACACTGATAGTAACTATTTACATGTGTATGCTGAAAACTGCAGTAAGTTCCCACACACTGATGGCAGTTCATTGTAATGGAATTCCACATGCAACTATGGAAAACCTCATAGTGTTTGTGCGGGACAATTATTTCTGTTGACAATGGGACACTGCGGTACCTCAGTTGGTAGAGGACTCGCTCCGTAAGTGGAAGGTCAAGGGTTCGAACCCTGGCCGGTTCTGACCCAAGACTTGAAAGTGGGTAGTGACTGTTTTTGCCAAGCACTAAGCATTACGAAATGAAAGTCACAGTTCTTTCGGATGGGAACTTAAAATAAACGAGGTCCTGTGTCTTTGTGTGGCACGATAAAGAACCCTGCTGAATAATGCCATCAGCACAATGCGCAGGCAAAATTTCTGCACTTTAGCCTATAGCTGGCGACATCTCGATATAAGTGAAATATTCTTGACTGGGACGTTAAACACCATTACTCAACTCAACTAAACTCTGTTGACAATGGAATCACGTAATGCATTAGTTACCAGTACATTGTAATTGCGATTTTTTGGGGAATTTCTGACATAAACTTTATCCATTTCATTCCACACAAACATGAGAGGTATTCATCATGCGGTATGCTGGCAAGTTCCATTAATCAATCATTGGATATAATTGATTGGCAGCTGTGACACCGTGACAAAGTCACCTTGCATTTGAGTCAAATTTTTTAAAGTTTATTTCAAAATATTTTATTACTTTGTATATAAAAATACAAATAAAAAATTAATACCAATACAGTCTTGCCATCTAGTATTTATGATTGATTGATTGATTTGATTTAATGTCCCGTTCAAGAATATTTCACTTATTTCTAGATTTCACAGGCTTATTGGCAGAAATTTTTACCTTTGCCATGCGCAAAGTCATAAAATCTTAATTAATCATAATATTTAGCAAAATATTTACCGATTTCGGCACAGTCTTTTGGTGAAAAAATGCACAAAAATTTGCACCCTGCAAAAATAACCTGATACATGTATATAGTGTTCTTTCACTTGTCGAGATTCGTCAGGAAACTGAGTGGCTGGAGGAAAAAACTTTCTGCAAGAAAACTTTATTATTTCCTCTTACTTGGATCTGCACAATTTAGAGAAGCAAGGATCTGTGATCCGAAAATTGATGGATGTTTTGTTTGACTTTATATCACCAATTATTTCTGCCATTTGCAATTAAAGAAAGTTTATTAATCTATTATGACAAGTTCACTCTATGCACAAGATGTGCAGTTGTGTCATATTGTCTGCCTTGTACTAGCATGTGCTTAGGGCTACTTTGACATGCTAGATTAGAGTAGGTACACAGCAGACAAGCATACCCCTCCCCCAGTCACATTATCCTGACACTGGCTAAACCAGTCAGTACTCTGTCCTAATAATGCTGAGTGCTACACATGAAAGCAGTGTCTGGAATGTATGATTTGGTCATGGTTTGAACCCAGATGGACAGTTTCCATGGCAAAAGTTTAACTCTTATCTCCCAAGGCTTTCTGTGCAACAAAGAAGTTTCTTTTTGGTGATTTGTCTACAGTTTCCAACTTTAACTGTTCATATAATTTTCCCTGTCCAATCCACAGGATCGGAAACCTAATTCAACTGCCAAATAATTGATAAAAGAACCACTACCCATATTCCATTTCAACCTGTTTGGGGTTCAAACCCAAAAACTTCCATTACTGGACAAATCAGTTAAGACAACGTAGATCATGGCAGGCATGGCAAGTTAAAGAACCCTCCCTGCACATTGCCCCAATTGCACTGCAAAGGTCAAAATTTCTGTCACTTCACCTATAGCTGGCGATGTCTCGATATAAGTGAAATAAGGAATGATGAACAAGTTTATGAATGTGTGAGTGTGTACTTTAAAGTCTAGTGTGTACTAGTGCACACTCTGCAACTTTTTGTTTTGGTGTTACCTCACCCAATCAGTATGCCGTGGTCAATGGTACCATTCCCAATGTCCATAATTCTGAGACTGGGTGAACCAGTCTATACTCTGCCCTTCTAATGCCATGCCCTTGGGAAGCTATACATGTAGTTCCTATTTAGCCATTTGTATGGTTTGAATCCATGACCTCCCTAAAGGCAGACGCTCTACCTCGGAGTCACCTATACAGTATTATTTAAAGGATATAAACAAAACAAAACAACATTATGTGTATATAAAAATAGTGTATTTTAATGACAAGTGCCCTGTACACATTTATACACTGTGTATACAAGGGCTGTTAATGTACAGTATAATGAATCTATAATGATGAAAAGGAGTAGGACTATTGTCTACAATATCCCTGCTCTAAACAAATTGGGCACAATCCCCATTTTTGGTAAGTTTTAAATTGGGAACTAGCTACAGATTCAATGGAGGTTTTCTGTCCTTTAAATTGGTAAATAAATGTAAACTATTGATTAAAAAATTCCTGAGAGGTTAAAAATAAAAAATATGCCATAAAATAACTTTTTGTTTAGAAAAAAAAAATTTTCTACAGTTATGAAGTACCAGTAAACCAGTCTTGCAGCATAAGTAACGAACTTCACCTACAACTGACGCAGCATAAGTACATCTAACGAACTTCCCCAAAAACTGACGCAGCATAAGTAATGAACTTCACCAACAACTGACTTCTTAATTATTAACAGAAGAATGATTTGAGCTTCAATTTTTCATTATTTGACTGAAAAAGTTTAAAAACCGTTATCAAACTGGTAGCTAATACCCAATTTTTAAGACATTACAAAAGAGTTGTCCCTCAACAAAATTACAAACAATTATTATCACAAAACAATACTAAAAAGGTTTTAACAATAATGACCTCTGACCTCTGAATATTAATTACAAAATGAATGAATATATAATTATGATCTTGGTAAAAAGCTTTAAAATAATCATCATCAACATCAAAATTTAATAACAGCATTGAACCTGTTGAAGCAAATTAAAAGCCAACAGAAAAAACATTTAAGCATCCCTCCACTAGCTTAGAAAAACTAAACATTTCGACCAAAACCCTATCATACGTTCATTAAAATTTTTTCCTGGGATAACTATTTCCCAGGGCTGTCTAGAAATGGCATTTATAGTGCTATAACTTCCATTGCCTTGCCAAACTAATTGAATAATGTGTGCTAGCTGTTAATCCCTTAACCTCATTTCTTGAATGAAAATGGACTGCATTTAGGCAAAAAAAATTGGTAGGACTTCCTTTTGTACCCCCCACCCATGAAAACCAATGTAGATTTTTAAAAAAAATTTTCCTTCACAAAATGTAAAATATTGAATAATTATATCATTTTAACCATCAATTTAGCTAAAAAGTAAATTTGGGTGGGGGGTACAAATGGAAGTCCTTCCAAAAAATTGTGTTTCTGGTTTTCTAATGAAACCCTTTTTGAGAAGTTTAAAGTTTTTCAATTCTCATTTCTGGATTTTACCTCTATACCGTTTTTGGCTTCGATGGTAAGTTTACACATAAGATATATCTAGACAAATTTGATACTTGTGGTAACAATATTTTTATAAATGTTCATGTTCTGGGGTAATGATTGATCTTGAAGTAAAATGCAACAATTTCCTTTTTTAAATATTTCCTCCAATTTTACTTATCATTTGTAGTGCCAAAAGCTAACCAAAATTCAGGGGAAAAAAAAGAGAGAAAAGCCCTACCTATCCTCTTTTTAAAACCTGAAACATATAATTTTTCGTTTGGCCTTGACCAATGTTTATAATATCTCTCCATTACATATCTGCCAGTGCATTTTCAAAATTTAATTGTACGCATGTCATTTTAGCTTTAATTTTTCATTCATATGCACATAATTATCTTATATGTAATAAATTTAAGAAATAATTATTATAAGAACATTTTTGTGATTTTTTCCCCTAAATTTATGTAGTAAAATTATTCCAAAAAATAAAGACCATAAATCATGTAAGGGAGATAATCAGTACTACAAAGAAAAAACCCATTTATGGTCACATAAAGAATACAAAATAATTTTAAATAATATATATGGAATATATATATATGGAAGATGTAGCTCTTACTTTAAATAATGATAGTGTTTTATATCCCAGTCAAGTTTACTGCATTCAATTCTGAAATGGTTGAGGAATGAGAACAATGTGAAATCATCAAAGGTAACAAACAAGAAAGTTTGTCAGTTTAATTGTCAAAGATGAGTGGTACTCTGGTTTCCTTTACCATACCTAAACACCATTTAATCTTGACTGGGGCATAAAACATCATTCCAACATGAGTACCAAACATCATTCCAACAAAGTACCAAACATCATTCCAACATTAGTACCAACATTGTAGTTAATACTAACTGATATTTCAAGTCAAGAATACTATGTGACATCTATTTGTATATTTCATTTTAAAAATGAAAAACAAACAATTTTTGTAACTTTTTCTTACATGTTTATTTTGTTAATTTTTTAAAAATCTTTATAACAAAGACAACCAAAAAGTGCTGTCACCTTTTAATCACATGACCTTGACCTTTTAAGTCATGATCATAATCATTGAGTCGACCTTGACCTTTTGAGTTTGTGACCTAATGATTATATTTCATAAAACTATAACTATGTTACTTTCAGTATGACATTTTGCTGCTAAAAACCAATAGTCTTCCGTAAATGTTGTAATATTCTCAGCATGTCATGTTCTTGTAGAAAATTTTAATATTTCATTTTCATAAAGTATTTTAAATTCCAACAGCAGTAATCCCATTCCCTGATTGTCAATGTTACCAAAAGTAAATCAGAATATATTTTTTATTAGAAAATAATACTAAAATCAAATTACATCTGAACTTTAATTAATTAGTACGCTCTACACATAAGGATTTAACTTGAATTTCCTCCAAACCAAACAACCTTTAAACTTGATGATTGAGTGTAGGGTCAGAATAATTTCTATATTAAAATCCCAGAGATTTTTCAATACCAACTGGTGTTGAAAGAGGAACTACCTCATTTCACTTCAAACTGAAAAAATTAGTTGAACTGAAGAAAAGTACCTAACCTTGATCAAAAGTAAATTGTTTGTTTTAGAAAAAAATTTGGATGTGAGAATTTGCGAAGTCAAAAAGTTTCTTTGAAAACATCAACATTACAAAAAAATGTATCTGAATTCTCTAACCAGCAGTGATGACATCTTGAAACATTTAAATTTTGAAATTATTCTGATTCTACACTGCTGCCAGGCTTAAAATGTGTTATGACCAGAGGGAATTCAGACTATAACCCTTACAGATCATTAAAAAAAAAAGAAGATACATTTCATTAAATTAAAAAAAATCATGAAAATGATTGTGGAGGAAACCAATAAAATACAGCTTTTTAAAAATCAAGCCAACTTAAAAATTTTCTTTCCGAACCCCAAATTTCCTTGGTATTTTATGATGTATAGGCTTATTTAAGCTGATTGTGACTGTAAACGTACTCATTTTAGCGATGTATTAATTTTAGCGAATTTTGCACTAGGATAGTAGTGCTAATTTAAGTACACATCTAAAATACATGTTTGACTTATAGTCTGTTTCTCAAAAGTTGTTTTGGGAATTAGTTGAGAATGTAAATTACACTAAAATGTGTACATGCTAAAATTAGTACATTTACATTATTTTGTATTTCAAACAAAGTCCATGTGGAACATGGAATGGTAAATTTGCATTGATCAGTTTTTGAACTTGTAATTGTCTGATGATGACTAACAGAGTGCTTAAATGTACAATATTTCTAAGTACTACAGTCAAGACCTGTGCCTGTGCTTTAAGAGAGAGAGAAAGTAGAAGCTTCCCTATAACTAATAAGAAAAGGGCCATCTTCCCTTCTCCGTGAAGTTTAAAAAGTCTACTAAATGTAAATCATAATAAATATTTCATAACTAAATTCTGAAAATGCAATTTGGGGCTTAAAATCTTGCCTGGTTTTTAACCATCAAATCTCTTAACTTGCCATTATAGAAGGTAAACAATTTTCATTTTTTTTTCTGAACTGACCAGTTGGCAAGAAAAAAGGTGGTGATGTCAGACCAGTTTGAATTTCAGCCCCTGCAAAATAATTCCACTCTAATGAATATGTGATTTTTAAAGCCTGTTAACCATTTGATTAAAATATACATTAAAATACATACATATATTCAAAATGACAACCATCTTGAAATTTGCAGTAATGCGCTAAAAACTCAAAATATTCCATTAATAATGCACTACAGAATGAAATACCATCAATTAACAAAGTCTACAGCATAAGCTAAAACTTTAACAGCCATAAATTTTCTACATCACAAAATTGTATAATTATGCCTCGGCTTGAACCAACTAGCTGACCTTTAACCTTGAATATTATATATAACACAATCACTTTGACCAAAAAATACAACAGGCCTACCGGGACTTTGTCTAGAATTAAGACTCAGGCCAACTTCCCATTTTCAAAAAAGATTGTAAAATTACGAGTCAAATTGATTTGAATTTTAAATTTCCCCAATTAATACTCAAAATAAAGGTCAACCAGCTCATTCAAACTTTATCATAATATACTGTACATGAGCACAACTCCTATTTTTTACAAAAACTAAAAATATTTTAAGCATCATTATTTTAAGGGGAAAATCTAACAATTTTAATTGAAATCTGATGTAAATGTTTTCTGAACTACCAGCATTTCAGATAAAAAAAAAATTGAGAAAAAAAATCATTCTATAAAATTTAATCAAATTTTTTTCGCATCAACTTTTCTGATTATTTATATTTTTCAAATAATATCAGACAGCCCATAACCCAATCCCACTTGACTTTTGTGCAGAACAGTTATGGAAACACAAAATTTGACATCTCCCAAAAAATTAACAAGCAATTCAGATTATATGACCTGTACATTTTTTCAAAACTATTTACAGGAAGTTCTGGGAAAAAAATGCAATGTTATATGACATGCTTTTCCAGTGAAATGATAATACATATTTCCACAACCAATCAAAAGTTCCAAATGAATGTTAATCAATCAAAAGTTCCAAATGAATGTCATGTGATATCAACATGGTTCTCTACAGAAACTCAAATTTTTCAAAAATTTTTAGGAATCGGTCAAGACAATGAAATTTTAATTCAGTTGTCCATTGTCAAGCGTAGATCAAATCTTTTGATTCGCATCAAATTCACAAATTGAATTTTTTTTTTTTTTTTTTTTTTTTTTTGTTTAATTGAGAAATGTTTTTTTTTAGATAAGATTCGCTCGTTTAGATTTATCAAGGTCAGTGCAACGATCATGAATGAAACCAATGCACTTAGGGGAAAAAAAAGACATGTAAACATGACGAACTTTATCTCACTAGGATATGCCAAATGAAAACAACTGGTTTACTCACATACACGAGAAATCCAAACTACAGTGAAACTGTTACCACCATTAAGTCAAAATTTAGTTATTTGAAGGAGTGGAGAGGTGTAATGGTATTTTATGCCCCAGTCAAGAATCTTTCACTTATTTCGAGGCAGTCAGTTCTGGGATGGTGGAGGAAACCGGCGTGCCCGGAAAAAAACTACCAATCTTCAGCAAGCCAACTGACAAACTTTCTCACACTAGGATCTGTCCCTGAGTGGGATTCGAACCCAGGTAGTGAGAGGCACTGTGATCCATAAGTGCGTGCTTTAGACCACTCGGTCACCAAGGCCCCAAGTTATTTGAAGGTGTTGGACAATACATTGATAAGACTTGTAAAGAAAATCATCAAAAGAAATTAATTTTGGAACTTGCCTACTAGTAAAAGGCATAAAAGATAAATGATCAAGGCATATCAAAACAAGATTTCATCATATAAAAAGTTTGGTCATAAAGAAAAATATACAATTGCAAAAACCAACAACCAGAATAACAGTTCTGCACAAACTCAAGTGTTTGGATAATACATGTACTTTTGCACAAACACGAGGTATTTGGAGAATCATTAACCCAATGGAACCAGCCAGTGAACCACGTGATCAGTACCTCTTAACGTTTGTGCGGAATGAAAGTGGTAACAATTACGTCAAATATTCTCGAAGAAACGTCGTTACTACGGGAAAACATCACTTTATGCAATTCCATTTTCAAATAGAAATAATTGTCCCGCAAAATTGTCCGAGGTACCATGTGGTGCTCTGGGGAATTCCATGATCCTAACTTTAAACTGGAACCATTCCCTAAATCATTTTTTACAAAATTCCAAAATTAAAAGATATAATTGTAGCTTACTAATTATTAAGCATGTGTGTACAAAAAAAAAAACCTTACTAAAAAGTTTGAAAAATATGAAAACTTATGCAATTCATAATATAAATTGTAATATCTTTACCAAATGTGTGCTTACACTAATGCTACACTTTTTCATTTTTAAAGTTTTCAAATGTTGAGCTCAAACAATTCTTATTGAAAATGCTTCACTTTTTGACCTGTATTTTTTAAAAAAAAATGAAAGCAATATAAAATGCTACACTTTTTTACTGTTTAAATTTTTCAAAATATATATATATATGTATATATACATGTATATATATAGATATGATATATGGATTACAGGACTATGTATATTCTATATATAATAAATTCATTTATTATATCGTAATCACTGGTAGACATTGTTATTTTTATGTACAATTTTCTATATAGTTCCTATATACAATATCTTTCATCACTAAAAATATGCTGTACAATAAAAAAACAAAACAAAACAAAAAAAAAGAGAATAACGGGATGAAATGAAATTAATATGGCAACCCGATCCCAAAAAAAATGATCATGTATACATAGATGGTAAAATCCCTGCACAGGTAAATTCCTCTTTTTTTCTAATTAAAAAAAGTCAGATTTTACCTTTTATGTTTAAAAACAAAAATATGAAATAGGTGTAGATTAAGTCACATGGCAACATATCCGAGGTAAGTTCACACTTTCCTTAACATATTCCACAACTCTTTTTTCTTTAAAACAAAAAAACCTTTTCCGTTATCAGGTAGAGGATTGAGAAGCTCTTCAAAAATTCACTTTGTATATTTGGCAGTTTCCAGTCTTTCACTTTGAAGAACGAGTTGAGAAAGAAACTATACTTCCAAAAACTTCAATATTGAAGATTTTAATATAAAGGGAGAAAACTTTACTCCAGGTTCTAGATGTTTCTGTAGCCATTAACAATTAAGCGATCTATGTGAAGGATAGGAAACTACAATTGAAGAACAGTCTCCTGAGTTTCTTAAAATTCCAAATCCTTCCCCACTGAAGAGCTCTGTGTGAAGAGAGGAAACTCTTTTACAAAATGTGCAACTTTAGATGATTTCCAATCCTTCGACACTGAACAGTTCATTTATGTGGACAGGAAATGGAAATAACTTCAAAAAGCTCTCTCAGGATGTTTCCAATCCTTCCACACTAAAGAGTTCTTTATGAAGGGCAGGAAACTCTACTTCGGGAGCAGTCTGTTTGAATTTGTTGAGAAGCACTATATGTTGTGTACTAAGATTCCTTAAAGGCCAGGCATATTGTAGAAGTTTATTTAATAAATCCTCCTCATTATTTGGGTTTTTCCCAATTTCCATTTTAAGTGCTGCTAAGACTTTTTCATAAAGTTTTTGAATTTCTGTTATTTCTTTTAACCCAGGTCGATCTGCAACGAAAAGAAACAAAATTAAACATAAAATCCACATTTTTGAAATTACATTATAATGACTAAATCAAATAAAAGAGCTCAAGTTAAGCAGTGAATCTGCAGGTGTTAATGCACATATATGATTACTTTTTATTTCAATTTTACCAACACTCAAAATCATGGAATATTTTTTTATATTCTCTGTATGAAATTTAAATATGTAGGTGTTCAAATAAATGTTGAGTTGAGTTGAGTAATGGTGTTTAATGTCTCAGTCAAGAATATTTCACTTATATCGAGACCTTGCCAGCTATAGGCAAAAGTGCTGCGCTGATGGCATTTTACAGCAGGGTTTTTTATTGTGCCAAGCCTACAGTGACACAAGACCTCATTTATTTCAAGTTCCCATCCAAAAGAAGATCCTGCAACTTTCATTTCATAATGCCAAGTGTTGGGCGAAAGAACAGTCACTACCCACTTTCAAGTCTTGGGTCACACCCGGTCGGAGTTCAAACCCATGAATTCCAACTTACAAAGCACTCTACCAACTGACCTACTGCAGTGTAAAAATGTAAAAATACATGTGTATGCAATAGTTTGGAACTCTCAAACGCAAGTAGCATAATCTATGCTGATATTCATAAGCAGAATTTGGGTTAAACCATCAAATGACTACTGAGACTAAAAGTCATCATCACATTGAATCCTGTTTAGATTATTAAGGCTTTTGATTATTCCTTTTACAAGGATGAGGCCTGGTTGTCCAGTGGAGAAGCAGTCTCCCCCATCTGTGCCTGATGATCTAGTGGGTTAATATCACCCATTGTTAGGAACTTAAGGTCCAGTCTCACTAGGTTATGCCAGGTCAGTTTTGGTCTACCCAAGGCCCAGGTACTTAAGGCCCAGTTTCACAAGGTCTTCCCAGGTCAGTTTTGGTCTACCCAAGGCCCAGGTACTTGAGGTCCAGTTTCACTAGGTCGTCCCAGGTCAGTTTTGGTCTTCACAAGGCCCAGGTACTTAAGGTCCAGTTTCACTAGGTCATCCAAGGTCAGTTTGGTCTACCCAAGGCACAGGTACTTAAGGTCCAGTTTCACTAGGTCATCCCAGGTCAGTTTTGGTCTACCCAAGGCCCAGGTACTTAAGGTCCAGTTTCACAAGGTCATGCCAGGTCAGTTTTGGTATACCCAAGGACCAGGTACTTAAGGTCCTGTTTCACTAGGTTGTCCGGTCAGTTTTGGTCTACCCAAGGCCCAGGTACTTAAGGTCCAGTTTCACTAGGTCATCCAAGGTCAGTTTTGGTCTATCAAAGGTCCAGTTTCACAAGGTCATCCAAAGTCAGTTTTGGTCTACCCAAAGCCCAGGTACTTAAGGTCCAGTTTCACAAGGTCATCCAGGTCAGTTTTGGTCTATCAAAGGCCCGGGTACTTAAGGTCCTGTTCACAAGGTCGTCCCAGATCAGTTTTGGTCTACACAAGGCCCAGTTACTTAAGGTCCAGTTTCACTAGGTCATCCCAAGTCAGTTTTGGTCTACCGAAAGCCCAGGTACTTAAGGTCCTGTTTCTCTAAGTCACCCCAGGTCAGTTTTGGTCTACCTAAGGCCCGGGAACTTAAGGCCCGGTTTCATAAGGTCTTTCCAGGTCAGTTTTGGTCTACCCAAGGCCCAGGTACTTAAGGTCCAGTTTCACTAGGTTGTCCCAGGTCAGTTTTGGTCTACCCAAGGCCCGGGAACTTAAGGACCCATTTCAAAAGGTCATCCCATGTCAGTTTGGTCTACCCAAGGCCCAGGTAGATAATAAATTTATAAGTTAATTATACATATCTAACATGCTCTTACCTGGTCTAATTAAAATCACAGCACTAAATAACGCAAGTTCATTATCTGACAAATTCAAACTTAACAAAGATTTAGCCAGTTCCAATATGCTATCCCTTAGGTGTTTTTCTTCATCAGCTGCAATATAAATACAAAACATGCTTATTCAAAATCTCAACAGGGCACCACTTATCATGGTGTATTTAAAATCTCAACAGGGCACCACTTATCATGGTGTATTTAAAATCTCAACAGGGCACCACTTATCATGGTGTTGTTAAACAAAAGGGAAGCAAGCCACTTTTTATTTCTCTGAGATGTAAGTCCGTCACAAGGTACCGCCTTAAAGGCTCATTGGTAGAGTATCAACCTGGAGACCAAGAAGTCATAGGTTTGAACTCATGCTGGGCAATACATTAGACTTTAATATTTGAAATACTTCTTTCTTGCTCAGCACTTGACATTAGAACGGGAAAATTATTGACTGGTTCAAGCAGTACAGAATAATGAGTGGAGTGGAGTAATGGTGTTTTACGCCCCAGTCAAGAATTTTTCACTTATTTCAAGGCGGTCAGTTCTGGAATGGTGGAGGAAACCAGAGTGCCCGGAGAAAACCACCGACCTTCGGCAAGCAAACTGACAAACTTTCTCACACTAGGATCAATTTTAAAAGAAATACTAGTATATATAAAAGAAATAATAAGAATAATGAGAATTGGGTAGTAGTATGCTTGTCAGATAGCACCTTAACAAAAAGTTGCCCTGAGTGTGTCCTAGTACAAAGCATATCTTGCACATAAAAATTCCAAATTATTAAAAAACTTGCTCTGTTTTTGAAACGCTAAAAATCGACACCTATCAGAGAAAAAACCACTGCATCAATTCTAAATTAAAAGCTTACAGAATAAATGAGAGTCAAAATAAAAAAAACATTTTAAAATTGACATGACCAGCATGTCCTCCTTGAAAATTCAGCTGGAAAAATTTAAACATTTGCATTAGGCATCACTTTTATATCCCTCCGGTCTTAATAATGAAAACTGATTGCATCAATTGGGAATTGTATACATCAAACACTTTAACAATCAAGATGTTAAACATGGAATGAATGAACTTTGGCACATTTGAAGATTTCCCAGTGACTGCTACATTAACACTTCCAATCAAAATAGAGATTGTAAACTAACTGGTTTACAATATTACAGTTTTTTAACCATTTTTGGGAATGGGACTGGGGCCAGTGCAATTTGGAATTTTAGCATCATTTTTATGTTGCAAAAATCACAAAAAATTACAATTAACAATGATATGTATCAGATAATAAATTATACTAAAATACAAATCACATTCGGTCCACATTTTTTTTGTGGGGCTTCTGACAAAACATGTCTAATTGTTCTGTTTTTTGTATCTTTTTTGAGTTTTTTGTGATAAAACTTTGTGACACTGCTTGCAACAATGCTGTTGTTTACATTTTTTGATTTCCAGCTGGTCAAAATCTTGATCATGAATACGTTTTTGAAATAATTATCGCCCTTGGCATACTGATTATCATTGTTTATCATCAGTCAAAACACATTGGGTTGTTACTGCATTTTAAGATCACAAGGAGGTAATTTTATTTAGTCACTGATCAAGATACCTAAAAAAAATTTCAATACGATGGGGAATTTATGCTCCAAATTTGGGAAATTTCTTTTTTTTTCAATTGGAAATGGGGCCGAATTTTGGCCCCAAATTAAGCCAAAATAAATCACTGTAAGAAATCATTCTTATTCATTAATAATATTTCACAACATTTTTTTTCTTCAATCTGAACATACTTACTAAAACCATCAAACACAGTCAATGGAACAAAAGAATTTCCAAACACAACACAATTGGACACAACATCAATTACCCGACAGGAACGTATTAATACCAGCTCAAAACTTCCTGCAAATCAAAAACAGAATAATGAGTTAAGTTTTGTTGTAAATGATACATCAATGAACAAGTGGTCTACAACACAGATTTACAGATCAGAACCCCTCTCATGGTCTTGGAGGTCCTTGGTAGCAGAGTGGTCTGAAGTGCGTGCTTATGGATCACAGAGCCTCTCACAGCCTGGGTTCGAATCCCACTTGGAAAAGGTCCTAGTGTGAGAAAGTTTACCAGTTCGCTTGCCAAAGGTAGATGTTTTTCTCCACCATTCCACTGACCATCCGGAAATAAGTGAAGGAATCTTGACTGGGGCGTAAAACACCATTACTTCACTTCTCATGGTCCTCGTTAGAATCCCACTCCAGTGGTTTCTTTCAGGAACTCTGGTTTCCTCTACAATTCAAGAACGCTACCTCAATAATAGAAAATCTTGATTGGGGTGTTAAACTCCATTACTATACTCTTGTCTAAAATCTAGTATGATGCTGTACTTTAATAAGAAAATTCCCCCAGTATCCTAATGTCAGTTACTGAAGGTTATTAACATAACACAGACAGCAACTTCATATATGAAATTTACAAATTTCACCGATAATTAATGTTCCCCTAAAAGAACAAATTTGTGCAGGTGGACTTCAAAATCTTATAAACTGACCAGGAATGTAAGCTATATATATAATCTGAATAAAGTAAGTTGAGGCAAAATGGGCCATAATGTACACAATGTAGCTCACCTGGCACAGTGAAAATGCTTATACAAAATTATATGTATCTAGTGCCTCTCTTAAAAGTGAGCTAACAATAATACAATTCAAAATGTAGTGTATTGGTTGTAATTTAATTTTTTAAACCTTTCACTTGGTATCAATATGTCAAATTCTATAGGTACTTGCTTTATCTGATCATGTTGTGACAGATCCATAAAACCTGGTATCATTTTAGCAAATTCTATATGTACCTGCTTTTAATAACATAATCTGATCATCTTGTGATAGATCCATAAAACCTGGTATCATTTTAGCAAATTCTATAATTTGTTGTACAGCTATTGTTATTTTTTCTGCCACTTCATTCCACAGTTCTTTATGTGTCTGCAATAAAATAATATAAAACACTCAATCAGAAGAACTTTGTTAACTCAAACTTAAATACTGCTGTAGGTCAGTTAGTAGAGTGGTCACTCCATAAGTGGGAGGTCTTAAGTTCCAACTGGTTGGTTGGTTGGTTAATTGGTGGGCTGATTGATTAATTGTTGGTTGGTTCATTAATTGTTGATTGGTTGGCTGATTGGTTAACTGTTGGTTGGTTCATTAATTGTTGATTGGTTGGCTGATTGGTTAATTGTTGGTTGGCTGATTGGTTGGTTCATTAATTGTTGATTGGTTGATTGGTTGGCTGATTGGTTAATTGTTGGTTGGTTGTATGAATGTTGTTTTATGTCACATCAGTAATTTTTAGCTATTCCTGACAAAGCATTTTTTCAAAATAACCTCAACGATTAATTTAAACACAAATTCACATGGTTCATGCATATGCCATCACAAACAACTCTGTTGATTTTACTCGTACCAAATCAACCAGTAAGGGCCTTTGACAAGGATAAATTTTCCTTAACTGCAGCTGACCAGGGTCAAACATACCACAGTAAGGTGCCTTGACTTTGATGGCAAGTGTCTTAACCATTTGTCCCTATGCCACACCCTCCCCCAGAAAACAGAAAGAATCGAAAGACTAAATAAGTACAAATTTTTACCATTTTTTTAAAAGCATCAATGGTTTCTTGTCCCGCTGGATTGGACTTTATCAACTCCACTTGTTCTGGTGTATATAAACACGTTCTTACATGTGCATCAACAATCGCTTTACCAAATGTAACTGAAATACAAATACAAATTACAAAATACATATACAAACTCAAATACAATAATAATTGTTATTATAAAAATTATAAAAATAATACACATCTATAAATGCTACCTGTGTAAAGATAAACATGTTCTTACAAGTACATTATGTCAATTTTCCAAATGTACTAAAACCACATGGATCAAGACTGAAACCAAATGGATTACACATGGATTAAGACTGACACCAGATGGATTACACATGGATTAAGACTGAAACCAAATGGATTTGTAACCACATGGGTTAAGACTGAAGCTACATGGACTGACTGAAACCAAATGGATTTGAAATCACATGCAGGGATTTACATAACTTGTGGATTTTTGGAGTCCTTCGGACTCCCTAATTTGAATTCAAGGAGTCCATATAAAATTTTGGCAGTCCCCTAAAAAAATTTGTGAAATTAAAAGTTTTTTGCAGGACTTACAGTCAAGTGGTGTGTGTGTTAGTTCACAGTATAATTGAAATTGATTAAATCATATAAAATAAAAACCATAAAATTGAATATCAATTTTGTTTTGTTTTATTATTTAGATAACCAATCAAACAGAAATTGTCACATTCAGAGAACTTAAATTTTAATTCCCAGAAAATTTTATAATTAAGTACATGTAATTTGTAAACCTTGTAAACACAGTCATCAGAATCTTTTGACGTAAAGGGGTTTTCCAAACATTTAGCACTTGTCTGGCTCGTTAACAGGAAGCCACATGTAACAGGTCAACCATTCTTGTTTAAAACTTCTTGATTTTTTATTAATATAAGTACTTGAAGCACTTTGTTGTTCTTTGGCAGTAGTTGCCTCTACTTCCTCGTCAGCAGTTTTACTTTTGGTTACTTTTGTTCTACTGACAAATTATCTATGGTAACATATAAACAAATCAAAGTAAAATGAGGTCAGTTAAATTGTATAACCCCCCTATAGGCGGTATTGACTGGAGTTCGGAACTTTTCTCGTTTTTTCAGTATTAAGTGAGTGATCGCCAATCAGAATTTATTTACGGTTTTCTTAAGAGTAATTACGGACAGAGACGGCATTATTAGATTAGATCATGAATATTCTAAAGATTACCGCGAACACTGAGAAAAGAAGTGCTTTTAACTGAATCAGAATGGAACGAGTTGCGTCCCTAGGGACGCATATTAAAACTTTTCAGGAGTCCTACATAATTTTTTTGCGTCATATACGCAGGATTTCTGCGTCCCGTAAATCCCTGACTTGGGTTAAGACTGAAGCTACATGGACTGACTAAAACCAAATGGATTTTAAACCACATGGGTAACGACTGAAACCAAATGGATTTTAAACCACATGGGTAAAGACTGAAACCAAATGGATTTTAAACCACATGGGTAAAGACTGAAACCAAATGGATTTTAAACCACATTGGTAAAGACTGAAACCAAATGGATTTTAAACCACATGGGTAAAGACTGAAACCAAATGGATTTTAAACCACATAGGTTAAAACTGAAACTAAATGGATTAAGACCGAAACCAAACAGCTTATGACTTAAATGAACAAACCTCTGAATGGAATGGCTATTAAAATGCTTATTTTAGGGCCAAAAATAGACCTCATTCCCATCATCAAAATCTTTATTTTTTCTCAAATTTGCTCCAACTTGACTCAATCAAGCGCAAAATCTGAACTTTTTTCTTACGTTTTTTCCCCAAAAATCAAGGAAACAATACCAATTTTTCTAAAATTTTCCAAAATTACAAAAAAGTCGGATGAATGAATGTTATTACAAGTTATATGAACAATTTTTCAACTCTTTATGATGAGACAATTTTATTAATCTCAATGATTAATCTTAACACAAATTTACATTGTGAAAGAGTGTTTTAGTGTTTCTGATCTGCATTGTACCTGTGCACACTCATGGTATCCTAAAGAGTACTAGTACACTTGCCTACAACATCACAGAAAAACATACAATTATACTATACAGAGTCATCCAACAAGGGCCTACAACAAAGCTAAACTTTTCTCACTTGCAGTCGACAAGGGTCAAGCTGACAGAGGTAAGATGCGTTCAGTTTAAAAGCTATAGTCTAACCACTTGGCCACCCTGGCCCCCCCTCAATTAACAATAAAAAGAGATGTGGTAGCTCTGAAAAGATCATATATTTTATGAATAAATGAATCAATTTCCTTTCATAAATTATTGGGTCTTTCTGTATATGAATAAATAAATCTAAAAGTAAAGTGCTGAGATGCCAACTTTCCAGTGATTTTGCTATGGTTTTTAAAAACTACCTTCCACCTTTCAGATTGGGAAAATTCAGACCCTTTTCATTATTACGCTCATAATTTTGAAATTCATTGCAAAGATTTCATATTGTGAAAATATCTAACATTTTTTGTCTGTCAGAACAGTTTTGGACAACTGGATTTAACTTAAACTATTTGATAATGTGTCACTGTTGCCTTTTGGGGAATTTTAGTTGTCAAATTGGGAAATTTTAGTCCTACTTCTAAAGGGTAAACTACCTTTATTCGGTAGTAATTTTAGGCAAACAAAACCACTGCTTTCTTTTTTCATGTGTAGCTTTTACTTTGAAATTAATATTCCAAGTAGTCTGTCACTATTAACATTTATTAAATAAGAGACAGATTAAGCAAAATTTCAAATTTCAAATTGTTGTTTCGATTTAAACACGAAAATTTGCATAGAAATACTTAGTGATCTGATGGGACTATTTGTAACATTTTGATTTAATGAAATTTCAATATTACTGATTTCGAATACACAAGAGTCAGCTGTAGATATATATATATATATATATATATATATATAACCACAATGAGGTAACATTTGGTTAAAATTTAGATAAATGCATGATGTTTATGATAGTTTATTTTTAGTAAAACATTATTGATTTCAGACCATGTAAATAGTATGAGTCAGAGTCAACATGTTACTATCTAAACAATCTTGTTCTTTGTCTGAATAAATGCATCATTTTACAACAGCAACTCAATAAAACTTACACAACAACACGTAAAATAAATATTACACAACCACCCACAAAATAAATATTACACAACAACCCATAAAATTAATATTACACAACAACCAGCAAAATAAATACATGTATTACACAACAACCAGCAAAATAAATATTACACAGCAACCCGCAAAATAAATATTACACAACAACACATAAAATTAATATTACACAACAACCAGCAAAATAAATATTACACAACAACCAGCAAAATAAATATTACACAACAACCAGCAAAATAAATATTACACAACCACCCGCAAAATAAATATTACACAACAACTCTCAAAATAAATATTACACAACAACCCGCAAAATAAATATTACACAACAACCCATAAAATTAATATTACACAACAACCAGCAAAATAAATATTACACAGCAACCCGCAAAATAAATATTACACAACAACACATAAAATAAATATTACACAACAACCCATAAAATAAATATTACACAACAACCCTCAAAATAAATATTACACAACAACCCATAAAATTAATATTACACAACAACCTGCAAAATAAATATTACACAACCACCCGCAAAATAAATATTACACAACAACCCTCAAAATAAATATTACACAACAACCCGCAAAATAAATATTATACAACAACCCGCAAAACTCAAAATAAATATTACACAACAACCCGCAAAACTCAAAATAAATATTACACAACCACCCGCAAAATAAATATTGCACAACAACCCTCAAAATAAATATTACACAACAACCCATATAAATAAAATATATTAGAGGTGTAGCCAGGGATAAGATTACACCCCCCCCCCATTATAAAAAATAATAATTTAATTAACTACTGTTATTGTCATGCATACATCACAAATTACTTAAAAAGTTATGGGTTTTTTTTTTCATTTTTCTTTCTTTTTTTTCATTAGATTTACCGATACTTTTTGTTATCAAATGGCTCCTACATTTTAAAGAGATTACCAAAAAGAGATGTGGTTGCTCTGAATAGATCATATATTATATGAATAAATAAATCAATTTCCTTTAATAAATTATTGTGGCTTTCTGTATATAATAAATAACTCTAATAGTGCTGAGATGCTGACTTTCTTTTTTCATGTGTGGCTTTTATCTGGAAATTAATATTCCAAGTAAACTGTTCACTTGTTTACTATAAACAAGTGAGAGATTAAGCAAAATTTTGAATTTCAAATGGCTCCTACATTTTAAAGTTGGCTCATTTTTAGCTTCTACTTTTCAAATGCTAGAAGAGCTAACCCAGTTCTTTTAACCTTTAAATTTGTCAATGTCTCTGAATACACAAGACAGGAATGAGTCAATAATGTTAATTAAACAGAAAAAACACAAATGTACAGGTAAAATATTCATTTAAAAATAATTATGCATTGTATTAAATATGTAGGTAAAATTCAATACTGAACAAAGAATCATTTGTATGAAATATTGATGAGACGTTTTTTCCATGTTGATATAATGCTGTACATTACTCCGAGTTAACATTAAATAAATAAAATCAATGTTCAGTCACAAAAAATTTTTTTGTTACATGCAAATCTGTCGAAAAACATGACAGCTCAAGTGAATAGTTTTCACATGATCCACTGTGACCCAACATTGTCCACCACAAATAAAAGAAAATAAAATTAGAATCCACCAGAAAATTTATTTTTGCAGGTTTAAAAAAAGAAAAAAAAAACAACAAAAAAACAAACGTACAAACATTGCCATTTGGTAGAAATTCATATATACATTTGAGCTGAGCAGTACTGATAAATCTAGGCTTTAAAAGAATCTTTTGTGGTCCAGGACAATGCTCATTGAGGAGAAGGATGCAAAAGCCTACTCTTTAGACAGTTTGGTCTCAGAGCCTTTGTATAAATGAGTAACAGAGTCAATAAAATCTTTGCACCCAAGTCAGTCTACTTTCATTTATATCAAGATGTCACCAGTCATGTAAATTGCTTGACATACCTATACCTATACAATGCACTGTAATATGGCAATCAGAAAGACCAAGAACAAGGCATATTTTCTTCCCCAAATTAGATCAATGACAGTCCTGTCCTTAAAATGAGACACCAGTTCATGCTTGTGTAAGTTGTCCTAGCATTTCTGCTTGAACAGACTCAAAAGACTAAAAAAAATTTAACTAAATATTTTGCTTTATGATATATATACCATGTTGCCAAATAAGCACTGAATCCATGAGCCACAAATACCAGAAATGTTTCATTTCTTTTCCATACCGGATTCAAATTTTGGAAATGTGAAAAGTATAGGTTCAGGACCTTTAAGTCAGAGATGGGGTAATTGAAAAATGTAATTGTAATTAGCCGTAATTAATTACAATTTTTCAAGTAATTGAATGTAATGTGTAATTGAACCTTTTTTCAATTACTTGTAATTGTAATTTAATTAATTACATTAAAAAACGTCATGTAATGCCAATTACATTTCAATTGCATAACAATTACATCATGAAATATTACTGAAAGTTTGTTTTATCATATTTGACAAAACAATTGAACAGCCACTTTGAAAATTTTTGAAATACAAAAAAAAAATGAAATAATTTAACTTTTCTTGTTAGTAAAACAATATTTGCAGGATGATATTGAATTGTGTAGCTTACATTAATAATGTGGTATTAAGCTTCCAAAAGTGAGTTTTTTTGTAGGTCTAATTTCCAAAGTGGTCCTTAACATGCTAGTTTATAAACAACACCCACTGAATTACCTGACAATTATAACTAATTAACTTTCAAGTATGAGCTTCTTAATCCTTTAACACTACTCACTGGTATAGATTAATGAGACACAAGTTGTTGTCCTAAGCATTTAAAGTCACATTGTAAAGTTATTTAATTGTGATCACTGTTTATATTAGCGTGATTTGAAACCTGTCAGAACCTAGGCTCTCTGTATATGAAAATGATGATTCATTCACCATTGCTGCTATTCTTGATCCAAGATTTAAGTTGAGATGGTGTGAAAATGAAAAAGTCACAAAAATCATTGACCTTTTAAAAGAAAAAAACAATCAGATTTATGCTCCAGTTTCTTTAGATGACAACCCTGTATCCCAACCTTGTAAGAAAGTGAAGCAAGATGACTTTTTTAGTTTCATGCCATCTACTAGTACTCCATCTAGACAAAGACATATTTCTGGAAAATCTGCTAATACAGAGGTAGATGAATATTTAGATGAACCCTGCATACTTATGTCAGAAAATCCAATTCTGTATTGGCAAAATAATACTTGTAGATTCGCTAATTTGGCTAAACTTGCCTGTCAGGTTCTATGCATTCCTGCAACCTCTGCTCCTGTAGAGAGAATGTTCAGCGTCACAGGTAAAACTTTCCGACCGGACAGATGTAGATTGGGGGATAAAACTTTTGAAAATCTAATGATGATTAAATGCAATGCCAAAAACATGTCATAAATTAACATGTCAACAAGACTGGGACAGTATTATATTACATGACTACTTTATGGTTGTATAAAAGTTGTATTCACATTAAAATTGTTGCAAAATGTACAATGTAATTTGTAATTTAATTAATTACTTTTGCAAAGTAATTGTAATTTAATTAATTACTTTGTGAAAATTGGTGTAATTGTAATTGTAATTTAATTGAGGGTATAGGGAATGTAATTGTAATTTAATTAATTACATTTGAAAGTAATTGACCCTATCCCTGCTTTAAGTTGCCTATTTTTCTGCCCCAATTTATATAGATCAACAATCCTTATATGTGTCATGATAAACTAATATAATAATGTAAGCTTCTTACCAGAATCCATGAGATCTATTGCTCGTAACAGCGCCACCGGGTGAGGGTTCTGCTGTGTGGTAGGTACAGGTGAGGTGGTATAGGTTGGGGTTTCCGGAGAAGTCATTTCTGGCTGGCTTTCTGGTGATGATATTGTGTATGCATACCCGTTATTTGTATATATATAGTTGGGATCTGAAAACCTGCAAAACACATGAAACAATTTGATCAGAAAAATGAATAATGAAATTCATTTGGCATGATTAAGAGAAATTGGGTTTTATAGTATTTTTTCCAAAAACCAAGACCTTATAATTATCATATTTATATTTTCAATGGATGGCAAAAGAAAAGATTGATGATCTTCATAAAACTTTTAAGATGAGCATGATGACGAATCACTGAAGAACACTGGAACATGATTTCACTGCATAAATCAGACCTGCCAACCCCCTGGGCAACTATTCAGTAAGATTACGGACATTTTTCAGTAAGATTGCACCAGTTTCCGTAAGATTTTACAAAAGTCAGTTTTTATAAAATAGGCGTGGATAAACTGGCCACACAAAATTTTTTACATATATTAATCTGTTGTCGACACATGTTGTCATGGAGATAATGGGCCATACTCATTAACCTGCTTTTACATAATTCAGACATTCCACAGTTGACAAAGCTACTTTATTTGTATAAATTTATATTAATAATGCCCTACTAAAAAGCAGCACAATTTCTTACATATTAGTCTCTCTAGTTGTTAAGTGACACACGTGTTGGAAGATATCAATCTATACTCAGTAACATGCCTTTAAATAATGTAGACATTCTACATCAATGTTTCTGTTCAGCACCTGACCCAGTCATTATATAAGCATCTATATATCATAAGAGCCCTACTGTAAAGCCATATGATGCCTTACGTTTTAAAGCTGCATTAAGTTTACCAAATTTCTGAATTTTTTTGATTTTCTAAAAATATATTTTTTTAAAAGTAGATATCTTCTAACCATGATCCGTGACATTCATTTTCTAAAATTTCATTTCTTTTAGCTGTAAACAAACGGAATCCTCTGACCGGTTGGTCAGTGTTCTACGATTGTAATTATGAGCTTGGAGCATGCGCACGGATGTACGGAAAAGCCTAGAATCGAAAGTGAAACATGACAGATTGCATTAATTGTCCTTCATTAATATCCAGATGTATTTGAAATGGTGTTATGTTTCCCTTACTAAGTCACAAATGACAAATTCAAGAAGTTCTGTGTTTAATTTATCGTATTTCAACATTTTGAAAGTTGTGTTTAAATGACCCAGGTTTTGATGACGTAACCATGTTGTAATATTAGATCCCAAATGCTGCATCTCGCTGGGTAAATACTGTAATTTCTGTATTTATTCGAGCTTTTATCGTTGAACCAAATGTAACATTGTTCATTAGGAACATAATTTATTAGATAAGCACCGTTTTATTTTTTTTCTTTGAAAAACTTAATACAGCTTTAATTCAATATTTGCTAAGTGATACATGTGTTGTGTTGGGAGATTCTGATCCATAACTACAATCATGCTTTTACATAATGTAGACATTCCACATCAATGTTTCGGTTGAGCACTTGACCCAGTCATTATATTAGTATCTTTATAAAATAAGAGCCCTACTGAAAAGCCATACAATATCTTCGATATTAATCCAATTTTTGCTAAGTGACACGTGTTGTATTGGGAGATACCGATTCATACCAGTTGAGTGTCTTTACATAATGCAGACATTCCACATCGATGGTTCCGTTGAGCACTTAACTCGGTCATTATATAAGTATCTATATAAAATAAGAGCCCTACTGAAAAGGCCTACAATATCTTACGTATTAATCTGATTGTTGTTGGTAGGCGACATGAGTTGTGTTGGAGATATTGGTCCATACCCGTTAACCTGGTTCTGTTTCACGTAATTCGCTTCATCTTCCACCTTTTCTCGCTGTTTCTTTGACATCCGACCAAACTTTACCGCTAAAATTGCGAAAATAAGGAAAATTTATTGAAAACATTTACACCAGACCTGTGACTTCACAATATGGAACCAACCCAATGGCCCCTGATTTATTAGTGATTCAAACATTTTAAGACTATTGAAACAAAAAATAAGAAATAATACTAACCCAACACAACCAAATATTGTTTGCATGAATTCCATGTGAAATTCACATGATACAATGTTTCTTTTGAAATTTATGTGCAATTCATGAAATTTTCTTGTAAATAAAATTTTCCTGTTCAAGGGTTAAAACATGGCATACTCCAATTGAATTAGTTCGGAAATCAAAGTACTGAAAGTAATGAAAATCAATAACAATGATACAATTTTTATTATGTCAAACTGCAAAGTTACAGGTCTCGGGCACACTCTGGCCTAAATTTTGATCCTGCTAAAGCCTGTATATAATACGGACTTAAAAGTTAAAAAGACCATATTACACACAGAAACCTGTAAATGGCCTTCTGAATGGCACACTATGTTCTGGAAGACCTGATTTCATTTTGAACTCTGCCAGAACTTAAAACAAAAGTTTGGCTATTCATATACAGTCCCTTTGAATGTTTCCTTTGTAAACTGATTTTATTCTATAGAAAGGTCATCATCACATAAAAGTTGGTGGAATTTTATTTCATTTTGTCTAATTTTATTCTATAGAAATGTCATCATCGGAAAAAAAAAGTTGGAGAAATTTTGTTCTATTTTGTCTAATTTTATTCTATAGAAAGGTCATTATTGCAGAAAAGTTGGGGAAATTTTGTTCTATTTCGTCTAATTTTTTTCTATAGAAAGGTCATTATCGCATAAAAGTTGGTCAATTTTTATTTGATTTGGAATTCTAATTCTGTTGCAGGTTGTCAATATGGACTGTTACCCTATCAGAAATGTAATACTTATTTTATTATACAATGACTCATCTTTTCAAAACTTGGGTCATGATGACTCCACTAATTATTATCATGGAATGGATTGAGCACTGAGGTCTTATGAGATTACCAGTGATTTTGCTATGGCTTTTAAAAACTACCTTCCACCTTTCAGATTGGGAAAAATTTGGACCCTTTTTATGTCACATATTACGCTCAGAATTTTGAAATTCATTGCAAAGATTTTATATTGTGACAATATCTAACATTTTTTGTCTGTCAGAACAGTTTTGGACAACTGGATTTAACTTTAACTATTTGATTGTGTGTCACTGTTGCCATTTTGGAGAATTTTAGTTGTCAAATTGGGAAATTTTAGTCTTATTTCTCAAGGGGAAACTACATTTATTCGGTAGTAATTTTAGACAAACAAAACCACTGATTACTATCGGCTGTATTTTATATTTTGAAACTTACCATCTCTGGACATCCCTAAAGCTAAACATTTTTGTAATCTACAATACTGACACCGGTTTCTATTGACTCTGTCTATGACACAGTTCTTATTTCTAGGACATTGATAATTAACAGGCCCCGCCTGACTCCGTCGGAAAAATCCCTGAAAATAAATAATTTTATAACTCTTTAATTTACGAAAAAAAAAAAAAACCAATAACACAAAATTACAAACTTTTAAAGTTTTACAACACAAAATCGGCATTATTAGGAAAACTAAATTCAGAGCTCTTTCTTTTGCAATTGAAACTTTTGTATTTAAAACATAATTTAATCCCCCCCCCCCCATCCACTTGATGTTATTGGCGATGCATATTAAATTTTGTACCTGATCAAATGTCCTTTAAACATTAGTGAAATTTTTCCATATTTACACTTACAATTGTTTTATTGTCTTATGTCTCCAATTTCCACATAGTTTCAAAACCTATATTTTCACAATATTTTTGTGAACATTATCAATTTATTCATATTTTGGTAAATATTACCAATATGAATAAATTAATTACTTAAGTATTTTGTATCAAATGATGCCCATTTTCCTCATTTTAAGAGATCACAAACAAAAAGGGGTGTGAAAGCTCTCTAGATAATTCATCCTAAAGGCAACACAATAATTTGCCAATCAAACCAAATCAAACCACTGCTCATTTAAAATATTTCTGACTCTCTTTGCCGAATTAGCGAGCTAGAGGTAACCCTGTTAAATTTTTTTATACATTTTCACACAAGATACTTACCTTACATCCTTCACATGTAATAACCCCGTAGTGAACCCCTGAAGACTTGTCTCCACAAACTTTACATGGTATAACTTCTATTTGAGCTGAAATAATAAAAATAAATATCTGATTATTAATTCTAATAAGGGATCACTTCTACAAGTATCCAAGCAATCACACATCAATCAGAATACTTGATTACTTTACAAATACTTTTCATGCTGAAGATTGTTTAATCAATATTAATTTGCCACTTTCACAAGGTATTGCATAATCTGGTTTTAATCAGAAAAGATACTACCACAAATAAAAACTAACAATTTGACTAAGAGTTCTTTGACAACTTGACTGAGTGCTCTTTGACAACTTGACTGAGTGCTCTTTGATAACTTGACTGAGTGTTATTTGACAACTTGACTAAGTGCTCTTTGACAAATGGACTAAGTGCTTTTTGACAACTTGACTGAGTGTTATTTGACAACTTGACCAAGTGTTCTTTGACAACTTGACTAAGATCTCCTTGACAACTTCACTAAAATCTCCTTAACAACTTGACTAAGTGTTCTTTGACAGTTTGACTGAGTGCTCTTTGACAACTTGACTGAGTGCTCTTTGACAACTTTACTGAGTGCTCTTTGACAACTTGACTGAGTGCTCTTTGACAACTTGACTGAGTGCTCTTTGACAACTTTACTGAGTGCTCTTTGACAACTTGACTAGGTTCCTGTCTACAGACCTTTGGGTTTCTTATTAACACTTTATCCACTGTTCACGAATTTACTGAGCAAACTTACAATCAGATCACAATACCACTCAAAAATCAAGCTCAAATCCCACTTAGATTCAGACAGACCCTCATTTGAGACTAGGGCTCAGACAGAGCCTAATTTGAGACTTAAATTCAGACAGAGTCTAGTTTGAGAAAGCTTGTTAATTCTTTTGATAAAGATGTTCGTTTTCTCTGGACACTTCTTTTTCTGTCCATAACTGACTGTCTGAATATAAATGAAAGAATTTTAACATTAGCAAAAATGGTTAACTATTTATTCCAAATCTTCTACACATGCAAGCTAAAAAAAGTTCCAGAAATTACAAATTTAGCACTGGGATTGTCCATGTTGCCAAATATGTAAAAAAAAAAATTACAAGATAGGCAAATAAAATATGGCTTCTGGCAAAATTTTTGACATTGAATTTCTTGTGTTGATCCAAATAAATGACACAAATATGAGAATTTAGGCATTAAAATACACAAACTGGCCTTAAAATTTAGCTTCTGGTGATACAATGTATTGCTGCTGATGACATATTTTGAGCAAGAGCTCACTTCGAATTAATTGCTTAATATATATATATTTTTACCATCATGGGCCATGTAACAGGATAATGTCTACTCACATTTCCATGAATTCGAGTTTGGAGATTTCTGGTGAATTTTGTCGGTAATCTGTTTTACCGTTAGCTGCGAGTACCCTTCGCTCTGTACATTGTCGTTAGACTGGTACACTTTTAAGGCATTATCCGTTATCTGTGTAAAGTTGCTATCCTCTTGATGTACTTTATCGGTCATCTGTTGTGGGTAATTATCATCATGGACTTTGTTTTCGGTCATCTGTTGATAAGCGTCTTCTTGCATGGCGTGGTCAGACATTTGAGAGTACACTGCATCATGTGTATTTTCTAAATAAATGTAAATGTAAAATGGTAGAAATAATTAAGGCTCAGATTTAATGGAGGCCAGACAACCCCAGAAATGTGAAAATGACTATCAGGCAAGTAAATTAATTTAATGTTACAATTTTCATGCATTCTGATTGGCTTAAAAGTTAGAGCTATTTCCTCATAGATTATTATTTAGAATACTGAAAACCAGGCAACGTGAAAAAAACACAGCATGAGAGTTAATGTTCAAGAGCAATGTGGCCACTTTGTCATGCATATCCATTTTTTCATTAAAGCCTGACTGATTCCAATCCTTAAGAGTCTATTTGTTCAATTTGGCCATTGTTCTTTTCTTTACAGAATCTGTTGTCATTCTCACACATGTTCTTTAAAAAACTTTTAGCCCCAAAAAATATTGTCTGTGGGTCAACCTCTGAACTTAACTTTCAATCTTAGAAGAATATTGATTAAGACATAAATCATGACCTGTATCATTTGTATTAAAGTAGCAGTCTGGTAGCTCAGTTTGTTGAGCACTTGCCTAAAATGTGGAAGGTTATGGGTTCAATTCTCAACCGGGCCCTACATTTAAACTCCTTCCTGTTTTGGTTTGGTTGCATGCGAGACCCTTGGTTGTGGTAGACCAGCACTTTTGGCCACATTAACTATGCTCTAAGTAGCATAGTAAACACTTAATTTTTTTTTTTTTTTTTTTTACAAAAACATGCATTCGTGACTACAAATTGTCAGATGGTTGCTATCATGGCAAATAATTTTTTTAGTTTTGGACACTGCAAAAATATCAGTAAATGTGGATGTTTTTTGCAAATGTGCATTCGCGACTGCAAATTGACAGATGGTTGTCATCATGGCAAATAATTTTTTTAGTTTTGGACACTGTACAAATCAGTAAATGTGGATGTTTTTTGCAAATGTGCATTCGCGACTGCAAATTGTCAGATGGTTGCTATCATGGCAAATAATTTTTTAGTTTTGGTCACTGTAAAAATCAGTAAATGTGGACATTTTTTGTCCATTACCGATTCTGACAGTTAGTCTCACTCATCCTTAGCAATATCAGCAAAGTGTTTGAAACAAAGAAAGTATCTCTATAGTGTCAAGCACATAACTGACCATGATCTAATTTTACACAATGGCAACCAAACAGCAATAATTGCTTTTTGATTTTAAGTTTTTAACAATAAACAACTTATTTTAGTTTTCTTTTACCTTTGGCAAACAAGAAAATAAGTATTAAGGTTTGGTCACTAAGAATTATACCCAGAAACAAAAATCTTGAAATAGCCACTTATTTTTTCAAATTAGTAGACTTGTGGCTATCATTTTTAATAAACCCATTTTCAACCCTGAAAATTCTACATGTAGAACAATAAAAAAAATTAAGCAGTCATGATGGCTTTTTTGATAGATAACGTATCTATCCAGGGTAAGCACTAAGCATCACCACTGTTGTCAGTGCCTTTTTTTATATGAAGTTGTTTTTTAAAATTTGTCTGTTGGTAACTATTTGGGCAACATGGATTTTTTTGTATTCAAAATGAAAGTAAAAATATGAGGATTTTAGCATCCAAATACATACAAACTCGCAACAAAATTGGGCTTCTGTCAATCTTGTTGGGAAAAAAATGTTTGAAGCCAGAACTAACCCTGTAAGATTGTGGTGGGTATTTGGTCTGATCTCTTAGACTAACATGCATTTTTCCTTTTTGTTACATTCAGTTACATATAGCCATGTATCTAGACTCTGATCATTTAAAAAAAAACTGAACAGGATCTAGTAGCATATTTATGCATTTTTCTTCTTTGATACAATCAGTTATGTACAGCCATGTATCTAGACTGCCTGGGTTAGGATCCATATTAATTTTTTTTTTTTCACTTTTTTTCTTTTCATTTTTGACTAAACACCAAGATAATTGTTTGACATAAAAGTGATGGTTTTAATAATAATATATTCAACAATTCCATCTCTAAATATTTTAAATAATGATAGAACAGTTACCCATTTACTTGTCCTCAGACATATTTTAGAACCGACAATATAAGCAATTAATTACCATTTAAATTAATTAGTACAAAATCATTATGTAACAATAGGTTTCAAGTAAACCATCAATTATGAATTACTTTTGGAAACGGTGTAGTAGCAGCTCTGTAAATTTTGGCCTGAATTTATTTTAAACCTTGTGAAGTGCATTATCTATTCTGATACAGGAGTAAAGTATTGAATGTCTGAAAAAATATCTGACCCAGTGACCTAAATTAAAACTGCTGTTTTGGCATTTTTAAGAAATGAATGTAAACAATCAAGTATTTGTCCAAAATTCTTCAAAATTGAATCTACTAGATCTACCTCAGAATTTAATGATTTTTTTTTTAATAAAGGTATTGAATTTTTAATGAACACAATTTTAAATGACGTGTTGCATTTCAATCCAAAACCGCAACTTCCTGGAGATTCGTCAATGTAACCTTAAACCCCCCCTCGTCAATAAAATGGAACAGTCCATCTAGATATCAAAGTTCGTACCGTACCAAGCATATCTTTGTAAATAAACTAGATTTAGTCATTATTTATGCACATTTCGTAAACAACATTGATCTATACCAAAGGGGAAATATAAAAATAAACATGAATGTGAAAAAAATAAATAAATAACGCTGCGGGTGACAAGAAAAATATCCAAACGATGGGTGTGTGGATCTAATTTTCTGCATTCACTGCAGCGCAACCAGCTGATCAGCTTTGTAGAGCGAGAGCTAGGTGATCGACTTTAAAACCTACATGTTGAACAACGCAGAAGAAATCGAGTATAAAACGAAACATGCATTTAGAGCGAAAATCGAATTTTTGCATTGAGACCTGGGGTTTTAAAGTGCACAACTCAAAGACGCAGTAAAACTAATCAATTTTGGAGATAACAAGATCGCCACATGGAATTTTAGCGCCATTTTCCCGAAACACGTATGCAATTCTGGGGAAATTTTTACGGCCTTGAATTCATTGTGGTTTTTATATGTTTAAAAAGGATAACGTACCTTTCACAGTCGTAGTCATGCCTTGACCTAAACATATAGTAAATCCTCCCTTATATCACCCAGATCGACCTAAATAATCAAGGCACAGAGAAGTTAACATCCGTCCGAGTTCCAAAAATAAACACAGTATTAATGCTAGCAGGTCACATACATTGCATTAGGAGCTAATTAACATAAAAAAGTTCCTGCGCATAAATGTCTTTCTTTTAATGTTTTAAGGTATATTGTTATTTCAATTGATATTCTTTCAAATATGAATTAATTAAAGATATTTTTTTGATTTAGACAGGTTCACTGACTACACAATTTAAGTAAAATTATTTGGACTATTTTTTGCGGATTGATATTCGTCACAATTCTGGTTTTAACTTATATCATACCGCTAGATGTCGCTAACGGGCACCTTGCACAATTATCAAAATTCAATCGGTCATTCAACTGAATAGAAGTGTATTGCTTGTATTGATTTGAGATTGGGGATAATAAAATAGGCATTGTATTTATAGCTCGTCTCTTGAAAAAATGGATAGATATTTTCCCGCAATAGAAAAAAAAATTAAATTCTAACTTAAAACTTACGGTTTACAATTTCTGAGTATCAGTTACATGTATATGAATTCGGATTTAAACTTCAGTTTGCTTGGTAAATTATTTGTCGTTTTACATCAAAGCATCAGTAGTTTATGTGTTCATTTTTTTAAATTTATTTATTTATTTATTTATTTATTTATTTAATGTAGGTGTGTTTCCATCAGGATCCAATCAAGATACTCCCACATATCGAGATCAAGTGTCAATTCCGGATGGTAGGAAACAGTGTCCAGAAACAATTACCAAAATGACAAACCTGCTTAATGGGATTCGAATCCTGTCGCTAACATCCTAAAAAAAACTGGCACTTTTAACGAAACACCTGGCAACCTGGAGGCCCCCGCTTCAAGAAACGTTAGTATGCTAAACTTGACTTATCAAATCATGAGGAACCAGGGTATAACTATAGAATATTTATATTTTATGTTAAAGCTCACTTGTGGAAACGACAATATTTCATGTGAAGATCAATTTAACTCGAACCCCTCCCGAATAAAACCGCAGATACTTTTTAAAGAATCCCTCATTGTGTTTTCGAGTGGTCTAAAGCGCGTGCTTACGGATCACAGCGCCTCTCACCGTCTGGGTTCGAATCCCACTCGGGACAGATCCTTGTGTGAGAAAGTTTGTCAGTTTGCTTGCCGAAGGTCGGTGGTTTTGTACGGGTACTCGGGTTTCCTAAACCATCAAAGAACCAGTCACCGCCTCGAAGAAATAAGTGAAAGAATCTTGACCGGGGCGTAAAACACCATTACTCCACTCCCCTCCTTATCACCTTATCATGTTGTTTTTGTTGTTGTTTTTTTTTCCTCAGCCATTTTTATTACAGTCAGCGACAGGAGAGATCATGCATGATAGGGATAGATTTTTACCTAATTCTGAAAAATAGTTTGTTAAATAAGTGAATCATATATCTGTACCATTTCGACTGATTTCTCTTGTACATGTGCATATTTCTTTCCGTCGTTATATGTTCCTTATATACAGTAACCTATCCCAAAACAATCCGAGAACAAGCCACGCTGGTATTGTTCATGTTTAATTTTCAGCACAGAGCGAGATGTGCTACATGGAAAGGGCTAAACTGGTTGAGCTTCACATGACAGCATTTATTTCAACTCACTACATAAGACACCTCTAGTAAGCCTAAGGCTATATCGACTCGTTTACACCTTTCGACGCCAGTGCAAGACGGATCGCATAAAGCTACTGGCTGAGTGTGTATTTTATCCTAATATCCGCCTTCTACTCACCTGAACTAGGGGTCGTGATTTAAGTGCTAGTTCAATGAGAATTAGAAGAGTTTATTAACCATCGGTCGAATATCCTGACACCAAACAATTCAGCAGGAGCCGTGAAATAAGGTAACTTGTTCATGACCACTGTTCATGCTCTTGACGGGATTTGAACCCATGAACAGGACTCTGACGCTCTCTTTATTGAGCAACATGCTCTCTCAAACAGACATTAAAATAACCTGAGGCAAAATCCTAAATTTACTGGTTTGCTTTACGAATAATTTGGATGATTTTTCATGTCCTACTGAGTTGGTAGAGTGCTCGCTCCGTAAGTGGGAGGTCAAGGGGTCGAACCCCGATCGGGTCTGACCCAAGACTTGAAAGTGGGTAGTCATTGTTCTTTTGCCAAGCACTCGGCATTACGAATTGTAAGTGACGGTTCTTTTGGATGGGAACTTTAAATAAACGAGGTCCTGTGTCACGTTAGGCGTGGCACAATAAAGAACCCTGCTGTATAATGCCACAAGCGCAACGCACAGGCAAATTACTGCAATTTCGCCTATAGCTGGCGACGTCTCGATATAAGTGAAATATTCTTGACTGGGACGTAAAACCCATATAAACCCATTAATCAATTTTTCATGCTATAGTAAAAATAACTAGTTCATCGAAGCAGTTCTGGAACGTAGAGAAATTCGGAATACCTGTGGAAAACTGACTTTCTACTAATTTTCTCATGCTATGATCCATATGTTAGATTCGAACCTTAGCGAATAGAGATATATATTAATAAGCTTTACGACACTGGGCCACCAAAATCTAATATTCAAAATTGGAATTAAATTCCTATTTGACTTATGCTTACTGCATGACCTTTGAGAATATCTTAGAAAAATTATTCACAAGAAATGTGTATGACAGAGAGAGTGGAGCAATGGTGTTTTACGCCCCAGTCAAGAATATTTCACTTATTTCGAGGCGGTCAGTTCTGGAATGATGGAGGAAACCGGAGTGCCCGGAGAAAACCACCGACCTTCGACAAGCGAACTGACAAACTTTCTCACACTAGGATCTGTCCCGAGTGGGATTCGAACCGAGGCGATGAGAGGCACTGTGATCCGTAAGCGCGCGCTTTAGACCACTCGGCCACCGAGGCCCCCATGTGTATGACAGAGAGGTAGCTTTCATGTGTAGAATTCTGATTTTTTTTCCCAAAGAAATATTCTAAATTCTGACATGGCTACTGTCATATACCAATTTTTCAATTTAATCGTAAAAATAAATTCAAAAAGTGGTATATGACAGTACTATTAGTCCGAATTTCCTCTGGCTAGGTTACTATCGGTGTCTATTGCAAATGGGAGTGTGATTTTAACATGTTGTTCATTTTTCTCGGATGAGTAATAATATAATTCTAATTCATAAAAATCAATGTCTCGCTCCAGTTAACCGGGTATCCTAAATTCTTATCATTAACTATTTATGAATGGCACAACACTTTAAAGTAAAGTCTATCCCGCGATCAAAGACTAATCAGTCAGGTCCCAGTTTCACAATCATTCACTCAATTGAGTGTACACTCAGCTCAAATATTCCCATTTTTCTCACATCAATATTTTTTTTAAAAAAAAATTAAGTTTTATGAGACAATGTTTTGTTTTTTTTTTAACAAAACTACACTGAACAATTTAGATAAAACATTAGATATTCAATTTAAACTGTGTAATTTCTTAGAAATGGGCATTGAAATATTCCCGAATTTGAGTTGAGTGTACACTCAGTTGAGTGAATGATTGTGAAACTGGGACCTGGTGTAAATCCCGGTTTCATTGACATGTCGGTGTAAATGATAGTTTGGTTGTAATGTTGTTTAACGTCGCATCTGCATTTCCCCCAGCAACAGCAAGTTTTATTAATCTATAAAGAATAATCTAAGACATGCGTGGGAAGTGCTAATCTATATTATGTTATGCCGTGTACAAGCACGCCCAGAACGACTTTGTGTTGAAGTGCTACCTCACCGTGTTAGTATGCCATAGACAATCACGCCACTCTATCACATTATCCCTACACTGGTTTAAACCATCAGTCGATACCCTGACCTCTGAATACCTAGTGCCAGACGAGGAAGCAAGTATTCAGACTTTAAAATCTTATGTAGGAACCGGCCTACGACCTCCCACTCTCGAGGCCTCGGTCTCGGCCTAAGTGTTCGCCGAATTGTCGAACTTCCATGGACCATTGTGAATGCGGCTTGTCGAATGAGTTTGACCTTATACTGGATTGTTCTTGCCTTTAAAATAAGCCGCTAAAAACTAAAAATAATTCGTTAAAATATTATTTCTGTCGATGTTTCTTTGCACTAGGTCCATTGGTTGTAACGTAAGCGTGACTATATAATGCGTTTCACGCACCGATTTTGATAATCTGAATTTCCTCTGACCCTAACACACTTTGCTCTGACCCTTACACCCTTGGCATAAAGTGTTTTAGGGTCAGGGGAAATTCGGACTTTGATTTTGGATGCATTGCGATGACCAGTGGTCAAAGAATAAGTGGACTCTGTATATAATATATGGATTTATATTGAGTATGCTTTTTTAAGAGAGACCGCCTATGTGGCTCAGTGGTAATGCGTCCGCCTCGAAAGCGGGAGGTCGTGGGTTCGAATCTCATCATACATAAGACTTTAAAAATGAGATTTTACTTCATCGCCTGGCGCTTGGCCTAAAGAGGAAAAAGTATCGAGTGGTTCACCCGGAGCCAGGATAATGAGCTAGGAGTGGTGTATGCTTGTCTTCGGTAAACTGACTCGGTGAGCTAGTACCTTACCTGAATACGCGCTAGTACACGACATATCATAATACACACGCAGTGAACTTGTTCTTACATTAATCCTTAGAAATTAACAACCTTACCCTCGTGTCGAATAGCTGAAAAAATGCTGATACGACGTTAAACAACATTACAACAATCACAAACAACTTTTTTTAAGTTGTGATTTTTAAAGATGAGTTTTTGGATAGTTCACATGATAAACAACTTTTTCCTATAAAAAACAAAAGTTCGTATTCCAACATGCAGATTCCCGGCCGTCAGAGTGATTTATGACGGGTTGTCGATGCGGAGATGTGTCTCGGTTACTTGATTAATAAGCATGTACGTACAAATCTCCCACATGACCACAAGATTATATATAGGTATATACATGTATATAGGCGCCCTTACCAAATATTTTATCAAAAGCAAACGTGCCGCGGAACTATTGACAACTAAGCGAGTTGCATTGTGGCCTCAAATCAAATGAAGAAACAAAGGAGGTCTCAAAACTTGGTTCACGAGCGACGTCACTTGACTCAGTGAATTACAGAAACTAATTGCGAACTTTATTAATTCGGCAATCATCCACTGTAATACGTGACTTAAGATATTTGCTTGCATAGCGAAAAAGCAGTCTTCTGTAAACTTTTCTGCTCAATACTTAATGCAGTCTCTCACTTGAGTGAAGTGGATCGGAATAATGGTGCTTCACACTCAAGCTGAAATTATTTTCACCTATATCGAGTCCGTCATTTCTGGATGAAAACAAATATTCGGCAAGCGAACTGACAAACTGTTTTTACAATAGGATCTGTACCGAACGGGATTCGAATCTAGGTGATAAAGGGGCACTGAGCACAAAAAGTGCGAGCTTTAGACCACTCGACCACTGAGGTCCCCAACTCTCGCTTAATGGCCAAGCGCTCTATCAACTTGGCTAAGTTGGGTTTATACACATTGCAGCAATACAATTCTTGATTCAGTAATTAAATATGTGCATTTAAACTACAATATTCCAGACCTGTAAAATGAATAAATAAATGAATTACTGTTCGTTATGGGGCAGTGGGTCACTATACCAGGGTCGTTACGCATCATTAAAATTCTACATCAAGGTCACGTGTCTGGGTTTAACTACAATACATCAATACCTGCCGCTATATGATATATGCCTCATGGCAAGAGATTTAATTTTTTCAAAGGAAATGGGCGATTCCATTATTTCCGTAAACACTTGAAAAATCCCATTCAAGTGCTTTAAGTATATGCATTGAATGAAAAGGGATTTAAATTTCATTCTGCAAAAAGTACAGGTTTATATCCCGCTTATGTTAATGTAGAGTTCAATTGAAAATTAATAGTAATCTCTCTCTCTCTCTCTCTCTCTCTCTCTCTCTCTCTCTCTCTCTCTCTCTCTCTCTCTCTCTCGCGGTATGACTATCAAAGCCTAAATTAAGCAAGCTTATGATGTAAAACCTACATCACGTTCCGAAGAAACTCTTTCAGTGTGATTTAAAAGAGCTAGGAATTACGCTTTAAAAAAAAACAAAATTAATCCAACTTTCTAAAACTGAGACTGATTGACCCCAACCCCCAACCCCCACCCCTTTGTAAGGCGGGATGGCGGTTAGAAGATCTTCTTTTAAATAATATTTACTTTATAATGCAGGTACTCTATGAATAAATTTTATTTATTTATTTATTTATTTATTTATTTATTTATTTATTTATTTATTTATTTATTATTGTTGTTGTTGTATCACAGTACCCGTACAATGTACATGTGTACAGTGGAAATCAATTTACAATTCTATATTTAACGGTAGACCAAATCCGGAGGACGTGGGCTAGACCAACGTGATTTGGATAGAGTGACAAATTCGGTGAAATTAAATAAAACAAACCGGGCTATTCTGTCTGATCGGCGAAGAGTAGACGGGAATATAGACGTTATTCAAACGAAAAAAGTTGAAAAAATTTCTACGCTTCATAGTAAAGTTGTTACTTGCAGAGATAAGATCTAGTAGGTAGTGACAGATACCAGGTAATCATTGCCGCGATCGTAAGTCATCTGGGAAAAGGAAAAGGAGTGGAGTAATGGTGTTTTACGGATGAGTCAAGATTCTTTCACTTGTATCGAGGCGGTCAATTCTAGTATGGTGGAGGAAACCGGAGCATCTGGAGAAAAAGAGAATTGAATGGGGTAATGGTGTTTTAATGACTAGTTAAGATTCTTTCACTTATATCGAGGCGGTCAGTTCTGGTAAGGTGGAGGAAACCGGAGTGCCCTGAGATAACCACTGACCTCCGGCAAGCGAATTGACAAACTTTCTTAAACAAGAAAAGTATAAATTCATGCATTTAAAAAGTCAAAAGTCTTAACATATAATGTACATGTAGCATCAAAAAAATATTGACAGTTCATGTACATGTAAAACTACAGAAAGTGACAGTTCATGTACATGTAGAACCAGACATCTTGACAGTACATGGTCATGTACACATAGAACCACACATCTGGACGGTTCATGTACATGTAGAACCCAAAAAAATCTTGAAGTTCATGTACATGAAGAAATACAGATAGTGACAGTTCATGTACATGTAAAACCAGACATCTTGACAGTTCTTGTTCATGTAGAATTACACATCTGGACGGTTCATGTGTACATGTACAACCAGACATCTTGACAGTTCATGTACACATAGAACCACACATCTTGTCATTTCATGTACATGTAGAACCACACATCACGACAGTTCATGTACATGCACAGATAGTGAATCTTCATGTACATGTACAACCACACACCTTGACAGTTCAGGTACTTGTAGAACCCCACATCTTGACAGTTCTTTATATGTAGAACCCCACATCTTGACATTTCTTGTATATGTAGAACCACAAATCTTGATAGTTCTTGTACATGTAGAACCACAAATCTTGACAGTTCTTGTATATGTAGAACCACAAATCTTGACAGTTCTTGTATATGTAGAACCACAAATCTTGACAGTTCTTGTATATGTACAATTACACAACTTGTCAGTTCATGTAGGGCAGTACATGAACTGACAGTTCATGTTCACTATAACCACGCGTCTTGACAGTTCTTGTACATGTAGAACAATTTATCTTGATTGTTCATGCACATGTAGATTAGAAATCTTGACAGTTCACATGTAATAACATTATCGTGGCAATTAATGTGTATGTAACACCGTGACCTTGACAATCAATATATATTTAGCATTGTAACCTTGACAGTCCATGTTCATTATATAATTGTGACCTTGACAGTCCATGTATATGTAGCGTGTAACCGTTCGGATGACAATTCACGTACATATATCATCATGACCTTGGCAGTTCATATATATGTGGTATCGTTATCTTGACAGTTTATGTATATAAAGCATCGTGACCTTGACAGTTCAAGCATATATACGTAGCATCGTAACCTTGACAGTTTATGTATACGTAGCATTGTGACCTTTAGTCTTTTTATACATAGCACCTTGGCCTTGACAGTTCAGTCATATATAAGTAGCATCGTAACCTTGACAGCTTATGTGTATGTCGAACCGCAAATCTCAAAAGTTTTTGCATCTGTAGAATCACATACACTCGTTGTGATAGAATTATGGATCTTGATTTTCATGCAAGACCAAAATGAACACGTTTCCATTTATTTACGGAATAGTATTAAGACTACTAGTATATCATTGCAACAGCTAAAATTCTTGATGTGACGTAAAACAATATTCAACAAATCAACTGAAATACAGATATCATAACATCAGTAAGATATTTTTATCATGAACAGTCAAACAGTCATAACAGTATTGTTCCAGAGAACTGCCGCCCACTCCGTATCAGTGAAAGGTAGACAACTCTAAAATGTTTTAACACTACAAATAGAGAGGGTGGAAATTTCCAAAGTAGCAATGGTTTTTTTAAGAAGTATTCGAAAAATATTAATTGAATCAGGAGTGTTCTTTCGCCAAGCACTCGGTATTTAGAAATGAAAGTCACTCGTGAGGTCCTACAAAACTAATGCTACGTGACACGACAGGCGTGGTACGCTAAAGAACCTTCCCTGCCCATTGCCCTAAGAGCACAGCAAAGATCAAATTTTCTACCACCTCACCTATAGCTGGTGACGCATCGATATAAGTAAAATATTCTTGACTGGGACGTAAAACCCTATTAAATCAATCAATCAATCAATCTAACGACTGTTTAATAAAGTAGCCTATTGTTTTTAATTGATAAAAATCTTTCGGGTTATGCAGATATGTAATTTTTCATTTTCAGATAGATTAGCAAACTCAGAATTATTTAGTGAAATACTTAATAAAAATTAAGACAATTTTAAAATTTAAATAAATTAAAATACAGGATGTGTCTTTAAAATGAATAAACCTTTACCTTACCCCAATCAGATCGATACATGATTAATTGGGTCAGTAGGTTACTATTTTTCTATTGACAATATATCAGTAATCGTACATGTTGAAATTTGTTTACGGAAGTAGGACAAACCGGGACCCTGCTATAAATATGTACACACGTGACCTACATTGATGCAGCATTGTCTAGATGAATTTTTTTTAAATTAAAAAGAAAATAATATTTAAAAAATTTCGAGAAATTTTGGACGTTTTTTCCTCAACACAATGTTTCTGAAATTTGGGTCAGACATGTACAATTGTAGTTATCTTTTTTTTTTTAAATTACACACCTAAATTTTAATTTTTTCAGATTTTTTTAATATATGATTTGATGAGTTATAGACCTACCTTTGTCTGATAATCAGCTAATTCCATTGTACAAAGAATCTGTGATTTGATTTTTATGTAAAAATCAGTTTTCAGACTTAAACCTTCGTTGTTAATCATTGTTATATATGTCTATAGAGTCTGCATCTGTTGACCTGGATCGTGTATACATATATATCCGTGTAGGCGGTATTTTCTTTAAGATTTATCCATTTTTAAAAACAAATCAATTACACAAAAAATCACGTAGGTCAATGCAAAAAAAAATTAAAATTTCCTCTAAAATCTTCACAATAATACTATGTTTTTTTTCTAATTAAAATTCCATTTTTCTTCGAATGTATTTGAATATTTGAACAAAAGTAAATAAGATGATGCGAGTTGTTTTTACCTCCGCCGACTGTATGTCACGTATGTTAAATCCCCAATATTCCTACAAATAAAAATATTGATATCGGAGTTTTATCTCCTGCCTCAATGAAAAGATCTACTAAGAACACAATTACAGGTCGACCTTATTAGTTCAGCGCTAATATATGTATGCGTATGACCGATTCGCCGACTGCCTCAAGTTGTTAGAAACATTTAGGTTTTCGGGTCAGTCATTTATATAACCAAGTAACGCTGAATGATTTTCAAATTTTGCGCCGAAAAAAAAATTAGAATAATATTTTAAACTATTGCTTAATCATAATTTTATTTATTTTGGAGTAAATAACATTTTTTCATCCTGAAAATATTTTTGAAAATTATATTTTTCACTTACATATTTCCCGACATCGTGACCTAGGACTCGTATATATGTGTAAACAACTTGAAATGGGTCAATTGTAATTTAATTTTTAATGATTATAATGTAGACGATATTATTCAAAATTCGAGCGAGCACATGTCGGATTTAAGACATGCAGACTGTTAGATTAGAGTTATAGTTTTTATCTCGGATACATATGATTATAGTTTGTACATAAATTAAAAAAAAAATTACATAACAGCGATTTATTTAGCAATAAACATGTTCATATATAGTTTTTTTCCTAATTTCAAAAAAAAAAAAAAAAAAAAAAAAAAAAAAAAAAAAAAAAAAAAAAAAAAAAAAAAAAAGATCGTTTTAAATGTTGTTTATGTCACAGCGGCAATATGGTGCGTTTTTTCATTATTTCCATCTAACAATATTTTTTAACTTTAAAATTTAAATATCAGCGACTCATTTAACATATAAGGTTTGTATATAGCATTTTTTTTCAATTTGAGATCAAAATGTCGACTATTTAAAGGGGTTTACGTCGCGGAGGCAATATGTAAATGTTTTTAATCAATTCCCCAGCCGAACTATCTGCCTTAATAGATTATTTTAAATGTTGTTCAGTGTAAGTTTTAGGCCGAGCTATCTGCCTTAATCGACTATTTTAAATGTTTTTTACATCGCGGAAGCAATGTGAGTTTTAGGCCGAGCTATCTGCCTTAATAGATTATTTTAAATGTTGTTTACGGTCGCGGAAGCAATATGGTGCATTTTTTCAAATTAATTTTTCATGTAAGGTTTAGGCCCAGCTATTTTCCTTCATAACATTAAGATTTTTATATGGTTGCTATATCAAAAGTAACTTACTATCATTCATGCCCACCGTTGTTTGATGCTTCATTAGTCTATCTGACCTGTGCAGAATTTTGTTTTTTACCGAAAGAAATCTTCAAATTTTTTGTTTTAGGTCGAGCTATCTGCCTTATTGATGATTAGTAACTTTTTAATATTGATACCATGGTGGGAATATCACAATGTAACTTAATATGATTCAGGACCCTCTTTGTTCAAACTTCAAACTTCAATAGTTCAGCTGACATGTGCAGAATTTTGAATTTTTACCAAAAGAAATTTTTAAAACTTTGTACATGACAAGTATTTGTTATGTGTAGAAATTTGAACAACTGGGTCCAGACAGACAGTACGATAGTCATTCCTGTGACATGAAGTGGCAAATTGAACTACCAGGTTACAGGATCAGAATAGGACGTTGTCAAGGACCATTAAGCTGAATGAGAGTATGTTATGTTCGAACGCAAGCGAAAACAACGCAGACATGCTAAGTCTCGAACCGGAGAACTCAAAATTATGCGATTGCGCAATACAACTCGAACACACACCTACACACAAGTTCGTGTTTTGTTCTTGCTATAGCATAGATACAAGATCTTGTGTACAAAACACATTGAAATGTCTCGGACCCTGGTACAATTGGACAAAAACAGCAAAAATAAGTTAATACGTTAAAGCCTACTCGGAAAGCGTAACACCTAACTTGAACCACGTTATAACCAAAACACAGCGCGTAACGACCAAATAGTAACACCTAGACATCTGATCTGGTACATGAAATAATTAGCAAGTTACACAAAAAAACCTCAAAAGATGTAACAACAAATCAATTACATGTAATAAACAACTCGACACACGCATCGAATAACAATAAAATAAATAAATAAATAAATAAATAATTTTTTAAAAAAGTATCACGTAACATTTAACCAGTAACACGTAACATCACCGTATGATCGTAACAACATACCAGATACACACGACAATCATCCATTGAGCTTAACAACCAACCAAAAACACGTAGCAACCATTCATTGAACGTAACAACCCACTGATAACAATATAAAAAACCACATATGGAGCCTGTCAACCAACCAAAAACATGTTACAACGTACCCAGTGAACGTAACAACCAACAAGAAACATGTTACAACGTACCCAGTGAACGTAACAACCAACAAGAAACATGTTACAACGTACCCAGTCAACGTAACAACCAACCAAAATCATGTAACAACGTACCCAGTGAACGTAATCAACACTGTTACGTGTTGACAAAGAGACAATAACACGTAACAGCTTACCAGTGACACGTGACAACCAGCAATATCTCATAATTACTTACTAGGATCATGAAATAATCAACACTGTTACGTGTTGACAAAGAGAAAATAACACATAACAACTAACCAGTGACACGTGACAACCAACAATAACTCATAATAACTTACCCGAAACATGAAATAATCAACACTGTTTCGTGTTGACAAAGAGACAATAACACGTAACAGCTAACCAGTTACATGTGACAACCAGCAATAACTTACCCGGAACATGAAATAATCAACACTGTTACGTGTTGACAAAGAGACAATAACACGTAACGGCTAACCAGTGACACGTGACAACCAACAATAACTCATAATAACTTACCCCGAACATGAAATAACCAACACAGTTACGTGTTGACAAAGAGACAATAACACGTAACAGCTAACCAGTGACACGTGACAACCAACAATGACTCATAATAACTTACCCGGAATATAAAATAATCAACACTGTAACGTGTTGACAAAGAGACAATAACACGTAACAGCTAACCAGTGACACGTGACAACAAACAGTGACTCAAAATAACTTACCCGGAATATAAAATAATCAACACTGTTACGTGTTGACAAAGAGACTATAACACGTATCGGCTAACCAGTGACACGTGACAAACAATAGTGTCCCATTAAAACTTATTCGGAACATGAAATAATCGACACTGTTACGTGTTGACAAAGAGACGATAACACGTAACAGCTAACCAGTGACATGTGACAAACAATAGTGTCTCATAAAAACTTATTCGGAACATGAAATAATCAACACTGTTACGTGTTGACAAAGAGACGATAACACGTAACAGCTAACCAGTGACACGTGACAACCAACAGTGTCTCATAAAAACTTATTCGGAACATGAAATAATCGACACTGTTACGTGTTGACAAAGAGACAATAACACATAACAGCTAACCAGTGACACGTGACAACCAACAATGACTCATAATAACTTACCCGGAACATGAAATAATCGACACTGTTACGTGTTGACAAAGAGACAATAACATGTAACAGCTTACCAGTGACACGTGACAACAGATAAGTGAAAAAGTAACAAGTAAAAACCAGCAAAAAAAAACGTAACAACCAGTTACACATTCAGTTTTACAGTAACACGTTAAAACAAATCAAAGACACTTAACAATCTACCTGGAACACGTTACGACAAACTATCCCTAACCCTAACCAAATAACCCTGACCCTTACTCTAAACAACTTGTCATTAGCTATAAGTCAACATAATAAATATCTCGAAACACACACACACACACACACACACACACACACACACACACACACACACATTCCAAATATTAAATAGTAAAACAATTGACAACTTACCAGAATCTCTGAACATCAAAGGGAATACATTGCAACTAAGCAGGAATGCGTAACAACCAACCAGAGACGTGTTATAACTAATCGAGAATAAGTATAAACCCACTAACACGTAACAACCAACATGTATCACGTAACAACAGTCCGCAACATGTTACAACCACCTAGAAACACGCAACAAACAGTCCGCATCGACCAATCAGTTGTACATGTCCTGACCAAGAAGGAACATGTGACAAACAACCAGTTTCACGTTACCAACCCGAAACAGGTAAATTTCAGCCAGTGACACTTAAAGCCGCATTAAGTTTTCTTAGGAAAAAATTAAAACGGTGCTGATCTAATTAATGGTGTTCCTAATGAACAATGTTACGTTTGGTTCAACAATAAAAGCTCGAAAAAACAATAATTTCCCAGCGAAATGCAGCCTTTGGAACGTGGTTACGTCATAAAAAACCGGGTCATTTAAACACAACTTACAAAACGGTGAAATACGATGAATTAAACACAGAATTTCATTAAATTTGTCATTTGTGACTTTCTAAGGGATACGTATCACCATTGCGAATACATTTGGATATTAATGGCGGTCAATTAATACAATTTGTCAGGTTTCATTGGAATTCCTGTACATCCTTGCGCATGCTCCAAGGAAATAATAATCATTGTTAAACACTGACCAACCCGTTAGAGGAGTCCGTTTATTTATAGCTAATAGGAATGAAATTTTAGAAAATGAATCTCACGGATTGTGATTAGAAGTTATCAATTTTTTAAAAATATATTTTTAGAAAATCAAAAACAATTCAGAAAATTGAAAACTTAATGCAGCTTTAAAAATAAACCAACGACACGATACAAACACGAATTTACAAACCAGTAACATGTACTATTCAACGAGGAGTACGCGACAAACAACCAGTGACACGTGACAGCCAACCAATGACACGTGACAACCAACCAGTGACACATGATGTCCAACCAACAAGGAACACATAGTAACCAATATAATCTGACACACGTTACATCTAAGCAGGAACAAGTAACAAGCAACCAGTGGCACAAAACAACTTACCATGAACTCGTTATAACCAACTTTTAAAAAAAAAAAATAAATTACAAAATCTAAGCCGCATCAAAATTGATGACGAAACATAGATTGTATAGTCTCGGCTGGGATGTATTTCAAATTTTCACTGCCATGATTGAATTCCATAAATAAATGATTTGGTTTGGATCGGAATAATATTAATCGTGATTCAACAGCCTCTTATGACGTATGACGTGACGTAAGAATCAGTTGCGAAATTTTCATCCGTCCTCAATTTTGAAATTTAATTAAAACTAAGGTCTGTTCCCTCATACAAAGCATCCCTTAGCTGGATTGGGATTTACAAATAATTATAATAATTGTATATAATTTTGGAATTTTAAATTCATTATGTTTCTTCTGTTTGGCTCAAGTTTTTTATCTTTCAAACTTTTCGGTCCCTATTGTCAGTGATGAGGAATGAATTTCCGAAATGTGCACATATGATATGGCACATCAAAATTTATCAGGTATTTGTGTTATATATTTGCTAAATGATTAATTGGGTTTTGAAGAGGATACGCTCATTATGTGCGACTCTCATTCCTAAATAAAGCCATTTTTTAGAAATTAACCTCCGGCATAGCGTTTTGGAAAGAAAGCATGTTAAATTTTGTCAACTAAGCAAGAGCACAACAAGAAGTTTGATTCGTAAAAAGGATTTTTGAGTCTCATTTGACCCATGGGGTTTTGCGTTTCCTGAGCATACAACCAACCAGTTGAGTGCTAAGAAATCGCGTTACTGAATAGACGTAACCAATGGCAACGTGTGAAATTAAATTTTCGTGTACAAACCGCAACAACTTAGTTTTTCAGGCAAACAACGCCAATTGGCGTGGTTACAACTTGATCCGTGTTAAATGAAGCTAAGAACCATAGATATAACCAAAGGGGATGTGTCAACGTATGAATATGCGGTTTGTCCGGGTACTTAACGAATCGGTGTGGTTACAAACCGCGTTCGATGAAGCTGAGGACTTAAATACGTTTGTAAATGTAACCGTTAGCAACATGTTTATTTGGGGTTTTCGGGTACAAAAACCGTGAAATTACATTCCCATCCTTATTTCTTGGCAAATTTCTATACAATCAGTATAAACAAAAGCAAATAGATAGATAGATAGATAGATAGATAGATAGATAGATAGATAGATAGATAGATAGATAGATAGATAGATAGATAGATAGATAGATAGATAGATAGATAGATAGATAGATAGATAGATAGATAGCCTATCTATATCTATCGGATAGATAGATAGATAGATAGATAGATAGATAGATAGATAGATAGATAGATAGATAGATAGATAGATAGATAGATAGATAGATAGATAGATAGATAGATAGATAGAATTTGAAATTGCCAAAAAAAAATTGGCGATCAATTTTATCAGTTTTATCGAAAGCATTCATGGTGAAGTTTTCTTAGTGTCTGCGTAAACATGTGAACTATTACTGATAATCTCCCTATTAAAATATAGCAAGCGACTTTTAAAACAGTTCAAATTATGACAGGACATACATTCATGAAAATCATTATGGAAAAAATATATGTATTTTCTCTGTAACGGTGTTCTGTTTAGTATTTTTTTTTTAAGAAAAGGAGACGGTTTTTCATAAGTGTTCAACACTTCTTACTGTATCACATGTGTCACTTGTATATTTTATATTGTTTACTTTTCAACATGCAATCATTGAATATGGTGAATAAAATATGTATAAACCAAAAAGTTGCTGAATCACAAGCAAGATAGGAAGCATTTTAAAAAGCTATTACTTGACGAATTAAAGGGTACATGTTTACTTCCGCACGGAAATATATTTATAAGCGCATGCGTCATGCGGGCTTCCTGAGAAGTACTAAGTATTACAATCTGTTGACAGACCTTTCGTGGAAACAATTAAGATTCAAAGAATTGCCAGTCTAAAATGAAACACCCATGGGTTGATTAAGTTTAACACAGCGCCACTCTTTGACAATTGATGATGTATAGTGTTATATATTTGAAGAATTCCTCACGTAGCTAAGGTTTTGATCATCAAAATGGCGACCAGTGTCGGTGAGAACACCGATCGAGATGGAATACAAAATGATATTCCCAGTACTTCGGCAATTGATCCCGATTCTGGTGCGTTTTATAATTAATTTCACATATATTTATTATTTACAAATACTAAAGTTGGTTGATTACGTCGAATACATTAATTTTACAAGAAGAAAACGCCACCCTACCTATCTGAGCCCCACCCACACTTTTTGGTGCCCCACCCACAAATATGCTCTTATGGAACTGTCTATAATTATCTCTTATGTTAAGAATGATATATCAGAATTGCTGATAGATAATACTTATTTTAGCATAAAACCTCAAATGCATTCAGTTTGCGTAATCAGAAAGTGGAATTAGGTCTATTCTTAGTTATGACAATATTTGTTACTATTCTTACTGTCTGATTCACGTCTGCCGTAGCACTAGTTTTTCAAGGTTTTAGAAGAGATATCAAAAAATTTGGTAACATGTCACATACCATTATGACGTATGCATTTTGTCATAATTAACTGACACCAAACTAAATGCCATCTTAGCTGGAGTATAAAATGCAGAGCTTTTTAAAATCCTTACGGGGATTTAATATGGGAAAAGACACAAACACTCATTCCGGAAATACATCACTGTAATAATCATGTGGGTTAGGGTAGAAAATTCTGGAATAGTTCATTCAGCTGTAGGTAAGATCTCTGTTGTCAGGCCTACAGTATATATTTCTTTTGCTGTCAAGCTAGCAGACGATATAACCTGCCCAGCGAAAATAGGAAAGTCGGTCATGCGCAATTCCATTTTCTTAACCTGCATGATTTCTCAGCGATGTATTTCCGGAATGAGTGTTTGTGTCTTTTCCCATATAAAATCCCCGTAAGGATTTTAAAAAGCTCTGCATTTTATACTCCAGCTAAGATGGCATTCAGTTTGGTGTCAGTTAATTACGACAAAATGCATACGTCATAACGGTATGTGACATGTTACAAAATTTTTTGATATCTCTTCTAAAACCTTGAAAAACTAGTGCCACAGCAGACGTGAATCAGACAGTAGTAAGGCCATAATAAATTAATACCTAGATTTTCATCCAATTTTTTTTCAAAATGGGAGCGGGGAGGGGGGATTTTATTTTTTTATTTTATTTTTCAGCATCAACTTTGGCCGAGTTTTCAGACACCACGATACCAGTCTCATCTTGATTGAATTCAATATACAATCCCAGAAATAAAACAACATCTCCGACTTTGGTGGTAGGATTACATTCTGTCAACTCGTGTTTTGTGCGACCAACACGAACCTGATTCTTGAATTCAATGCTTTAGCAATGGGCATCTGATGATCGAGTTTACCACCTACAAAGTCGTTATGTAATTCCATTAATATCATGGTGTCTGGAACTTGGCAGCCATACCAGTTTTTGATTGTTTTTAAGCCTGATTTTACAGTGGCTATAATACATACCATGCTACAACAACATGCAAAACACGCTACTTTTGTTTTTGAAAATCCATCTGCAATATGATCGGACACAATTCAACTTCTATGTATAGTCCCATGGCCCATGGAGCACAAAACACTCTACTTTTATTGTTACAACGCACAACTCAATCTGAAACCAGTCAGCTTTTACTTATTACCTTATGGCTCATCGAGCGAGCAGATTTGTTATAAAAGCCAGGATCGAAACCTGACACGAGTTAAAAATCCAAAAATAAAATAAATCTGGTGGGTGTTAAATAGGGAGCAGGTGGGGATGAAAATCTAGGTATTAATTTAAAGGGAATTGATGACTTTCTTACTGGTCCAAAAATATTCTTTGGTCTCTAACCTTGAAAATTATTATTTGTTTTTGCTTGAGCTTTGATAAAGAAACCTTGAAACTATCATATGGTTTCAAAATTTAACTTACCATTCATCTGCTGTCATGTGATTATGTGGATGGAGCGCCTGAATGATGGAGTGTCTAAAGTGCCTTACCAACTAGGTTTGAACACCACTCATGCAGATGTAAGAAAGTTCAGCAGTTTGCTTTCTGAAGGTCATAGTTTCTACGTAACCTAGTTTCTTCCACCTTCTGAGACAGGGATGGGTGCAGTAACTGACAACAGTTTTCATGTAATGGATTATTAATCAATTTAGTTTATGAGTTTATGAAACCATTCCAATCAATTACTTTCAAAGAAGTAATTGATACTGGTAATTACTTTTCATTTATTTTTGATTAAATTTCAAGAACCAAATCATTGTGTAATTGAAAAGTTATATATCAGCATTGCATTTGATCGTCATCATTTCTTGTTTATAGCCCAAATACTGTTCATTACGATACTTCCTCTGAAAAAGGAAACATGGGTTTTTTTTTTCTTATATTTTCTATCAGTTTACAAGTAAGTAAGGAAGTACCGTAGTATTTTATTTAAGTGTCACATATCATGTATCTTAAAAAAAGCCGAACATTGTCAAAATGATCATGAAATCAAACAAAGACACTAACAAACAATTGTTGTTTTCATACTATTGAAATGAACAGGTAGAAATATTAAAGGTGTGAAGTAAGGCCCTGGAATATACATTGTGTATGACAAAGAATGGCTTGCCATTTAATGAATGCCCCCTTGACCCCTTGAACCCCCTTTATTGACCCCTTGAACTTGTCAGACCAATATTTCCTTAAATGAGCTTGCATGTCCTGAATAACTTTTTTTTATACATATAGGACTTTTTATTCAAGTCTTAAAAAGTTGCAGTTCCTGGTTTATTATTAGAAAAATAATGAATCTTGAATACTGTTATATGAAAAATTTCCTTAGACCTAAAACACTGACTTGTAAACTTCAGATAAATTTTGGATTTCAGAGTGACCTATAATTATTGAGCACTAACATTAATATTTTTGGTAAAATACCCAATATAATTCTTATCCTTATTTTATCCTGCACAGATCACATTATTGCCCAAGGTTCAACAAGTACCGTAAAAACCCATGTAATATACGCACCCGTGTAATTTACGCAGGTGGTTTTCAAGCTAAAATTTATTTAAAAAAGCTTCAACTCATGTAAAATTCGCACCCCAAAAATTTCCAGAATCGCCGATTTCTATATGATCCGAGCAAGTGGTTTTCTTATATTTAAATGTTTTGTTTAAGTTTGGTGTAGTTTACCTGTTTTAATTAACTTACTGTCTGATTCACGTCTGCCGTAGCACTAGTTTTTCAAGGTTTTAGAAGAGATATCAAAAAATTTTGTAGAATGCCATATACCGTTATGACATATGCATTTTGTTGTAATTAACTGACACCAAACTAAATGCCATCTTAGCTCCACGATCGGTGGAAAATGTAATGAAAGCACATTGTAGCCAGCTCAGTGCACGTTAGATTTCTAAACAGTAGTTAACCATTTATTTCATTACATTTAAAATTTGTACAAAGACAGTAAGCATAAAATACCATTCTACACACACACATCATTTTTTATTCTTCAAATGCATTATTTTCCCGTAAAATCGTATTTTAACATAAAATAGGCCAACTTCGGTACAAATGTTTACATTTTGAACACTTTTGTCAGCAAGGAAAATTTTTTAAAAATCACGCAAACAATCTACTCGTGTAATTTACGCACCCCCCAAAACTTTAATTTAATTTTTACAAAAAAAGTGCATAAATTAGATGGGTTTTTACGGTAATTCAATTTTATGTAATTGAAAAGTAATCGATAATTACAGGCCTTTGAGAAGCTGTAATTGATTAATTATGATTACAAGTAATTAAATTTTATGTCGAATACAGATTACTTTCCATTACACACTATGTGTATGGATTACAATCGATTTCAATTATCCATTTTAATTACCCCAACCCTGATCTAAGAACTGACTGCCTTGATTTACTGCAAGTGAAATTATTTTGACTGGGGTGTAAAACACCATCCATCTAATCCAATTACAGTCAACCTGCTTATAAAGGCCAATAAAAATCTATCCAAGATGGTGGGGGGGGGGGCTCGGTGGCCGGCGGTCTAAAGCCTGCATTTACGGATCACAGGGCCTCTCACAGTCTGGGTTCGAATCCCACTTGGGACAGATCCTAGTGTGAGAAAGTTTGTCAGTTTGCTTGCCGAAGGTCAGTGATTTACTCTGGGTACTCCTGTTCCTCCACCATCCCAGAACTGACGGCCTCGAAATAAGTGAAAAAATCTTGACCGGGGCGTAATACACCATTACTCCACTCCACTCTATCCCAGATGCTCTTTGTCTACATTATTTGAACTTGCATATAAAGGCCACCTGTCCATAAAGGTCACTTTTATTGATTCCCCTTGGGTGGCCTTTATAGACAGGTTTGACTGTATATCAGTGTAGGGCAGTTTTGCCTTGTGATCATGATATAAATTTATGTGAACAAAGATCCTATGGTGAACTAGATAGGACTTTGGTTTTAATAATATCTATAGGTTTGAACTATTGTGTTCATAATTAGCATTATATCATTCTGGTAGCTTAGTTGGTAGAGTGCTCGATTCATAACAGGCATGGCACATTAAAAAACCCTCCTTGCACATTGCCCTAAGTGCACTGCAAAGGTTAAAATTTCTGCAGCTTCATCTATAGCCGGTGATGTCGCAATATAAGTGAAATATTCTTGACTGGGACATAAAACCGATTAAATCAAATCAATTTAAATAATCATTATTGGCAGATGTATAAGTATGACTATGATTACTTGGACAGATAATGATATATCACGGATCATGTCATATGTAACATTATCATTACAACTCCACCTCTTAAAGAGGATTATAATCTCCCAAGTATTATTATTCTTCTTCCTGAAAAATTCTCATACTCTCAACAATTATATATGTTTTACAAGGAAGAGTGTGTTAAATTGTTATAATATCATACCGGTATTCAGTTTTCCTTGCCTGGATTATTTTAATCTGATGGTTCATATTCATAAATTTCTAGCAATTAAATGAACAGTCATATTTCTTGTGCTATTTTCATTGTTTCATTTGGATTATTTGTTTGTTTTCAAAATTTACGAAAGAACATGCTTATTTTTTTCTTCTCTTTTCTTTGTTTCTTATTGGGATTGTTTGAATAAAACATTTTTGAATTTTTTACTTTTTTTTTAATTTTCAAATGTGACGATTTACAAATTCTTAATAAAGGAATATTTTCTGTTTTTTCCATTTGTCCCATTTCCAGTCGGATAATTTGAATATGACCATTCATAACACCACAATGAAAGAGTATTTTACATTCAAAGCCTTTTCTGTTTTATGACTGTAACAGTCATAGATTCATAGATTGTTGATAAAGGGATATTCATATTTTTCTGTGTTTGCACTTTAGAATGTGATAGTTATTAACACTTATTGAAGGAGCAAAAAAAGAAAAACTTTGAAAGTAGACGTTTAAATTGTAACAAAAAGAGCATTCTTTTTATAATGTGACACTTAAGCAAAGGAGCTTTCTGTTTTTGAATGTGACAGTTTACAAATTGTAGCAAAGGAGCTCTTTGTTTTTGAATGTGACAATTTAAAAATTGCAGCAATGGAGCTTTCTGTATTTAAATGCAGCAGATTACACATTGTAGCAATGGAGCATTTTGTTTTTTAAATGTGAAAGTTTACAAATTGCAGCAACGAAGAGAACTTTTTTTAATGTAACAGTTTACAAATTGTAATAAAGGGGCATTGTACTTCATTTTTTCTGTTAACTCTATTTGGATTATTCAGTGTTTTTGTAAACATTTTCGGGACCGAATGGCTGCCAGAGGATACTTTTTAAGGGTAAAACCAGAATTATCTATGTATATTGGACTGGCGTTTTTTCATCATGAAGAAGGTCAGTTTGATGCTTTGTTTAGCATAGAACAAGAGTTCTTATTGTATGTTGTCATGGCAATCATTAATTAACAAATTTGGTGTGGTTTTATGTGTGTATATTTTTATGCTTGCCATTTTCGATATCTGTTTCACAACCATATTTTTGTGTTATTTGCTAACTTTGCCATATATGTAGTAAGGGAGGGGGGCAGTGGAAAAACCTGCAGCTTCACATACAGCTGGTGACACATACAGCTAGTGACATCTCAGTATTAAATTAAAAATTTTAAACTTGTTTAAATAAATATTTGAATACATGTAGTTGATTTAACACCTTGATACAGGGTGAAAAAATCCATTATTTGCCTCGTTTCTAAATATGTAAAATCCCCATAGCAACAATGATTGACACAAACAGTAATTTATTCCGTTTAAGAAAAATTCACTAATTTTAACAAAAGTAATCAATCAGTAACTTTATAGGTATTCAATATTTGTTCATAATGGATTTCTAAAAGTCTGCTTAAATCTCAAAAAGCCGCCTCTATATAAAGGCCACCTGATTATAGGTCATTTTTTTGTGATTTCTCACTTAAGCCCCAATATGGCCCGAGTGTGGCCCCGGAGCAATATGACATCACTTTGTCAGAGTTGTTGTTTTTGAATTATTTGTATAAGTTTGTATCCTCTTAAAATGTTTGTGGTTTTAATCCTAATTTTATCATCTGGGGATTAACATATCTTTGTGTATATATATATTGGTAAATTTACTTGACCTAATTTTACATCTAGGTCAGGTTAAATATAGTGACCACTAGTGGAAAGGCTACCATGAAACCCTTGAAACTTTTTGTTTTTGATGTTGGAAATTTCGTTAGTCTCCTGATTTTCAGTAAAATTTAACAATTTTCTTCTTTTTTACATTTAAAGCTGGCTTTAACAGTCATCTTGTTTTACATATTTACTTCATTTCAAGGGGGTATACAGAGTATTATTTCTGGGGGAGGGGGTTATATAGAAACCAACGCTGCCTGTCCTAATTGCCCATTTAAATACTAATTGGTTGGTTGTTTGTAGGTTTTTTACATCACATCAGAAATTTTCCAGCTGTTTGTGACAATTTTTAGCTCAACTGGCTAAAGCCAGATGAGCTTATGGCATGATGCGTGCGTGCGTCCATCCGTCCGTTAACAGCAAAAACTCAGAAACTATTGGGCCAATTTTAACAAAACTTTGCAGGAATGATCCCTAGAAGAAGTACATGAAAATTTGTACAATTGGTTTCCATGGCAACCAAAAGTAGGTCACAGCGACCTAGAATGCAAAAAACATAAAATAAGCTTCTTCTCTGAAACCATAGGTTATATGCAAAATCTGATGTGATATTTAGCTTCTAGACACCCTTAAACATATAGGTTGTACATTTCGTGAAATTCTGTCAAAAACTAGGTTACGCGTTTTTAGCGTTTTTCTGTCATACTTCGTAAAAAGTGAAAATCAGGCTTATAATGAGATATCAACTTTGAAAATCTTCTCCTCTGAAACCATGATGCCTTCAGCTTTCATATTTGGCAGTTAATATCAGCTTGAGCCCCTTAACCAAGTTTGTACAAATGGTGGCCCCCGGTCTATTTTTGGCCCCACCCCAGGGGTCTATATATCTGCATATGCATATATGGCTTATAATGAGATATCAACTTTGAAAATCTTCTTCTCTGAAACCATGAAGCTTTAAGCTTTCATATTTGGCAGTTAATATCATCTTGAGACCCTTTACCAAGTTTGTACAAATGGTGGTCCGCAGTCTATTTTCGGCCCCAACCCAGGGCATATATCTGCATATGCATATATTGGAAATCAAGTTTAAAAATTTTCCTCTCTGAAACTGTAAGGCATAATGTTTTTATATTTGGCATTTAATATCAGCTCAAGTCCCTTTCACCAGGTTTGTACAAATGGTGGCCCCTGGGCCAATTTTGGTCCCACCCCAAGGGCCAATATATCTGGGAAATCAAATTTAAAAATCTTCTTCTCTGAAACTGTAAGGCTTAAAGCTTTCACAATAAGCTCAAGTCCCTTTACCAGGTTTGTACAAATAAAGGCCTCTTGGCCATTTTTGGTCCCACCCAGGGGCGCATATATCTATATACTTACATGGGAAGTCAAATTTAAAATAATATTCTTTTCTGAAACTGTAAGGCCTACAGCTTTTATATTTAGCATTTTACATCAGCTCAAGTCCCTGTACCGAGTTTATATAAATGGAGGCACAAGAACCATTTTTGTCAGTTGAGCTCCACAGGCCCTTTTGGGCCTCTTGTTATTAATCTCATAGATGAATCTAAACACAAGTTTGGGGGTTCAAACCCCTGCTTGGTCTGACAAGGACTTGAAAAGAGGTAATGACTGTTCTTTTGCCAAGCACTTGGCATTTAGAAATGATCTTTTGTCAAGCACTTGGCATTTAGAAATGATCTTTTGTCAAGCACTTGGCATTTAGAAATGATCTTTTGCCATGCACTTGGCATTTAGAAATGATCTTTTGCCATGCACTTGGCATTTAGAAATGATCTTTTGCCATGCACTTGGCATTTAGAAATGATCTTATGTCAGGCACTAGGCATTTAGAAATGATCTTTTGCCAAGCACTTGACATTTAGAAATGATCTTTTGCCAAGCACTTGGCATTTAGAAAAGAAAGTCACAGGTTCTTTGGAAGAAGACCTTAATTAACTGAAGTTCAGGTGATGCATGAATGTGTAAGTGTTTCTGATCTGCATTGTACTACATGTAGTGTTCATTTATGGTGATATTTGAAGTGCCAGTACACTTTGGTACAATCATTCAATCAATCAATCAATCAATCAATAAGATATCACATACGGAAAATAGAATATCTAATTATAAATATTAATATTTATTTAATAAATGTAAATGTGTTTATTTATGAAATCTTTTTTTTATTTTTCAGATACTGAGTATGATTCAAGGGTCATAAAATCAAGACCTCCACCATTGGTAGTAGAGGTAGGTTAACTTTTGAATCAGTTTGATAAAGGCTCCTTTCCCCTTGGTCCCAGGGGGCCTCAAAGGTCTATTGTGACAGTACCTCTTTGTCTAGGTTAGAATCTCAGTGAGACAGAGCCTAGTGTGAGAATGTTTGTTAGTTTGCTTGCCAAGAAATCAGTGGTTTTCCCTTGTTTACTAATAGTTTGCTTGCAGAAAGGTCAGTGGTTTTCTGTGGGTACCCTGGTTTACTGTTAGTTTGCTTGCAGAAAAGTCAGTGGTTTTCTCTGGGTACCCTGGTTTATTGTTAGTTTGCTTGCAGAAAGGTCAGTGGTTTTCTCTGGGTACCCTGGTTTAATGTTAGTTTGCTTGCAGAAAGGTCAGTGGTTTTCTCTGGGTACCCTGGTTTAATGTAAGTTTGCTTGCAGAAAAGTCAGTGGTTTTCTCTGGGTACCCTGGTTTACTGTTAGTTTGCTTGTAGAAAGGTCAGTGGTTTTCTCTGGGTACCCTGGTTTACTGTTAGTTTGCTTGCAGAAAAGTCAGTGGTTTTCTCTGGGTACCCTGGTTTAATGTTAGTTTGCTTGCAGAAAAGTCAGTGGTTTTCTCTGGGTACCCTTGTTTACTGTTAGTTTGCTTGCAGAAAGGTCAGTGGTTTTCTCTGGGTACCCTGGTTTACTGTTAGTTTGCTTGCAGAAAGGTCAGTGGTTTTTTCTGGGTACCCTGGTTTACTGTGAGTTTGCTTGCAGAAAGGTCAGTGGTTTTCTGTGGGTACCCTGGTTTAATGTTAGTTTGCTTGCAGAGAGGTCAGTGGTTTTCTCTGGATACCCTTGTTTACTAATAGTTTGCTTGCAGAAAGGTCAGTGGTTTTTTCTGGGTACCCTGGTTTACTAATAGTTTGCTTGCAGAAAGGTCAGTGGTTTTCTGTGGGTACCCTGGTTTAATGTTAGTTTGCTTGCAGAAAGGTCAGTGGTTTTCTCTGGGTACCCTGGTTTACTGTTAGTTTGCTTGCAGAAAGGTCAGTGGTTTTTTCTGGGTACCCTGGTTTACTGTTAGTTTGCTTGCAGAAAGGTCAGTGGTTTTCTCTGGGTACCCTGGTTTAATGTTAGTTTGCTTGCAGAAAGGTCAGTGGTTTTCTCTGGGTACCCTGGTTTAATGTTAGTTTGCTTGCAGAAAGGTCAGTGGTTTTCTCTGGGTACCCTGGTTTACTGTTAGTTTGCTTGCAGAAATGTCAGTGGTTTTCTCTGGGTACCCTTGTTTACTGTTAGTTTGCTTGCAGAAAGGTCAGTGGTTTTCTCTGGATACCCTTGTTTACTAATAGTTTGCTTGCAGAAAAGTCAGTGGTTTTCTCTGGGTACCCTGGTTTAATGTTAGTTTGCTTGCAGAAAGGTCAGTGGTTTTCTCTGGGTACCCTGGTTTAATGTTAGTTTGCTTGCAGAAAGGTCAGTGGTTTTCTCTGGGTACCCTGGTTTACTGTTAGTTTGCTTGCAGAAAGGTCAGTGGTTTTCTCTGGGTACCCTGGTTTAATGTTAGATTGCTTGCAGAAAGGTCAGTGGTTTTCTCTGGGTACCCTGGTTTACTGTTAGTTTGCTTGCAGAAAGGTCAGTGGTTTTCTCTGGGTACCCTGGTTTAATGTTAGTTTGCTTGCAGAAAGGTCAGTGGTTTTCTCTGGGTACCCTGGTTTAATGTTAGTTTGCTTGCAGAAAGGTCAGTGGTTTTCTCTGGGTACCCTGGTTTAATGTTAGTTTGCTTGCAGAAAGGTCAGTGGTTTTCTCTGGGTACCCTGGTTTATTTTTAGTTTGCTTGCAGAAAGGTCAGTGGTTTTCTCTGGGTACCCTGGTTTACTGTTAGTTTGCTTGCAGAAAGGTCAGTGGTTTTCTCTGGGTACCCTGGTTTACTGTTAATTTGCTTGCCAAAAAGTCAGTGGTTTTCTCTGGGTACCCTGGTTTACTGTTAATTTGCTTGCCAAAAAGTCAGTGGTTTTCTCGGGGTACCCTGGTTTACTGTTAATTTGCTTGCCAAAAAGTCAGTGGTTTTCTCGGGGTACCCTGGTTTACTGTTAATTTGCTTGCCAAAAAGTCAGTGGTTTTCTCTGGGTATCCTGGTTTAATGTTAGTTTGCTTGCCAAAAAGTCAGTGGTTTTCTCTGGGTACCCTGGTTTACTGTTAATTTGCTTGCCAAAAAGTCAGTGGTTTTCTCTGGGTACCCTGGTTTACTGTTAATTTGCTTGCAGAAAAGTCAGTGGTTTTCTCTGGGTACCCTGGTTATTTTTAGTTTGCTTGCCAAAAAGTCAGTGGTTTTCTCGGGGTACCCTGGTTTATTGTTAGTTTGCTTGCCAAAAAGTCAGTGGTTTTCTCGGGGTACCCTGGTTTAATGTTAATTTGCTTGCCAAAAAGTCAGTGGTTTTCTCGGGGTACCCTGGTTTATTGTTAGTTTGCTTGCCAAAAAGTCAGTGGTTTCTCTGGGTTCCCTGGTTTACTGTTAATTTGATTGCCGAAAAAGTCAGTGGTTTTCTCTGGGTACCCTGGTTATTTTTAGTTTGCTTGCCAAAAAGTCAGTGGTTTTCTCTGCGTAACCTTGGTTACTTCACCAGTAATAAACTGACTACCTCAACATAAGTGAAAGAATCTTGACTTGTGCAGTTTATTCCAGTGTTCCAAGCTCTTCCACCTGTCCTTAACCGATTGCCTTAATGCAAGTGAAAAACTTTTTGACTGTGGTGTAAAAAACTCTTATTCTTTATTCTTTACCTCACACTACTCTTATAGTCCTTTTACATACTTCCTGTGGCCAGTTTCTGAACAGAACTTCAGCTTTGAACCAGCTTTTCATACTAAAAATTACTGCTTTGGAATTGGGGTTTGACAGAATTAAGATCTCATTAAAGGTGTTCCAGGTGAGCAATACAGGCCTTATTTGGCCTCTTCATTAGACTTTTGTCATGAAACTTTACAAGTATCATGATTTGTAATTATTTACTTTGTTTTACAGCCTGCAAGCCTGAGTCAAGGTAAAGGACAGACCGGTCCTCGGACACCAGGACTCGCTGGAAAAGAACGTAAAATAGGTCATAGAAGAGTAGACAATACAGGAAATGTCACATATAAAAAGGTATAATGTAATCACATGTAATTAGATTTGACAAGTTTTTAGCAATTTCATTGGTTGAAAGGCAATCATGTTTTAGTTCTCATTGACCAGTAATTTATAAGCCACACCCACTTACATGCTGAATGAATTAAATTGATAGTGATGTCATCAAAGACAATACAGTCAAGTTGATATTTGTTAAGACAGACAGTGCAGCAATTATATCATTGCAATTTTATTTTTGATTTTGCTAAAATATATGTTTTAAGTTGTCAGAAGGAAATTTATCGGAAATATGAATATATGCATTGAATCTTATTTATTGATTTGGAACATAAATGGACCTTGTGCCCATTTTTGTATAAAAAGCTACATGGATTCAGTTTTTAATTCGATCTCTTCAAATTTGACAATAAGACTATGTACTGGACAATTTTTTTTTTTCATCAGAATTTTCCAATTTTTGCTTAATACAGAAAATCAACTCAGCTTTATGTGATGAGTAACAAAAAACAACTGATCCTCCTTACAGTTGATTGGATGTATAAAAATTTTTTAAAAAATCCTGGATGTTCAGGTGCGATTTTGCTAAGTTTTATATACTGTTTTATTTTGTAATGTAGAAACCGACATCAGAGTTGATGTCTGCTATACAGCTAGGTATTGGACAAAGTGTTGGCGGATTATCTTCAAAACCAGAGAGAGATGTATTAATGCAAGACTTCGGTGTTGTCGAAAGTGTTTTCTTTCCACAGTAAGTACACAAAAGCCAAAACATAGAAAATGATTATATTCGCAGTGTTCATTGCTGTTTGGTAACATAGAAAATTATTAAATACACAATGTTTATTGTTGCCTGGCCCCTACAATAAGGTTTCTTTGTGGTAGCATTCTGAGGAATTGGATAACTGATCATATCATCTTTCACCTCATAAATTCATATCCTACTTGGTCAGATTTTGTTTATTCTAGTTTGACATATTGTCAGGCCTAAAATAAAATTAACTTTGTTTGCTGTTGACGGCCCGACCCTTTTGAAATACCCCTACCAAAAAAAAACTTTATTGCCATTAATTCCCCCCCCCCCTTTTTTTTTTTTTTTTTTTTGGCTTTTCATACAAAGTAAAAACAGTATGAAAGGGCAATAATCCAAGCAAGCAACCTGTGAGCAGGTTTACACATTAGTGAGGAAATTCTACTTTATCCATGGGAGAAGACACAAGGAGAAACAAAGAAGACTGTAGTTAGCAAAAAAATTGTAAAATGTGTTTTAAAAGAGACATATGAAACCAATTTAACCTTTTTCAAAAGTGTATTAGATTTCAAAAAATAAAATAAATTATTTTTCCTACTTACCTACCCACATGTGGACAGCATGAGTCGGAAAAAAGCAAACAAAGAATTTTTTAAGTTAGGCCTCAGTTCACTTGCTTAAAGTCATTGGTAAACCAAGTTTGATTTCACCACTGGCCACATTGTTATAGATGAAAAAAGCTTGACTGGAGCTTCATTATTCCACCACTTAAACATAGTGAAGGCAAGTGTAATATGCGCATTTAAAAAATCCCAATGGTACCCCTTCTAATTGATGTAGTGTTTTTAAGCAATAGTGTCAATGATATATTATTTATTCATCAGAATTTCTTTTTAAGGGGGGAGGGGAGGAATAAATGCAATGGCCATAAAATGTTGATTTTTGAAGAAGAATTCTTGTTACACAATGAAGCCAAAAGTTCCCTGTTATACATGTATATGCACAGTAAGCAAATTTAAAAGGCAACGACATGACAATTTTATTTTCAGGTAATGGTTGATGCCTTCATTTTTCTCAATTTTGGCTAAAGTTAATGACAAAATGGGACAGAAGGCTCTACTTCTTACCTCACAGACTAAGTTCCTTAGATGCTGTAGAATCAGCCATAGTTATTTTACGCAATCATTTATTTTGAAGGGAGAACAACCTCCTCAGTGTGTCCCTTGTCATGGTCAACAATCTGTTCAGCACATTTTGCTGGATTGTGTTGACTTTGCCTCTACAAGGGATACTTTTTATTCAGCATCAACGATGCAAGATCTTTTTGTAAATGTCCATGGACATAAAATTTTAAACTTCCTACAGGAAATCAATTTGTTTAATAAAATATAATTTTTATAATATATTATCCAGTCTTTTATTAACATTATCTGTGATGTAACTGGCTTTTATCAGCTTATTATTTCTAAAATCTTATTCAATTTACATCTGTTGAATATTTATATATTTTAATTTTTAACATTTTCTAGCCGCGAATAGCTGCAATGATGCTGATGCGGCTATTACCAAAAATTCACTTACTCACTCACAGACTAAGTGGTCTTAAGCACAGATTAAGTATCAAAGTATCACTCAAAACTTATGTACAAATATCATTAATGCAGATTGTAATGTGAGATAGTTTTCCATTTACTTGCTAAAGGTTTGAATTTGTCTAGGGGAACTTGAGTTTCATTCCAACATTGCTGAACTGACCACCATGATTTAAGTGTAAAATTCCACTGACACTCTGTTTTTCTCCACAATTCTTGAAATGACTGCCATAATTAAGTCAAAAATTCTATTCTTCTTTAATCAACATGACCACATGCTTACCTTCAAAAATGCCCCTAAAAAACTTATGTTTAAATTTCACTTATAACAGTTCCTGAAGTGTTAGGTTTTATTGGGGAACTCTGGTTTCCTTCACCATTCTCGAACTGACTGCCTTAATCATGTTGATGTTAGTGAAATATTAAGCTTCACTTGATTTTTTAAATCTATTTTTGTTTTAATTTCAGTGAAGGAAGCAACCTCACGCCAGCCCATCATTGTAGTGACTTTCGATTTAAGACATATGCGCCGGTAGCATTTAGATATTTCCGTGAACTTTTTGGTATACAAGCTGATGATTTTCTGGTAAGAATATTTATGTGATTTTAATGGTTTTTTTTTTGTCTCATAGAATTATTTTGAATGATGACAATGTTCTAAATTGGGACTGAGAACCAAGTTCCAGAAAGAAATGTGGCATGTTTAAAAAAAAACTTACTTCTTGTTTGCTGATAATTATATAGACTAGACCCCAGGTTCAAAATCATTTACTAAATTGAGTGTACACTCAACTCAAATTAGGGAATTTCAATGTCAATTTTTAAGACATTACACAGTTAAAATTGAATATCTAATGTTATATCTAAATTGTTTAGTGTAGATTTGTTGAATAAAACAAAACTTTGTCTCATAAAACTTGAATTTTTTTTTATAATAATTAGAAAAAATGGGAATATTTGAGTTGAGTGTACACTCATTTGAGTGAATGATTGTGAAACTGGGGCCAGGTCCTCATAGAAAAAGTGGTCCAAAACAGAGGCTTATGAATCACAGTTCCTCTTATGGATTAGTGACAAATCTGATATTGGCAGATATACCCTAGGTTTGTCTCAAACCTGTGCAGGAGCAAATATAAGAAATTTTGACATTCACTTGCAGAAGAAAAGTCAGAACAAGGTTCATTGAATAAAAATTTATTCAGTTGTTAAAATATTAGTAAAATACATGTACATGATAACACTGTATGAACAGGAGGACGAGAATCGTTCGAATGTATAATTGAAGAAAAGGACATAGGGAGACAGCTTCTTCAAAAGATTAAGTGTGTCAGATAATTAAATAGTGTCAGGATTCAGATCACAGATTGAAAATGATTTTAATCAAAATTAAAAATTATCTTGTTCTGGAAATTATGATTTATAACCCATATAGCTACCTATTGAGACAATGGTTTATCTACAGATCTCAATTAATAAACCTTTTAACATCACAGGATGTTTGAGTATTTTCAGGATTTAAAATTTTTTATCTGAGATTTTTTTTTCTGAGATTTACCATTTTCAGGCAAAATGCTTTTTTAAGCCAAATAGTTGCCAACACAGGTAATGATTTTCAAAAAAAAAAAAAAAAAAAACAAAAAAAAAGTTTTTTATCTAGAAATAAGAAGAGAAATTAAGAAACTTAATTATAATTTTTTTAAATAATAATTATTATTAACAACAGGTGTCACTGTGTGATGAACCTTTAAAAGAGTTATCTAACCCTGGTGCTAGCGGAAGTATCTTCTATCTAACAGCTGACGACGAGTTCATTATAAAAACTGTACAGCATAAAGAAGCTGACTTTTTACAAAAACTTTTACCAGGTTATTATATGGTAAGTGAAATCTTGTTCTCAAGTCCCTACATACTTGTCTACTTTATGTAAACAAAGAGATAGTTTTTTTTTGAGCCTGGCATTGTCATAAGGTGAGACTTAGGTGTCACTTTTCGGGTGTTGTCACAGGCGGCAATGACGGCATGTCAAAATGTGGAAGTTTATGTTAAAGAATTTTTTTTTACTGGATCAAAAACTAACCAGGCAAGACATTTAAATCCGTGGAATTCTTGTTCTGAATTTTGTTCCCTCTATTCTCTCCTGCAATTAAGAAAAGTATGCTCTTACTGGTTGACTCTGTCCTAATGGACCAAGTGGCCTGTGATGTTTATCTGCAACATTTCGTGTGAATGTACTAACACTCTAATGGTTGCCGTAAATGTGCACTCGAACAATGTAGTTAAAAACCTGATACACTCAAGCACCAAACAAACAGATTATTTCTGGTTCCAATCCTTCTTGTGTAGATCCTACTGTCTGATTCACGTCTGCTGTAGCACTAGTTTTTCAAGGTTTTAGAAGAGATATAAAAAAATGTTGTAGCATGCCACATACCGTTATGACGTATGCATTTTGTCGTAATTGACTGACACCAAACTAAATGCCATCTTAACTGGAGTATAAAATGCAGAGCTTTTTAAAATCCTCACGGGGATTTAATATGGGAAAACACACAAACACTCATTTCGGTACATCGCTGAAAAATCATGCGGGTTAAGAAAATAGAATTGCGCATGACCGACTTTCCCATTTTCGCTGGCCAGGTAATATCGTCTGCTAGCTTGACAGCAAAAGGAATATATACTGTAGGCCTAACAACAGCTATCTTACCTACAGCTGAATGAACTATTCCAGAATTTTCTACCCTAACCCGCATGATTATTACAGCGATGTATTTCCGGAGTGAGTGTTTGTGTGTTTTCCCATATTAAATCCCCGTAAGGATTTTAAAAAGCTCTGCATTTTATACTCCAGCTAAAATGGCATTTAGTTTGGTGTCAGTTAATTATGAAAAAATGCATATGTCATAACAGGTATGTGGCATGATACAAAATTTTTGATATCTTTTCTAAAACCTTGAAAAACTAGTGCTACGGCAGACATGAATCAGACAGTAGTGTAAGAAAGATGTCAATTCTCTTGCCAAAGGTGGATGGTTTTTTCTGAGCACACCAGTTTCCTTTACCATCTCAGAACTGACCTCTGATATAAGTGAGAGTATCTTAACATGGGGTATAAACACCATTACTACACTCTACTCATTTGGAGGGCCTGGGTCGTTAAACACCATTACTCAACTCAACTCAACTCTTTTGGAGGGCACTCAACTATCTCACATATTTAGCAAATATAAATATAAAATGGTCTGTAAATGTACACATTAAAAAAATTGTAAATAAGCTTATTTTTACGAAATAATAAACCAATCAACCCTTTTTGTGTCGCCTGACTAGGCGACATATAGGGATTACTTTCGTCTGGGGCATTGTCGGCGTCTGTGGCGTCCGGATTTCCTTGTCCGGAGCATAACATTGGTGTTGTACGTTCAAATGACTCCAAACTTGGTGTGCATGTTTCTGGCTATGACTAAAAGTGCAGTGCACAAGAACCGCAACTCTTATCTTTTTCCATTTTTGAATTATTTCCCTTTGATTGATTTTTATGCAGTGTCAGGCGACACATCTGTTTCAAAGAAACATATCTAGTATTCAGATGTTATTTAAAAAATAGAATAGTATACATGTAATTATTAATTTTCCTTTTTTCAGAATTTGAATCAGAATCCAAGAACTTTGTTGCCAAAATTTTATGGTTTATATTGTTACCAGGTAAGATGTTTATTTTATAAATAAAGTTTGATGGACTTAGCCTAATGGAATTGTTACTGTCTTTTAAAGTCCTAACCTCAGCTAAAAATTTTAATAGTGATTGTTCTTTATTTCATATATATGATTAAAGCTATGGCAAGCTAATGAGTCAATAAATTTGTAACTTTTCACAACAGTAGAGTCTTTCGGATGAGAAAAATTGTAATTTTGATGTCTCTTTATACATGTAGAAGAATGCAATAAAGAGAAGACACTTGTGGTCACTAGTAAACATGCTTTATTTGTATGTCTCATTAGATAAAGATATATAGTACATCACATGTTAATTTGCTGAATAATCATTGGATAACTACATAAATACTATTTTATGTAGAAATCGTCTGTCCTTGACAACGCATAGTAACGGGACTATACTAGGTATAGTCCCCGCAAACCAAATCAAATTACTTCCCTTTGTTCAGGTGGCACTCTGTTTTGTTGTTGTCTGATACAAAATGGCTTCTGACGACTGGTTTGCAAATATTAATTCCGGAGATCTGAGCGACCTGTTCACATCCAAAAAAAAAAAACAAAGGAAGCCACGAAATATTCTATAACCATTTTAAAGCACTTTCTTAAAACTTATATAGATTGGAAAAGAAAGACATGTGATGTACTAAATCTATTATGAACCTCTCCCTTGGGAAACGTTCTCCTATAGTGTTGTCAGGAAAGGTATAGTGACTGAGCCTATCGGCTATAGGAGAACAGTTCCCTCGTGAGATATCCGTAATAGATTAATAGTTTTATATTTCCCTTTCTCCAATCCTACCCTCTGCTACTCTGTCTTGATGGCTCTGTGGAAAAGCATCCACCTTGAAAACAGGAGGTCATGGATATAACTCTGGCTGGGTACAACACATGACTTTAATATTTTGAATACTGTCCTCACCTGGCACTCAGCATGAGGACAAAGTATCTGGTAACTGGCTTTCTTGGTGCCAGGAAATTGGACTTGAGAAGTGTTTGCTTGTCTGTTACATACTGACTCAGTAGCTAGCACCGTACCAAAAACTCACCCTGAGTTTGTGTGCTAGTACATGGCAGCAGGCCATAGTACACAACTGCATGTTTCATGCCTACCTGAATTTGTTCCATAGAGATTTTTATCATTGCACTCATTACCAATAGCTGAAAATTGCTGATGTGACATTAAACAACATAACAACTAACTAACCAACCATTATCTGCTATAGGAGGTGTGTTTTACTACAAGAAACATACTTAAACTAAGCAAAAGAAGGGAAAAAATAATTTGTGAATAATTTATGATGACATTCATCTGTAAAATTACATGAGAAATGCAATTTTGTACAAATTTAATAATTTTATGAAGTTTTTTTTTCAGTGTGGTGGAAAAAATATTCGGTTTGTTGTTATGAACAATTTATTACCTTCCTCAGTCAAATTACATGAGAAATATGATTTAAAGGGAAGTACATATAAACGAAAAGCTTCAAAGAGTGAACGAGCCAAACCGGGTCCCACATATAAGGATTTAGATTTCATGGAACATCACCCAGAGGGTATTCTACTGGAAAAAGATAAATATGATGCTTTAATGAAAACTGTGAGCCGGGATTGTAGGGTAAGTTGAATTATCTCCCATTTATTGTCTTGGGCAGAGCTAGCAAAATGGATAATTCTGAATATACATGTACCTGTTTGATATATATGATGCTTCAATAAAAAAAAAAACTGAGCCGGGTTTGTAGGGATAAGTTGAATTATCTCCCTTGTATCTTCTGAGGCAGTAATGGCCAAATTGTTAATTTTGATTTTTATTTCAATTTTTAAGATTACTGTAACATTGTTATTCAAAAAGAGATGTCATTAGGCCAAAATAAAAATATAGTTGCGATTCCCCTTGCACGACCGACCAGTAAAAAATCCCAACGATTGAAAATTTTTTGAAAAATGCTGTGGTTTTTTTTTTTTTTTTTTTTTTTTTTTTTTTTTTTTTTTTTTTTTTTAATGCGATTCAGTGCTAATAGATTCCAGTTCATTTCTCTTTCCTTTTCACGATTTAGTTGCCAACCTTCTTAGTTGTCAAGACGCTTATACAGTTATATATCAATGCGATACAAAAGCTGTTGTGATGAAGATGTACTAGTAAACACACAAGGTGACATGTGAAGAATGTTTCCTAACCAGAAAAAAACTATGAGGAAAAAAAAAGAAGAAAAAAGCCTACCTACCTACCCAATATCAGAAGTAAGGGTAGGGCTAAGGGGAAACAAAGATATTTTTAATTGTGGCCTAAGCTTAGTATGATCTTGAAAATGATATATGTTTTTTTTTATCAGGTATTAGAGAGTTTTAAAATCATGGATTACAGTCTGCTGATGGCTATCTACAATGTTGATCAAGCTTCCAGAGAAAAAGTATGTGCTGTACAATTATTTATATTTGTTGAGTAAATATTCTGTGGTTTTGCAATTTAAAAACAATTGTTGGGAGAAAATTCCATGAAATGTAGTTTGTGAATATAAGCCACATAGGGGGCTTGGTAATAAAGACTTTTAATGACATAACTTCCATGGTTTTTTAACACCCATGACAAAAATTTTTCAAATTTAATCCCCCACAAACTTATGATCTCACTATATATTTATATATATGGCTTGTAAAAATTTTTTGAAATACTTTTGATTTTGTAACCAGGGTACCACAATGTTACCTACAATTAGATGCCAGAGAAATAGACATGGTTACATCAGTGATCAGAAGTTTCATGTCATTATTTAAAGCCATTTTTGTGTCGCCTGACTTCCTTGTCCATCTGTTTCAAAGAAACATATCTAGTTAGTCAAACCTATTGTTCTTGTACATATTGTACACACTTTGAATAAACAAAATTGCTAAGTATGTTAAAGTTTGCAGATTAAATTTTTTGTTTTCTGGAGCAAACTTGTGCTAGGGAAAATACTTTTAGCTGAACCATATAAGAAAGTCAATTTTTTACTCAATAAGGACATAACTCTCCATTCATTGCTCTGATACTTTGTGATTTTTCATTGTTTCAGTACTTTGATTAATACTTGTTTCTTTTTCTTCTTTCCAGACAGAGGATTCAGATCAGCGTACATCAGAAGAAACACCCTGAGCCAGCACCAGAAATGATGACGTCTTTACCGCCAGACGGATTAGCGGAATCATATCCAGGTGCTTCTAAATACCAAAAAGCCAAAGGAGGTGTGCATTACTAACATTCTAACACAACTAATAAATAAATACACATAACTTTACTTTTGTTTAAAGATGTCCTGATTTTTCAAGATGTTCCTCACAGTTTTTGAGTGGTCAGTGCATTGGCCTTCAAACCTGTTGTGTGTTTTTACTTTGGTTTGGCCAAAGAGGGCTAGCCATATGAGTATGTCTGTTTGGCTCAGTAGTAGAAAACTGGACTATTTACCAACAAACTTTTTACTAGTCTTAAGTCAGTGGTTTTCTCTAGATACTTTGGATTCTCCACCATCTCGGAACTGAATGTTTCCATATGGTGGAAGGAATCTTAAAAAAAAAAACTACAATAAAATGATCCAAATGCCGCAATATTCCTATCCAGCACTTTAAATATTATAATTGAACACCAAAACTCATTAAGGAGTTGAACATGGAAATCATTATGAATTTCCTTATATTTCAAAATATACAAGATCCAAATGCCCCATATATTCCCATCCAGCACTTCAAATATTATAAGGAAGACTTAAACCTAATAAAGAGTCAAACATACAAACCATTCTGAATTTCCTAATAATTATATATCGCAATATACAAGTATAAAAATAATCTCCTGCCATATGAAGAATGTTGAAACACTTGTCTAAGTGGTCAGTCATGGCTATTCAGTACATAATTATGTACTTAAGCTAAACTTTTAATTTTACATTGCTGTAGTCCACCAAGCTGCCAACTTAATGGGTATCAGCAAAAATATGCTTAAACAAGACTTTCATAAGCTCTCTTAGGCTCTGAAAAGTCTTTAAAAAAATTTTAATGCTGCAGAATGTTTCATATTTTTTCATTGATGGTTACTTTTTTTTTTTTTTGGTCAATAATTTTGAGTATTTAACAGGTTATGTTGGAGTATTGGACAACCTTGTATGTTTTAAGCAAAAATATCTGCAAAAGAATAATTACTGTATAATGCTTTATTTCTGTGGTGTCAAATTTTTATTATTAATTTTGCATTGATTTTTTTTTTACAATGAAATGACTAAATGTCGTTTAATTGTTAATAAAGATGGGGGGGTCTTATTTTCTTGGATATTCACTCGACAACAAGTTTAGCGAAAATGGAACTACAGTGAAATATGGACATTATACAGTATATTCATGTATAATATTTAAAAATTATAATAGTGAGACCATATTTAGTAAAATGCATTTAATTTTTGGTAATATATTACCATAGTTATTGTAACAAAAGATCCACAATTCACATGTCTTGCCTGAGAAGTGCTTTACGGTAAAACCTATATATATAAAGACCACTCTTGGGTTATAAAAAAAATACTGACTTTATAGACAGTTGCGGGTATTTTTGGTTGAAATATAAAAAGCTGTAGTGGACCTTATGACAGTGCTCCTAATTGACAGGTGATATCTATTATAAAGGTGGTCACTGTGTTTATTAAAAAGATAATAAAATTTTTTAAATAATTTTTTCGACAAAGAAGACTCGGGATAATTGCAATATTTTGTTATGCACTTTTAAGTGAGACATTGATACTGATACTGAAATATTATACAAGTTATTTTCAATAATCTTTCTATAGATATTGACATTTTTTATGTGTATATACCAGTGGATTAAACCCCTGGAATCTTACCCAGAAACTAGGCCTAAAAAATGCATATTCATGAACTAGTAATGTTTTTTTGAACCAACACTAGTATTGTTATTTTAACCAATGAAAAGCAACTTTACAACTTGACATTTACAATAAACCAACTGGCTGATAAAAGAAAATGACTTTCAGCAATATTAAATAGCTGATAAAGAATTGTGATTTTTTTCTGGGTATTCCAGTATTCTCCCCCATTCCAGAACTGCCTGCCTTGTTTAAAGTGATAAAAGGAGAAAGGGAGGGCTTGGGTTTAAGCGAATAGTATATTTTTCTCTTTGATTCACACAAAAAAACTTATTAGACTATTAGACTAGTTATCACATATGTCATATTTCACACCATGTAGATTGTAGTAACTTCACAATACAGGGTCTTATTTAATATATATATACAATGTGTATATATATATATATATATATATATATATATATATATATATATATATATATATATATATATATATATATATATATATATATATATTAGTACATGTACAAGAAATAATTTCAGCTTACCTGAAATCTTTTGTATAGTTACACATTTTGTGAATTTTGCTAAATTTACAATTTCACAAACACTTTAACAATTTAACTTTAACAAACTGGTGATGGGATTTAAATTTAGAATCTTGATGGGCTTCATCATGTTACCATGTGATCAGTACTGGTAACACTAGAATGGAACATTTATTGAAAATGTTTGTCGCCAAAAATCCAGGATTAAAATTTACTTCAAGCGGAATTGATGGCAGTAAAATTTTTTGGGTAGGGGCATTTCAAGTGGGTAGGGCGGTCAACAACAAACAAAGTTAATTTTATTTTAGGCCCAAGGTAAAAAACTAAATCTGGTCTGATTTCACAGATTACTTGCATCACATGGTAATAATGGTGAACCCTGTAAACCATGAAAGTTTTGGTTTTGGTGTAGAAGCAGGACAAAAAATCCTCAACATTTCAACAGAGTTTTACATAAATATTTGAATTGAAAGTCATGTCTAAATTTATTGTTGATCCAGACCCAAGTCTCATTTTATTTATTATGGTGCCAAGTTTTACCCATATAATATAATATCTGGGCTCGGCACATAATTTTCGATTAGTTCTGGATGGGATTTGATAATTAATGTAACGACAATTAAAGCAACATCTAAATTGTTCAAAGCCTGCGTAATTTTTGAATACATGTAAAATGATAATTTTGTAATTTTGGACCAAAAACAATATAAGCAAATATGTATGTTTCTAAACGACTAAAAATATTGAATACAATATGGTAAAATAGATTTGAAACTGATAAAACTTCATTTATTTTCAATTAAGTGCCTTTTTATTATTTTCTTTTATTGCGTACTTGTATATAATTGAAGTACCTTCATTTTTTCAATACCATAATTTTATTTATCTATCTAATTTTTTCAACATATTTTAGTGCAAGTATTTTTAGGATGTTATTGAAATATTAAATATTTTTGTTGGTAATAGGAACAGGTCTTGCGAGAACAAAATCCATGAAGACAAGACTAGCCCAGTTTTCCACGCCAATCGAGTCTATACATGCTCGAAATGTAAATGATGAAACAGAAGAGGATGAAGACATTCCGTAAGTTCCTTCCAGATTTTTGTGTCACTTGAGTTGACTTTTGTAAATGGTATCAGTATGTTTTTTGTGTTTTTTATTGTTCTGTTTTTCTATTTCTATCATTTACTTGTATTGTGTTGTTTTCTTGCTTGTGCTGTCTCTTGACAAGTAAATGTTTTTTTTTCAGTTACAGATTTTTTAATTTAATTTTTTCACGTAAAAGCATTGATTATATTGCATTTCAGTTTTTTGTCGAGCCTGCCATTGCCATAAGGTGAGACTTAGGCGTTTACTTTTCTGGTGTTATCGTAGGCGTCGGCATGTCAAAATGTGAAACTTAATGTTAAAGTAATGTCATTTTCTACTTGATCAAAAACTAACCAGACGAGACATTTAAATCCATGGAATTCTTGTTTTTTGGTTATAAATTTCTTAAATGTCCTTTTTTTAAAGTAAAAAGCATTGATAGTATACCAATTCAGTTTATCTTTTATTTTTATTTATTAATTCTTTTTTTCCCATTTTTCAGACCCGGTGGTATACCTGCCAGGAATTCCAAAGGGGAACGACTCCTGTTGTACATGGGAGTTATAGATATTCTACAAAGCTTTAGGTTAAAGAAAAAAATAGAACACACAATGAAATCCATAGTAATAGATGGGGTAAGTTGACGCGGAAGTGGTTTTTATGGAGTTTTACGCCTTGGTCAAGAGTTGACGCAAATCTGTAAGTGGTTTTAATGGCATTTTACACCATGGTCACGAGTTGACACAGATCGATTAGCAGTTGTAATGTCGTTTTACGCTTTGGTCAAGAGTTGACGCAGATTGGCAAGTGGTTGTAATTGCATTTTACGCCATAGTCAAGAGTATTTGACACATATCAAAATGGTCAAGGCCATAAATTCAAAAGATTGGTTGTAATGTTGTTTAACATCGTATCAGTAATTTTTCAGCTTCTTGCACAAAGGGAGATTCTTTTATTGAAGAATAATGTTTATTAAGTATGAGATTTACAAATGTGTTAATGATCTACTGTGTACTACCCTGCATTCAGGGTGACAAGAGCAAGGTTATTCATACTTATGGATTAATCTGAGATCAAGTTCTTGTATGTGTGTGATGTCTGTATTTCTGCTTGCCATGTACTAGCATACACTTAGGGCAACTTTTTGGTGAGGTGTTAGTTCACTGAGTCAGTATGCCACAGCCAAGCATTCTAATCCCCCAGTCCATTATTCTGGCATCGGATGAACCAGTTGATACTCCAATATATTACAATATTGCAGGAATTGATATGGCGATTATTCTGGATATAAGATTCAAGGTCTTACGTTTAATGGTGAAGGTCATAGATGCATAAAAGACTCAAATTGTTAATTATCTTGAAAACTTTTAATTTTTTTTTAGGCATGTATATTAGAATATTTTATGTATTTTTGCAAATGATTTTGGATATATCCTCATGTTGGCCATATCCTCAGGTGAGCGTTAAGGCCCATGGGCCTCTTGTTTTAAGGGGCCTCGTAGGCAGAGTGGTCTAAAGCACGCGCTTACAGATCACAGTCACTCTCACCGCCTGGGTTCGAAATACCGATCGGGACAGATCCTAGTGTGAGAAAGTTTGTCAGTTCAATTGCCAAAGGTCGGTGGTTTTCTCTGGGCACTCCGGTTTCCTCCACCATCCCAGAACTGACCGCCTCGAAATAAGTGAAAGGTTCTTGACTGGGGCGTAAAACACCATTACTCCACTCCACTCCCTCTTGTTTTAAATTTTAAAGTCTAATATATGACCCAGTTGTGGTTTGATTCTTTGACCTCCCCTTTCCAGGCAGACACTCTACCACTGAGCCACCAAGGCTGTCCACTTGAAATGGAGATAATCTTGTTATAAGTAAAATTTTTTCCAACTTTTACTTGAAATGGAATTATCTCAATATAAGTGAATAATTTCACAGTGTACTTATAACTCCTTTTCAATGTCTATTTTTAGGACACAATATCTGTACACAGACCTAGTTATTATTCCAACAGATTCCAAGATTTTTTTGCCAAAACAGTTTTCAGGAAACTTCAAACTCGTAAGTTTTATCCTTTTTTGTAATTTAATTTTTTTTTCTCAATCTTTTAATTGATTTTCACACAATATACACAAAGTTTAGTTTGGTTTTTTGTTTTGTTCTGTTATGTTTTAGCTCACCTGTACCTTGATAGCTTATTTTAGATCTTGTTTGAACCAGGGATTTTTCTGTTTTGGGGAAAAAGCCTCTAATTATGATTAGGGGAGGGTGGGGGGGGGGGGGTGTGACAGAATAGCCATAAGCTATGTTTTATGTCACCTGACCTTTGAGAGCTTATTTTAGCCCTTGTTTGAGCCAGGGATTTTTCTTGGCTAACATATTACAAATCTTTTCATTGCCTAAGTTTGAATCTGATAAGAATAGATTCTTGTGTGAAAAAGTTAGTATACATGCCAGTTTTCACTGGGCATTCTGGTTTTCCCATCAATCCAGAAGGAACTGCCTTGAAGTATGTGAAAGAATCTTAAATAGGGCATAAAACAACAGAACACTTAGTTTCTACTTAGGGCTGTTCCATTAAAACATATAAGGTACCCGGGGAAGGCACTTTTGATTTTGGGTAACCACCCATAGAAGAGATTTACAAATTCTTATGACAACCCATATAGGCAATTTTCTGCAATTTACAGCCCCCCCATAGAATTTATTTATTCATTTTTTTTTTTAATCACAAGATTTTATTTATGCCAAAACTCTTACATCCTCATATGGCATAAATGGATATATAAACTTGAAACTTCGTCTGCCGACATTCGCGCCATCTTTATGCAAGTTCCTCAGATGTTTTCTTTTGCTACAGCTTAATATCCAAATGTTTTTGCACAAAATATCATTAGTCATTATCGGTGTCAGTCACGATGCAGAACAAAACTGAAAACAAGGGCAGCTACTCATACTTTCGATTATCGGGTCTATTCGTCCTAAAATGTACTTTGCCCCGTTCACGTTTCGTCCTGAATTCCTTCGCCCTACTTTTAATATGGTTTTATTCCGTTATCAATAAGTTGATTTTTTTCAAGACGTGTCTTATTTTAAAATGCAGAGAAGACTTCAAACTATTGTCCTTTATAATCGGTAATTTTCTGATGGAAAATCTCTTGGGTTGAACAGACCTTAGGACAAACGGATGTAGGGTGAACATACTTGGGGCTGGGGAAAGTGTATCCAGGGCTAATTGACACGGATTTTGTCCATTCGGAAATGACTGTTTTACTACGATATGGAACACTAGAAATTACCAAAATTTTAACGATAAAAACTACCGGCGAACCCATAGACTTATATTTAATGTTTTTGGAGAGATTACGTTAGACCAACCACCCATGGATGTTTTTTATGTCCAACACAACATACGATAGATTTGTTTTTCCATTCTGACCAGCCTGGCATATATTTTTATTAAATTGCCGTCCCCGGGTGCCTTATATGTTTTAATGGAACAGCCCTTAAATAAAATTGATAGAAAAGGAATTCATTTCAATAACTTTTACATTCATGTGTGTCTTAAAAATCCAAAACATTCGATTCCTGTAAGTATAGAAATTTTGTAATCATTTTATTTTGATGGAAATTTTTTGGAGTACCAAGGCTCAAAAATAGAGCTTTCGTGAATAATTTATTTTAATGTTATTCACTCGCATATGCACTGGCCATTGTCTGACAATGCAGAAATGAAAATATAAATGGATATCTTGAAATCACGATTTTTACAAAAATTGACTATATTTTCCAATTTTCAGCTCTGGTCCATAAATATTAATTAAGATAGCTTTTTATTTATTTTTTTTTTAAAAAAAAAGATAATTTTGGTTAAATGATTAAAAATTATTTTATCAAAATCAACTGTTCTATAAACAAGGTGGCGAATTTATAATACTTTTCCCCAGGAGGAATAAACATTTTTTTTGAAGAAATTCTTGTGAGGGTTTGTTATTAAGTTAAAGTTTTCCCAAGCCTGTAATTCAACAGGCTTTATATGTTGAAAACTGGTGTATCAGTGGTTTTGCTTGCCTAAAATTACTACCGAATAAAGGTAGTTTCCCCTTGAGAAATAAGACTAAAATTTCCCAATTTGACAACTAAAATTCCCCAAAAGGCAATAGTGACACAGAATCAAATTGTTTAAGTTAAATCCAGTTGTCCAAAACTATTCTGGTAGACAAAAAATGTAAGATATTGTCACAATATAAAATCTTTGCAATGAATTTCAAAATTCTGAGCGTAATATTTGACATAAAAAGGGTCCAAATTTTCCCAATCTGAAAGGTAGAAGGTAGTTTTTAAAAACCATAGCAAAATCACTGTGTATAAATCCTATCTTCTATTGGATTTTAATTCTTGTCATATGTTATGCTGTTACAATTTTCTGAATAAACTTGTTACAAGAAAAACTTATTGAAGTACATTAGACAATAAATTTACTTTACTAAAGTACAACAGACATGTGGGGTTTGCCTGTCAAGTTCTCAACATTTTAATCTGAAGAATCCAGCTGAACAAATGTAACAGATAACTTAAATATCATAAATTTGGGACAGATTTTGTGTCATTAGTATAGAGTGGAGTAATGGTGTTTTACACCCCAGTCAAGAATCTTTCACTTATTTCGAGGTGGTCAGTACTCGGATGGTGGAGGAAACTGGAGTGCCCAAAGAAAACCACAGACCTTCGGCAAACGAACTGACAAACTTTTTCACACTAGGATCTGTCCTGAGTGGATTTGGAACCCAGACGGTGAGGGGCGCTGTGATCTGTAAGAGCACGCTTTAGACTACTTGCCACCGAGGCCTCTATGTCATTAGTATATGAATTACATATGGACATTAGAATACAACAACACAACAACAACAAAAATAGAATAAGATAAAATAAAATTATAAAAAACAGATTCGAGGAAGTTTGAACAGATTTTTTCTCATTAGTTATCTTTTTGAGTGTGTGTTTGTGTTCTTTGATAAAACCTTATCTAACCCACAATTTGTCCCGCCAAATTTCAACCTGCATTTTAATATCCAATTTCTGATTTTTCTCCTTCTAGAATAGATTTTTCAAATAATTAAGAAGTAAGGTGCATGGTTAACACCCATTTTATTTTGTTTCACATGTTCACACTTTTAGTTCAAATGACATACATTGTCCTAAAATGGTATAGTTCAATATTAGCCTTGTTTGTTAAATTGATAGTCAGGTGATCAATTCTGTTTTTCCATGATACATGGCATGTGGTGCACAAACGTTGTTGGAACATGGCACTCCAGGAATGTTTTGGTTGAGTTTTAAAAAAAAATTGGATATCCAAAAATTATTTTTTGTTTAGTCATTTATGTAATTTTTAGTAATTATTCAAATAATTAAGTAAGAAGAAAAAATAGTGTTACATGGACCATCTCTAGTTTTATTTGATGTGTTCATCTAGTTGGTCACCAGGAAATGCACCAACTTCAGATGATTAGACAACCCCTAGCCTTGCAAGTTTTTACTTATGAAAAAGTTACTGATTATATTTAAACCACTACTGTATTGAATAATACTACACCTTGAGTAGTTACATGCAAGCAAGGACAATGTCTAAGGAAGTTCTCCCCCCCCCCCCCATAATTTTGGCCTGAAAACCTCAAAACTATATTGATTTCTAGAGATAAAGTCTTACAATTGGAATATACAAGCAAACTGTTTACACAGATTTAATTAAAATGTTTATTTATTTCAATAAATAATTGCCACTGGATTGAGAGTTCAGATCAGTTTCTTTGGTTTTGATGAGATTTGGTTTTGATGCTTGCCTACCTCTTCTTCCATTTTCAAACAAGACAACCTGACCTTGTAAAACTCTCACATTCAAATATTTTGGAAGGCAAACCATTCACATATTTATGTATCTCCTCTACAGATCCACTAATATTTTTAGTCTGAAGTGAAATGATGGGCACCCCTTTAGACACCAGTTGGTATCATAAAATTACAGGTTTTTGATATAGAAATTGTTCTGACCCTACACACATATGGCAGGCATAAAGTGTGTCAGGGTTGGAGGAAATTTGGAAAACCTAATCCCTGAATACTTAAATCCAATCTAAAACATTCTGCATTGGAATATGTGAACTGAACTACAATTGAACTAGTGAAACTGAACCCTAAATACTTGTAGCTTGAAAATATCAGTCTCAACTGAAATACAATGGAACATATGAAACTCAACCTTGAGTTTCTCGAAAAACCTATCTAAACTGAACTAATATAGAACCTAAGCATTTGAATTCCAAAGTGTTGTTTGGCAATGAATAATCTCAAAGTATTTGAGTTATTCTCACACACCCATCTGATATCTTCTTTATGAATAATCTAAACAGTTTTTGTTAGCAATTATCCTCGATTCATTTTCTTTATTAATTTAGATAATTATCTATAATAATATTACAAAAAAATGAATAACATGCATTTGAGTAATGATATTTTATGCCCAGTCAAGATATCTTTCACATATAATAAGGCATTCAAATATGGGATGATGGCAAAAAACGAAATGCCTGAGAAAACTTCCAACTTAAGGCAAGCAACTAAAGGATTATACAAACCAACTTTAGAGCCCAATTTATTTTTTGTGAAAACTCTTTTAATATTTGCTTGAATATTTTTTGTTTTATATGTTTTGATGGAAAAATAATTATTTAGCCAACTAAGATAAATAATGCAAGCATGAGAGTTTTAATTAGATGATTTTTAAAGCATGAAATAATGGTGTTTTATTATCCAAAAGGTTTATGCACTTATTTCTTTATTTCTCTATTGGCTTGCCGGCAGTGGAACCCCCAACTTTTAGGGGGACGCAGAGGTTTCGAAAAATTGCCAAGTTAGGTAAAAATGTATTATATAAACAAAACACTTTTGATAGAGCTTTGTCGTAAAACTTGCTTATTTTTCGTTGCTGAATTCTATTTTGTTTCTTAATTTTTTATTGTTATTATTATTATTATTTTTTTTTTTTTCACATTCGTTAGTCGATGTTCAGAATTATCTGTTCCAGTTATTATCAGATTTCATTTTCTCTTGATAATTTTATCATGGGAGATTTTTTTGTTTTTTACTTGTGTATAGTAATAGCATTTCACCATGATTTTTTTTTTTTTTTTTTTTGACACAATGCAGGTGTAGATTTAACAGAATATGTATTTTCAGCTAAGTTCTCCTTAGGATTACAAAATTTTCTGCTCCCAATTTCTGAAACTATCAGGCTTTTGTTTTCTCTTGGACAAGTACCGTTTTTCTTGATGATGGTGACTCAGTAAGATTTGTGTAAATTTGCAATTTTAAGGGGAAAAAAATGGCCAGATAATAGATTCTTGGTCCTTTTGGACATATTTCAATCATTTTATTTCAATCAAATTTTTTCTAAATTAAATGATTTAGTTGTTTCCAAACAAGATTTTTTTTTTTCAATCCCTGTAGCATAAATGGTAGCTCTTCTCTTGAGCAGAGTGGCAGAGTATTTTGTTACAAACATTTTTTTTACATATTAACAGTTATAAACTCCTTGACCTTGGGCCAGTTGATTAAAGATTGTTAGTTTGCTATATGTTGTATTATTCAAGTTATTTATTATAGATATGAAGTTTGTACTCTCATCACCTAAGTTCAAAACCCACTTTCCTCCTGGTGCTCCTGTTTCCTCCATTATGCTTGAACTGACTGGCTTTATAAATGTGGAAGAGTTTTGACTGGTTCATTAAAATACCATTAGACCAATCCCATCCAATCAAAATCTGATTTTAATTTAATGGGGTTAAAGGTTCCAGTCAAGAATGTTTCACTTATATCGAGATGTCACCAGTCTGTAGGTGAAGTGGCAGAAATTTTAACCTTTGCAGTGTGCTAAGGCAATGTGGTGGGAAGGTTCTTTAGCAGGCCCTGCCATGATACGGGGCATTGTTTTAAGGTCTCTACAGGATGAGGACCCTTCGACTCTCATTTCTAAATGCCTAGTGCTTGGCAAAAGAACAGTTACTTCTGATTTTCAAGTCATGGTCATGCCTTGCAAGGGTTTAAATCCCAACCTCCCACACATGAAGCAAGCACTTTATTAACTCAGTTGATTTGAGTTGAGTAATGGTGTTTAACGTCCCAGTCAAGAATATGTCACTTATATTGAGACGTCGCCAGCTATATGCGAAAGTGCTGAAATTTTGCCTGTGCATTGCACTGATGGCATTATACAGCAGGGTTCTTTATCATGCCAGCCCTACCGTGACACAGGACCTCGTTTATTTTTAGTTCCCATCCGAAAGAACAGTGACTTTCATTTTGAATGCCGAGTGCTTGGCGAAAGAACAGTCATTACCTACTTTCAAGTCTTGAGTCAGACCTGGTAGGGGTTCCAACCCACAACCTTTCACTTACAGAGCGAGCACTCTACCAACTGAGCTGCCGTAGTGGTCACTTTACCAACTGAGCTACCATAGTAGAGGGTGAATAAAAGATAACATGGATCTGCATTTACCATAAATATGATAGGCCATTTATTACATACAATGATATTAAATTCAAGCATGACTTTAAGTTCAGAATGCACTTTATTTGTATAGGAATTTATATGTATTTGTTGTGTGTGGGCATATCTGTATCTTTATGTGTAGAAGTTTACACCATTGCTTGACACATACCTGCCAATTTTTCCTTGGTGGAGTAATTTGTCAATTATATCCAATTTTCAGCCTTGCATTTTTATGCATTTAGATTTCGATTATTCCAATACTGTTTGCATTCATGCCCGTACAACAGTTCAGTAGGTTGGATTCTTATTATGCATCAAAAAAAGTTTGGCAGGGGTTCTTGACATTAAAATTTGAACCTGTTTGTCTGGTTTCGGAAGTACCAGCGAGTTTTCACTTGCTCAAATATAAATTTTACTTGCACATTTATTTTAGAAAAAATTTTTATCGGCATGATCTTAAGATGGCTTGCATTGAGTACTGGTTTTCCTGAGGAGTGTTTCTGTTTTTCTGGTCAACTATTAAGTTATGACTTGAATTATGTTTTTCTTTCTCTTAACCGAAAATATGGCAACCAAGTAGTCTAAAATGAAGTACCTCTTTCCACCTTGGTTATAATTCCTTTCACTGGGCAGATCCTAGTACAAGAAAATGTGTTAGTTTAGTTGCCATTCCATTGATTTCTCTGGGCACATTGGTTCCGTCTAGCGTACGCTTTTCCTCATTATCTCTTTATTAAGTGTTAACAAAAATGATGTTACTTTTGGAGTCACTGTGTTTGTGACAGTAAATTACACATAATTTAGTGATTTTTTTTTTTTTCACGAAAAATGCGGCTATGCACATTTTTTGTTATGATAAAATATTTCTGTAAAAAAGGAAAATATTGCTGCTGTGGAGATTAATGTGTTTAAAATGATATTACTTACACTAGAAGTGATGTATTTGGTAACATTTTTTGCCTTATTCAAAAAAGGGTAGGTCGGGTCATTCACCTTGTAACATGTTAAATCTCCATGGCAACCATGTTTATAGCTCAATCAAAGATGGACTTGACAATATCTTGTTATGAATAATGACTAGGCTCAAATTGGCCAAAACCGGGGGAAAAAAAAACAAAACAAACAAACAAAACAAAAAAAAATTATTCAAGCTATACTGGTAGGCATTTTTATCCCTCACCACTGCAAATGAGGAGAGGGGATATAGAAATACTCTCTGTCCGTGTGTGTGTGTTTGTGTGTGTCCATGTGTGCATCTGTGCGAGCGTCCGACACAAACCTTGTGAACTCCTCCTACAGAATTAAACTGATATAAAATTGTATATTTAATGAAATACAAAAAGAAATTTTAAAAATAGTCTGTTCAGCAAAATAATTTTGCATTTAAAAAGGAATGAAATAAATGAGTGATTCACATAGAAATTGATTTGAAAATGTCAGAAACTATTTTCAATTTTGGCATCATTATGCAAATCCAGCATGAAATTATTATTATTATTATATATTATTATTATTATCATTATTATTATTATTATTATATAGTATTGTGTGCTTACATTTATTTTTGTAGAAATTTAATTTCAAATGTTAAATTTTTTATGTGTTGTTAAAAGGTCCATTTTGAAGATTGGTCTGTAATTAATCTTTAATAAAAAAGTGAAACCCTGCATAAAATAACCACCTGTGATTTTTGTCGAGCCTGGCATCGCCATAAGGCAAGACTTAGGTGTTACTTTTCCGGTGTTGGCAGCGGGGGCGGTGTGTCAAAATGTGTAAGTTCATGTTAAAGTAATGTATTTTTTACTCGATCTAAAATTAACAAGGCGAGGCATTAAAATCCATGGAAAGTAATGTATTTTCTACTCGACCAAAAATTAACCAGACAAGGCATTTAAATCCATGGAATTCTTGTTTGGTAAGGTGGTATCTCACCTAGTCAGTGAATCACAGAGTGACCTGTAAAAAACAAACTGATGTAAACCAAAACCTTGTCTATTCTGAATACAGGCTGTGAACCTGTTTAGACTAAATTACATGGAAACTTTGGAAAACTCAACTCTTCAATTAATTCAAAACCTGTCTGAAATTCTAAACTGTCCTAATCTTCTAGGAAATACTTTTACAATGAAACTTTAAACTTGGACTTGGATATCGTGATTTGATTACCCGTATCCAACAGTTTATGATAAGCGTTTTTCCAGTGTACCTTATGGTATCCCCTAGAATTAGTAGGAACAATAAATTCAAGTAGATATGGGGTAGCATAATTACAAAAATAGTGAATTCTGGGAATTGGGTGACATAAACATTTTTAAAAACATTCTGCAACGAACAATGAAACATGGAGGATTACATTGGCAACCCACATTCAAAACAACAGTAAATGGAAATGGTTGGAACAAAAAAATGGCCTTAAGTTTTCTTAAAGAGGGGTGGGGCAGGGGTGGGACATAGTATCTACATACAGGTATTGTAAATGTTTAAAATTAATTTCGATGTTATTTGGTTTCTATTTACATGTATTTCTGCATTTGATAAGTTATTAGAACAATTATACAGTGTCGGTTTTGTATTTTGTAGCCCTGAAGCATTCTCCATCGAAAAAGAAACCAGTCGGCATGCGGAAACCAAATGCTTTATCCGAATCTGAGGGTCAAGATTCCGGAAAACGACAATCTTCTGAAAGAAGTGGACGAACAATTAGTTTTTCGGAAGATGTTGTACCAGGTAGATAAAAATTTATGTCTTTTGTAGTCATGACAACGTAATTAAGTGATAAAAAAAACACATGTTGCATAATAAGCTAAAGAAACAAAAGTTTGACAAAAGAAAAAAAAAATGTTTTGAGGTCACTGATTATGGATTTTCTTTGAGGAAATTGTTTAAACCACGCTTTCTTTCGATGGTAGTGCCTGTACCTGCCTAAATTCCAATCCCCACTGGGGCAGATTCTATTCTGAAAAAAAAAAGTTTGTTCAATGGAATTTTATCTGCATTTTCTGGTTTCCGCCACTGGCTGCCACGAAAAGAACAAATTTTTCACTCAACTCAAACAAAATTATGTATACAATACAAATTTTATCGATAACTACCTGTGAGATATTTGAACCTTGTATACAAAGGGCAATTTTAATTTGCGCCACTTTAAAGTTACAAGCAGGTCACATATAAAGTCTATTTTACTTTAAAACTTCTGTCAAGGTTTTGTTTGGTGACCTAAAAAGACTGGTTGGTTGAAATCTAATTACTTATGTTATAAGGTCCCTTTTATACTTTACAAGTTTTAACATCCAGAAATAATTATAAGCTGAACAAGTTGTACAGACAAATGTTGCTTTATCCAGAAAGTAGACCAGGAAAGTTGTGTTCCCTACCTACTGATTATTTTTTTTTTTTTATTTTTTTTTTTTTTTTTTCGGGGGGGGGGGAGCCATCCCATAGAGCAAATGCAAGAAAAATAAAAAAAAATAAAAATGAAATTATGAAAAACCTTGTTTTGTGAAGAAATAAATGATAAATGCACAATTTTATTTGTTTACCTTAAAGACTTCCATTTTGAACTTTGATTTTCACGGGTCAAATCATTATTCTTCACAGTCAAACCATAAAAAGTTTGCTTGTTTCTGAAGTCAGGAGTCAAATGCAGTGTTCAAGAGTGGAATTTAAACATAGTCTAGAGGGTTTTATGGAAGTCTTTACCTAATTCGGATATTTTATTTAATTCTGTATGTAAAAATCATTTGCTTTGGTGTTTTTTTTTTATGGACTAAGTGATTAATTGTTTTTCACAACTCTCTTGTTTGTTTCAGGTACAATGGGAGACAGGCCAGATCTACTTCCAGAAAATTCCACACCTCCTCCAACATTCTCTGAGGCTATTGCTTCCAGCTCACATCCCCTTGAGTCTCATAGTTCCCGATCTGAAGTGATGTATGTCAGATCACACAAATCTAAGTCTCCATCTCCTGAAGGTGGAGAAATCAAAAGGTGAGCACACACACACACACACACACACACACACACACACACACCCCTACAACATTCTCCGGGGCTATTGCTTCCAGCTCACATCCCCTCGAGTCTCATAGTTCCCGATCTGAAGTGATGTATGTCAGATCACACAAATCTAAGTCTCCATCTCCAGAAGGTGGGGAAATCAAAAGGTGAGCACATGCACACACACACACACACACACACACATCCATCATTCTCCGGGGCTATTGCTTCCAGTTCACATCCCCTCCAGTCTCATAGTGCCCAATCTGAAGTGATGTTTGTCAGGTCACACAAATCTAGGTATCCATCTCCAGAAGGTGGGGAAATCTAACGGTGAGTATGAACACACACACACACACACACACACACACACACACACACACACACTCTGATATTCTTGGAGACTAGTGCTTCCAGCTCAAATCAGTTGAGCTTTATAGTTCACAATCCTGAGTCTCCATCTTTAGAGAGTAGGTAAAACTGAACATACTCACACACCTACATACAGACACATCTTAACTAACCTTCATTAAGGCTTTTACTTTTTTTCTGAGCTTTTTTTACATTAAATCATTGTCAGTATTATGTTTATCTACAATATTGTAAGACTTTGGTTCATTCAAACATTATCTTGACACTGACACTGCAATGGCAGAATGATTAAGGGACTTCTATTTTGTTTTTGGAGGGATTTAGAATTCCTGTTTCAGCTGTGCATTCCAATCATAACTTCAGATATCCTAAGGCATGATACTTTTTTCCCCTAGTATAATTATTCAAGGTTTTTTAAGTATATTTGGTTCTGTGAATATTATATAACTGTTGTTCCTTGTTTCAGATATGACTATCAAGTCAGTTCTACATTCCAGTCTGTTGCGCAGGACTCCTCAGGGGTGGTACCCTATTTACCCAGTATACAAGGTTCACCACCCTTAAGTATATCTGGTTCAACGCCCACACACACAGAACACACAGAAGGAACACCAAGTTATACAGCATCTAGTCCAAGTTGTTACAGCGAAAATGGTAAAATAAACTTCTTATCTATAAAGTTTGCATTATTTCTTGAAAAGTTTTACCTAATCTAAGCAAAAATAGAGTGTATTACTCTCCATTCAAGATTATTTCACCTATATTTTGCCAGCCTGTCAATTTTTTTTTGGTTTTGTTTTTTTTTTTTTGTTTTGCAAATTAACAGCTTGTGGCATTCAAGATGGCCACAGTTGCCATTAAAAGCAACATGGAAAAATGCTTAACTATAAGTTTATATATGGGACCTCATAGCAAGCATGGCATGTTTAAGAACCCTTCCTGCACACTGCCCTAAGCACACTTCAGAGGTAAAAATTTCTGGCACTTCACCTATAGCTTGTGACTTCTCGATATGAGTGAAATATTATTTTAGCCTTTATTATTTCTTTGAGATGTGACAAGTAAATACTACTCCCAACAGAAATTTTGACAAACCTTGATAATCTAAACCTCATTCTTTTTTTTTATAAGATCCAGCAGAATTACCAATCGATAGAGAGGAAGGACCATTCGGGGCAGGTACCCCGTCACCTTCAAAATCCCGAACAGATATTACGAGCAGCACAGAGACTTCTTACACAAGTGCTGTAGAAAACTTTGAGACTAATGGTGTGGGACCAAATTCTATGGTAATTAATAGGAATGTTAAAAGTTCACCTGTTAAAGAGGTCACAGGTCAAAGTTCAAATGTGACACAAGGACAAATGGACTTAAATTCAGAAAAACCAAGTGAACAAAGAAACAGTGTAAACAATGAAGAAGAACAAACTAAAACTGAAATTGTAAGTATCCATGGTAACAGGAATAGTTAATTTTAAGTTTTAATTTCTGTGTCAGCCCATACTGGTATTAATTGTCTACCAAGCAATAACAAATAGTTAGAAACTTTAACCAATATTTGGAAATTTCAGTTTTTCAAGAGAGTCTTCTGTAGATTTTCTAGAATCTGCTTTTAGGATGAACACTAATTATATTTGCTGTTGAATTTCTAGAAATAGATGTTTGCTTTTATTATTTATTTATTTATTTATTTATTTATTTATTTATTTATTTATGTTTTTTTCTGATATTATTTTAATCTTTTGTTATTTTGAAAACATTTGAAAGCTTATTTTGAAAAAGTAAATTTGTTTTTGATATTGGTAAAGTTTCTATACAGCTCTTGTTGCCTCACTGCTAGTCTACTTATTACTGGTATATGTTGACACAGAATGTCTTAAGTTCTAAAAAAAAAAAGACATTATCATAAGACAATATGTGTAGTTGCCTTATATCTATTAATGGATAAAAACAAAAGTTCTGAATATATATATATATATATATATATATATATATATATATATATATATATGTATATTATATGTATGTATGTATGTATGTATAGATATCACAGGTACCTAGTGATGTTACAGTTTTCCAGTATTTTAGTAATGACATTAATTTTCTTTTTTGTTGTGGGGAAAAACGAAAGAATGGTACATTTTGCACATGACATCATTAAAGTTGCAAGTTTTGTACAGGTATGTAATGTTTTGCAAAATGTCCCATTCTTTCTTTTTTTCATTAACAGAAGGACAAAATGTGTTCATGCTATGAGCAAAAATGTCTTTTTTCATTTTTTCTATATCAATGAAAAAAAAAAGGTTTGTAAACATTTTAAATAATAACTCAGCCCAATTTAATTTGTTATAAACACAAATGTTTATGTTTGTCATGACAACATGATATCAGAAGCCATTTCTATTATGCAGAAAATATCTGATCAATCAAATGCTTGATACAAAGGTGCATCAAATTATATAAGAATATACCAATCAAATTGCTTAAAACAAAGGTGCAGTGAATTGTAGTAATATACCTATCCTATTGGGCAACTCCTGACAGTTTGTATCTGTTTTTGAAAAAAAAACAGGATTTGGTAAAAGAAAAAATAATAATAAAATATAGGTTTGTAGGTTTGTGTATAAGAATATGGAATTTCATAAAACATGTTTAATTTTTGAGGTGTTTATTACATTGAGTATGTTAAATGCTATAAAAAATTTAAGAGTAAATTAAAATATAATGGTTTTTATACCTCCTCATGAATAATATATATAATTTTGATATTTATTGATAATTATCGGTAAAGAAGAATAGATAACCAGAATTGCTTTCTAGTAAATGATAGCCAGTCCTAAATGTGGTACATTTGTGAATATCAATATCTCCACTAAATTTGTATTTGATTTCAGGGTCTGAAGACTGCAATAAAGTCACCCCTGTTTTGTGTGATTTTTCTGTTAGGCTTTGGAAACAAATTTGTATGTTTCTTGTTGCCCTTTCTAATATCAAGTTTATTTGGACCTACCCTAAACTGTAGCCTTTTTGTACAAATAGTGTATGTCATGAATTATGTTGCATAGAGGTAATATATAAAACATGAATGCCCAATTTACAACAGGAAACTCATATTAATTTTGTTTGGCCTAATAAATGTTTCATAAAAAGTTTTCTTTTTAATTTTAATTTAATTCATTTCATAATAGGATGTTAAAGGAGTCTTAGAGGTTTGTTTTATTTAAGAAGCATGGCAAAATCTTCTTTATTATCTTTAGCTCACCTGTTCAAATGGCCTCTTCATCTAAGCTCACCTGTTCAAATGGCCTCTTCATCTATTCACTTGGTCTTTTCATCTTTTAAAAACTGATATCTACAAAAATGTAAATTTAATTCTGATAGGCTAATATGTCTTTAAAACAATAATTCTGATTGGCTGAAATTCTTCTGAAACACATCTTTCGATTGGTCAACATTGTTTAAACTGCTGATTACCATATTTCTATCATCAGTTTCTTCTTCCTGTAATTTATGGTTAATCACATATTAATTTGAGGAATTGTGAAAATTTTGAAGTTCATTCCAATTTCTGTTCTTTTGGAGCTATTTCATTTTTTTTTTTTTTTTTTTTTTTGGGGGGGGTGGGGGGGGGGGGGGCTTGGTGGCCAAATGTTCTAAAGTGCAGAAATTTGTGAGACTCAGTGGCTGAATGGTCCAATATTTTTTTTGGTTTTTTTTTTTTTTTGTTTCACACTTCACGTTTACATCACTGCCAAATTTTTAAATCCAACTCTGGCAGATCCTAGTATGAGGAAGTAAGTCAGGTTGCTTGCCGAAGATTTTATGTTTGTCTATGAAACTATGGTTTCCTCAACCATTTCAGAACTGACTGCATTGATATTAGTGAAAAAAATCATGAATGGAGCATTAATTACCATTAATCTATCCTTCCATCCTTTTATTTCATTCTCTAATTACCAACTAATCTGCAGACTTTGTCCACAATGAACAAATTTCAAATCATTTCAACTTAAAGATTTTTGTGTGAATGGTATTTGAATTATTTGAAAAAAGAAAATATAAATGATATAGGAAAGGGGGTACTGCAGCTTATTTTCAATTCAAATGTGAATATAAGAAGTCAAATTTTGGACAAAGTCATCTTGAATTATTTAGCAATTTACTGTGCATATCGATGTAAGCATGATTAGATATAAAACTGACTTCGATTCTCTCTATCTCTTCTGACTCGAACCACTGCAGTAGCTCAGTTGGTAGAGTGCTCGCTCCATAAGTGGAAGGTCTGGGGTTCAAACCCCGGCCGGGTCTGACCCAAGACTTGAATGTGGGTAATGACTGTTTTTTCGCCAAGCACTTGGCATCATGAAATGAAATTCAGGGTTCTTTCGGATGGGAACTTAAAATAAACGAGGCCCCTGTGTCATGACAGGCATGGCACAATAAAGAACCCTGCTGTATAATGCCATCAGTGCAACGCACAGGCAAAATTTCTGGACTTTTGCCTATAGCTGGCGACGTCTCGATATAAGTGAAATATTCTTGACTGGGACGTTAAACACCATTACTCAACTCTACTCAACTCTACGTCTTCATGTTTACTTATTTATACCACTAAGCTATCAATAATCTGCTATCAGTCTGACAAGCCGTTTTCAAACAATGAAATTTAAGTTTAAAGTTGTTATAAAAAGACAAATGGCAAAAACAGTTACTGTACTGATTCTGTACAGGTTTGCTGACCCACTTGTATTTCTCGTCTTTGATATGGAATCGCTTTCTATGAATATAAACCACTTACTAATGAAATTTCCATGTATAGAATATTTATATATATACAGATAACAAATTCCCAGTAATATTTGACATTCGCTCTTTTATTTTTTTTTCGCTTTTTTATTTTCTTTTAACGAAAAAATATTTAAATGGCGGAAATTTAGTTTATACTTTACCACAGCCAAAAGTTCGAGATTTTTTTTATCTTTCATGTGGAAAAAATGGTTTTATATTTTTTTGTGAAAATAACTAACTTTCAGCTTGCTTGGTCTAAGGTTTGAAACCTTTCTGTGCACATTGGTTTTTTCCAGTATATTTAAAACTAAATTAAATTATATATATAATATATATATATATATATATTCCATTAAAAACAGGAACTAGAAAATATGAAATTTATAGACAGATATTCTTTAAACAAAATTTTTTTTCCCGGAAATATAAAGCAAAAGGACCATATAACCCTGGTCTTAAAGCTGCATTAAGTTTTTCAATTTTCTGAATTTTTTTTTTTTTTTTTTTTTTTTTTTTCGTAAAATATATTTTTTAAAAATAGATAACTTCTAATCATGATCCCTAAGATTCATTTTCTAAAATTTCATTCCTGTTAGCTGGGAATAAACGGAATCCTCTAATGGGTTGGTCAATGTTTAACGGTAATAATTATTAGCTTGGAGCATGCGCACAGATGTATGGAAATGCCAAAGAATTGAAGGTGAAACCTGACAAATTTTATTAATTGTCCGTCATTAATATCCCAACGTATTCGCAATAATGTTACGTATCCCTTACAAAGTCACAAATGACAAATTTAATGAAATTATGTGTTTAATTTATCGTATTTCACCATTTTGTAAGTTGTGTTTAAATGACACAGTTTTTTATGCTGGTGAAATATTCTTGACTAGGATGTTTAAACACCATTACTCAACTCAGCTCAACTCAATAATTGTCTTTCTGAATATAAGTAAAAGGGTTTTGAATGAGTTAAGAAAAAAAAAAAAAAAAACATCAATACTTTATTCCACACTTGGTATTGAATGAAAATAATTATTTTATGTGATAAATGAACTTGTAATCTGAGGAATTATGATTTCATGAAAAATTAATATTTTGAAAAAATTTTTTTGGAAAATTTGTATTGTGTGTAAATTTAGTGAGGTTTAATGTGACCTTCAATTAGTTCTTAGTTAAATCAATATTTATTTAAGGATTTCGCGGTTTATGATTGATTTGCCCCATTGCCTCCTTTAACAGTTCATACATTGATGACCGATTCCAAAACAAATGTCAATCCTTATATTTACAATCATGGAAATTTTCCCCTGCAAACGGGTCTTACAGTTTGGCCACGCCCACTAAAACTCCATGTTAAATATGATTTTAAAAAGCTAAAAAATTAATTATTTATGTTAAAAGTAAAATTACAATTTGCGAATGATAAATTCGTAAGTATATCAGACTGAATGGAAAATAAGGAAGTGGAAATGTCAATTGGGACTATTTGCTGGTTTTGCAAATATTCAGATATTCCTACGCCATTAGGAACTATTTACGCTTTAACTGTTCATTGGGAAATAACTTCAGTCAGACGTAAAAGGTTCATCTAAGTAGTGATAATTAGATTGTAAATATTCACATTTTAAACCAAGTTTTATAGTGATTTAAAACTCACACATTGTAGGGATTTCTTGCTAGGGTCACTTCATTGGTCTATGGATCTGTCACTAGCTATAAGAAAGAATTAAATTGAACACCATTATTGGAATGTCGGGTTTTAAAATCACTAGATTGCAAATGATGCATTCATGCATTATCGGGCAAATTTCCTGTGATGCATCAGTGCATCATCTGGTTCGATTGGGTTATGTATAATAATGCTTAATGTCATTGTGTTATAGTGAAAAATTGTGATTTTGATTTTATGCATCTTTTAGTTTTTAATTCTTTGAAAAAAAATTGTGTTGACTCACATACTAAGAGATTTATTCTTAAGAGATTTATAAAATTGTGACTGTTAGTATACCGGCAGCTGAATTTACTGAAGTAAAATGTAAAATTTGACCCATTTGCATCCAGCGATAGGTATCATTTTTTTATCTCTTTATTTTTATGCCCCCCTTCAAGAAGGGAGCAATTTTTGACACAGTTGGACTTAGAAAAATTCCAATTATTTGCTTTACATTCATTATCTCTACAAAGGTTGATCAAATTAATTACTGATATAACATATATAATCAGGTTGGTTGAATATGGTTATATTGATAATAATTTATAATTTAGAAGTACAGTCAAAACCTGTCTGAAGGTCTCTATGTTTGTCCAACCTATAATTCAAATTTTTTTTTAGCTTAGACCCATCATACATGATTGATTTATGCATCTCAGATAGTACTGGTAGATGACCCCTATTGATTTTAAGTTCAAAAGGTCAATTTCATTCCCATGTACACTGCCTATAATGTATACTGCCCATAATAAAAGCTTGTGCACCCTATAATGTCTGTCCAAGAAGGGGGGGAGGCATAAGTGTTTCACAAACATCAATTGTTTCTTTTTTCTAATGACAAAAGAAAGAATCCAGAATCACATTAATATAGTGATATTCCCGGCATCTAGTCAATTTCACTATAGTGTAACAAATTTGACCTTTTTACCATTCATGTGACCTTTTGGCCTTTTGACCTTTACAGCTTCATGGAGCAAGGGTGTCTGTACATACATTTACAATACATTGTTTAGATGTAAAAGACCATTACTCCATTACAAAAGAGTATCAAGATTTATAATTAGGAGATTGTAAAATTGTGTTACGTCACTTGAGTAAAATTGTGTTACGTCACTTGAGTAAATTGTGTTACGTCACTTGAGTAAAATTGTGTTACGTCACTTGACAGATTCTAAGTTTAGGACAGTTTGTTAGTTTTGCTTGCTTAAGGTAGGTTGTTTTCTCCAGTTACTGCAGTTTTTCTTCACCATCCCGGAATTACCCTTCCCAGCGTATAAGTGAAAGAATCTTGACTAGGACTTTGAACACCAGTACTCTATTCTACCACAATTACATCGAGCCTGGCATTGCCATGAGGCAAGACATAGGTGTTACTTTGCCGGTGTGGTAGGCGACGGTGGCAGTGGCGGCGTGTCAAAATGTGAAAAAGTTAATGTATTTTCTACTCGATCAAAAATCTAACCAGGCAAGACATTTAAATCTGTGGAATTCTTGTTAGTAGATTTCTTGATGTTTATCCGATGTTATCAAATTCATAAGTATATGTTTAACATACTACTGTATCTCTTCAGTAAAGAATGAAGCCTTAATGTACACAAAGCTTGCACACACATACCTTAATTAAAACTGAGGCATGTTCAAGTTACTGGTTGTTTTTCTCTGCGCTCGGGAATACAATTTTTATGTCTTTGGAACAGAGGCGAGTACTCGCGTTGAAATAACTCATCATAATCATCTAGATATTTTAAAAATAACCTCCCTTAGATTTGGACACTGACACTCGACTGGAGAGAAAATGTCAAAATATAAATTAAATCGGACTACTGTACATATGTTTTAACTAATCCTATCATTCAATCCCTTCTAGAAAGAAACCATACCCTTGGATTGAAATATAAATTGAAATGCATGTTGGTTTCAGAATTTATTTAAGCCATTTCTTACAAACATTGTCCGAGGGACGCCATCTTGAATCTAAGGCGAACAACCTTAAAATATTGATAGCGGTCGCACGCTTGCACTCTTGCAAACATACATTCCTGAATGGCTTGAAGTCAATGTGCAGGCGTACATACACTATCATGAACAGGCATCTGGTCATATTGGATTGAGTATCCAAATCAGGTGATAGGAATTTATAGTAAAAACGATGTCTATATTTTGATGATTTGTTGGATTTGATAGCTGCATAAAACTTTAAAATAAATGCTGATACAGTTTTGAATATCAACAAATTTGTTGCACTATAAATGCAAAATTTTCAGAGCTTCTATTTGACCTTCAATGACCCTCAGGGTTTAAATGACTTTCTAGGGTCAAATTAATTTTTCAGTGACTTGTAGATGTACCCCTAGTGGTGTTAAGGAGAGGGGGGAAGGACATCAATCAAGTCAAACTAAATATTGCCAGAAATCAAATTGAAGTTTTCTGGAAATGGAATTTACAATTTATCATGTTAAAGATGAGCAATATGAAATAAAGTGCGACAAGATTTGAATTCCGTTGTCCAGCATCTTGGAATCATTCTCCTATGGATCAGATAGAAGCTCCGTATCTAACACATAATAATTCTGAATTTTCAGTTTAATAAAGTTTTTGATTTTATTTATTTCAGTTTTAGTTGTTAGAAAATTAATTTAGATTTTGATTTTTAATTTGTTTTGTTCATTTTAATTTCAGCCTTGACAAGGTATGAATAGAACACCTTGTTATATTATTGTTTACATGTCAATTCTGCTAGATTGTATTTATTAGAACTGTGAACCTTGGAAATATTTTCATGTTGGCTTCATTGGTTTGTGTTTTCTGTAAATTGACAAAAATACAAAAATATTTAAATTATAGATTTTTCAGAGATGCCAACCATGACTGAAATTATCCTAATCATTCCTCCGTGTTTTAATTCTCAGTTACCAGAATTGTTTCTTATCTTCAAAATTACAGCCAAAAAAAAAAAAAAAAAAAAAAGATAGATAGATAATTAATTACTTAGTTAATTAAGTAATTAAATATGTTTAAAATATAAAGAAAAGGAAAAAGACCTGTTCTAAAAGATTGAATCATTTTTGTTTTGAAACAAACGTAAATCTATCATTTGGATTGCTTCTATTACAAACATGATAAATTCATTCTAAATTGCAAATACTTATCTTTAACCTGTTAGCGTTTATTTATATGTAATTGACTTCGATAAATATAGTCTAAGCATTGTGGAAGCTATTTATTTGTTGCCATAGCAACTGTATTCAGTGAAAAAAGATAATGCATGTTGTTGCCTGTTTAAAAAGAAAAAATTAAACTAATTCTGTTTAATTATTGTAACTTAAAGACTATGCAAATAGACGGGTATGTCTCAAATATTACTTCTGATAACAACAGTTAAGGGTTGGCATCTTTGTGTGTTTTTTTTAAATATTTAGTTACAATTTAAAGCATAAATTTTTGTTCCATTTGTCTTTGGGTTGTCACTTGACAACACATAAATAAAAACACAAAAAAAATATTTCTCATGAAAAATAACTGATATGAAAATTTTTATGATTCACAGTATAATTGTGTAATATATATTTTATTAAAAAATCCAATTAAAGTTACTCATTGTTAACGATTTTTGCTGTGCATGTTTTTTTTTCAGAATTATTGATTGTTTTAGATGAGAACTTAGGTATGGCAGTTATTTCTGCTTTTTTTTCTGCTTTAATGACTGAGTGGTCTAAAGCTAAGGTTAACTCAGTGCCTCTCTATACCTTTGCTTAAATCTTGAAATGCTTTTGAGTGAAAGTTGGTTAGTTCCCAAAGGGTTGACAGTTTTCTCTAATTTCTCTGGTATTCTCTACCATCTGAGAATGACTGACTGGAAAGAATCTTGAAAAAAACATAACTCCACTTAACTCTCTATTATTGAAGAAAGTTTTTGGGGTTTTCCTTAGTTTTTCTGGTATTCTCAATGATCTGAGAACTGACCATCTGGATAAAAATCTTAACTCAGGAGTAAAAAACCATTACCTCATTCAACTCCCTTTTAATGAAGAAAGTTTAAGCATCTTTTAGATAAAAGGGCCAAATATTTTAGGCTATGGGCCAATGATACAAAGATGGGTTTAAACCCCAGCAATGCTGCATGGCAATTTTTGGGGCAGGAGTTATAATTTCACATTCCTACAACCTATCCAGATGATCTATGAAGATTACTGGTAGAATTAACCAAGTGTAATCAGATATAAATGGGAGTTTACTGACAGACCCAGTGAAGTTAACCTTGTGATAAACTAGCTAGGTGTCCTATCCTTGAACCTTTTGATAGATTGGTGTCCTATCCAAGGAAGAGTTAAAAAAGTTAACCTTGTGCTAGACTGGTATCCTATCAAGGAAGAGTTAAGAAAGTTAACCTTGTGCTAGACTGGTATCCTATCAAGGAAGAGTTAAGGAAGTTAACCCTGTGATAGACTGGTATCCTATTCTAGGAAGAGTTAAGGAAGTTAAACTTGTGATAGACTGGTGTACTATCCAAGGAAGAGTTAAGAAAGTTAACCTTGTGATAGACTGGTATCCTATCCTGGAAACTTGTGATAGACTGGTGTCCTATCCTAGGAAGAGTTATGCTTGCCATTTGGCCAATAAGAACTTGTCTTATTGACCTTTAGCCTGGAACCAATTTTGATTTACCTTTAAGAAGCTTTAGGTGTGACCTAAATGCCATCAAATTTTGAAAAACAGATTGATTTTTATAAATAATTCAAAATCCTTTTGAATCCTATTTCCTTGCAGGTCAGTGGCATTCTTTCTTTACTCTGAAAAATCTTGACTGGCTTTAAATGCAGTAACTTCATTAATTTCCAAAATTGCATTAAAATTTTTTTATGTGTGAACAGAGGTTTGTGAAAAATATTTTTTCTATTGAAGAGAATAAAATGAGTAATTTTGATTGGATAATAAAATTTTGGTGATGGTATTCACATTCTAACAATAAATATATTCACTTAGCAGCTTTTTGGTTCCCTTTAGATCACAAGACATAATATTCTTTTTGAAAATAAAAACCTTCAAACTACTAAAATAATAAAAAGGTTTTCCAGTTTGATTCTCAAATTTCCATGGGTTTATCTCAGTTTTCTGGTTTTAGCCTCCTTCCTAAAACTGACTTTCTCAAAACTCCAAACTAGGCCATTAACATCATTATTGACTTGATGAAGAAAAAAAAAGTTTTTCTTAAACCTTTATTTTGTTTATTAAACATCAAAAACATCCAAATTGATTTGAAAGCCTAAAAATTTTCATCACAATTCCCTGTGCATTGAACCACTATGATAGCTCAGTTGGTAGAGTGCATGCTTCATATGTGGTGGTCAGAGTTCTAATACCTGGCCAGGTCTGACCAAGACTTGAAAATTGGTAATGACAGATTTTCACCAAGCACCCAGCATTTAGAAATGAAAGTCATAGGTCTTTTAAAGGAGCTAGACCTTAAAAGTCATTGCCATGTGTCACGACAGGTTGTCCATATGCAGTGCAAATGTCGAAAATTTCTTGTGACATCTCGATATAGAAATATTCTTGACTCGGACGTAAAACTCTATTAAATCAGTTGATCAACTTGTGTTTTATCACACCATTAAAGTCCTTGTTGATGTCACTGACCCTCATTTCATTAAAGCTCTTTACCTGCACTGACATTAAACAATACTTTGTAGTGCAAGTCAGATTCTAATTTTACCAGTCATACTCTATACACTGACATATGAAAGTTGTTCTAGGTGTTGTTACTGGGAAACTTTGTGTTATAGAGGCCTTGATCATCTCTTAACTGCCCAGGTTTAAATTTAAAAAAAAACCTTGGGTTAACTCTTATAAAGTTAGTAAATTTTCTTGCTAATTTTGGGCGTATTTCTCAGGACAATCCAGTATCCTTAACCATCTTGGGACTAACAACCACAGACAATCTTTATAGGTTGAAACCATTTACTCCAATCCATTTGGTTCATCTTGAGTTTCCATGATTACATAGTTCTTGGTTTATTTAAAATCTGGAAAACTATATAATTTTCCCTACACAACTTAATCTTGTCTCAAATGGTAAAAACAATATAAAAGTGCTTTTTTATTTATTTTAAAAATAACTTTATATTCATGCTAAGGCTTAGCAGGTTACACTTTCTGTTCTAATTTTCCCTGCCATACTAACAGCTTTGTGATATCAGATACTTAAATTTTGTTTCATTTAATTCACAATAATGTGAAAGCAAATATGTTTAAGTTAAGAAAATCAAAATAAAGGGTCATTATATGGAATTTTTCTTTAGTCAGAGGGATATAAATTGGTTTTTCCACTGTCTGAAGAAGGTCATTTGCATTCTCTATATTTCTACTAAGGGAGATAATTCATCTCAAAGGGAGATAACTTCTCTTCTTTTTTGTAGTCAAATTTGCCTTTTATATTCAATTTCAGAGAATAGGAAAATTTGAAAGAGAAATCTTGTCTATTGATATATAACACATAACAAGGAACCTGTCTTTCTATAACCTGAATAAGTTTAGCAAATGGAGACAATTCATTAATTCAAATTTCTGTCAAGATTAAGGGGAGATAACTCTCAATTTAAACTTGACACTTCTAGTCCCATTAAGAGTTAAATTTGTTCTATAATTAGGGTCATCCAACTATTCAAGGGGAGATAATTAAAAGAATACTGTCACCATGTTGAATATTAACATGTTATACATATATTATTTGTAAATACAATTGTTAAATGTTTTGTGTAAAGAACTAAACTTCTGCATGCTATGTCATATTCCCTTTTACTAATATTGTGATAAAATGAAAAAGGAATGACAGACAGAAAGGAAATTTCTACATTTGAAAAAGATTTATGCTTTTGTTTTTGTTGTTGACGACGAGAGCTTTGGAATGTCAAAATCAGAATGTTGGTTTTAATGTCTTAAAGTCGCATTTTATGATAATATGTTATATATTTGTTATGTGGAATTATTTACATGTTAATTCACTCTAGATTGAAGGAGTTAATCTTGACTGGCATACAAAACACTGCCTTACCTCCTTCTGCTGCTTTCAACCCAAATTACAGTTATGATTCTGGATGTTTTTAGACTGTAACAAATTTAAAGAACAATAGTTCAGATATTAGTTTTAGGGGTTAAACTTGTTAGAAAAAATTCTTGGTGGAATGGGGGGGCGGGGGTGGGGGGGTGGGGGCTCCGTGTGTTTGTCAAATTTTGGGGCATTATCGGCCAGTGGTCTGTCTATAAAGACTTCTCTGAGACCTGAAACAAGATAGAATTGATCCCTACTTTGTATTTTTGTATTTTATAACACTTGATGAGTATTATTTCTCCATTTTGAAAAAAAAGTAAAAACTCTTGTCCGATAGCTTTAGAATATTTGGTCAACTTAACTACAAAAGCAGGAATTGATCATACATTTTTCCAACAGGAAACAAAACAGATTTGCTTATTTTTGAGAAAACTATCACTTCCTTCATTAGATTTCATTAAATTTGCTATGTGACATCATTGAAATTGTATCTTGTCTTTACCTCTTGGTTAGACATAGAATTTTACAGAAAATTTTATATGGGAGAAATTGTTAGATGAGAGGAAGAGGGGAGAATTTGCTTAGCTCAGGCATCACTTAGTAATCACTGTATATACATGTATAATACAAGCAAACACTGTTAGTATACAGGTAGTTTAGATAGTATGATAGCAATGGCTTGTCTCATTAAAACATATATGCAATGTATAGTTAATAAGTTGTATCCCTTGATGGAACTCTTGTTCATGGAGGGAAAAAACTTCAAATGAGGATGGGTATAAAAACCCAAACAGTTGTTTTCTACATTGGAATAAGGAAAATATTTGTTAGTATAGGTCAAAATTTATGATGTAACATTAAACATTGAGAATATATGAAAGGGGATTTTAAAAAACGGGATTAAAAAAATAATTGAACCATGTAGCAATATGGAAATGAATAAGATTTGATTTGCATGTATTATGTTAATGTTATAAATATGGACTGACCTTTCGCCTTTTACAATATCATACTTAAACTGATGTATTTATGTTGTAAACTTATGACATGTAGCAAAATTGTAAATGAGAATTCATACACTTAACCATGTGATATTCTAAAAAGTTTTTCATGATGTCGAAAGTTCCAACTTGGGGAACACTCAGCATTTTATCGCCTAGATGGAAATCCCAGTCAGTGCCTTAGTGACTTGAGTGGTTAAAAGCATGCACCTATGAATTACAGTTCTTCATAGAATCCCATGGCAACATATCCTAGTGTGAGAAAGTTTGTCAGTTCACTTGTCAAGGAACAGACAGTCATTTTTTGCAGTTTTTATTCACAGCAAAAATTCTAGTACCTTGAAATTGCACAATTAGTTCAGACAGATTCAACTGTTCTTTTGGTCTACACCATTTCAAAAATGCCAATTGTTCTAAACAGGTTCCACTGTACTGGGAATATGAAACATGTCCTATCAAATAAATTTTAAGAACCTTAGTGACTGAGCTTGTCTAATGTGACACAACAGCTCTTAGATCACAGTGCATCTCACCACATCACCTAGGTTTGCATCAGTTGCACTCAGGTCAGAATCTAGTGTAAAAAAGTTTGTCAGTTCACTTGCAGAAGCTTTTTGGTATTACCCAGACACTCAGGTTTCCTTCACAATCCCTGACCTTACTGCATGGACATAAATGAGGGAATCTTCAAGGGGGGGGGGGGGGTTTAAAACAATGTTACTCCACTCCATAAGTGAAGGAATCCTTAATTGGGGGGGGTTAAAGTGTTACTCCACCCCAGTGAAGTTTCATGTGGGATATCACATGGTATACCAGTGAATTTTTGAATTCTTTGTATATTTTGTCATCTTTATATACAATATTGTAAATTGTATATCTTTTTGTATACAGTATTGTAAATTGTATAACTTTTTGTATACAGTATTGTAAATTGTATAACTTTTTGTATACGGTATTGTAAATTGTATAACTTTTTGTACTTTGGTGTCACTTTGACGATGTATGTATAATATCTATTTATATATTATATGTATGGTATAATTTGTACAATGCCGAAATACTACTGTTGATGTGCACTGTTTACATGGTATGTGCTGGTAATTAAATTGTACTATCAATGAATTGTTGGAGGTGCAAAGAGTGTTTTAAACAGGACACACTCCACTATATTTAGTACCATAATTTTCCCTTTTATTTACAATACCTATCCAGAGACTCGAGGTTTTTATAATCAGTCATCTAGCATTGTGTTTATATTAAAAATATTGCCTTGTTTAAGTTTTTTTGTGATCATGTGGTCCTTGCTTTTGATTGCTCTTGCTACTGTTGGCAATTTGGGTACTGTTACAACCAAACAGTCTTGTTAAGTTTAACAGGGTTAGTATGCAATTACCTGGGGTTGAGAAGAGGACATTAACTCATTTTTATTGTACACAATACAGCATGGTTTGAAAGTCTATATCTTAGAGTTAAATTTATCGAAGTACCAGTAGAAGTAACTGTTCTTTCTTTATTGTGGTGGAGAATCCATAGTTAAAAATTCTGATTTTTAACTGAAAACTTATTTTGTTTTTATTTTATATTTCAGACACGCCTGTAGCAGATACTTGTGATAAGGATGGTCGTCATGTTCAGTCATCATGTTCGGTCATCATCGTGTCTGGTCATCATGTCCAGCTCTGGTCATTACTTCCAGCTGGTTGCTGGCTGTTATATTGTGATCTACTCAGTATTGTATTATAATAGTGTAAGCTCTTTAGCACTGTCAGCCTCATTCATGAAGACTATAAATGGCATTTGGGGGCAGCAGGTTCTAATCATCCCATATACATCCATTACCTAAAACGAGGCCAAAAAAATCAAATTGTGTGTTCTAACTCTCTTCCTCATCTCCAACCATTTTACTATCTTTTTTTCCATTTTCTAGTTCTTTCATTACAAAGATCTCGACAAGTAAAAAAATGATTAATTCACACTATTTAACTACTTAATTTTAAAGAAGTTTTAGAAATAGCAGTAACACACAATTTATTTTTTAGACCTTAAAGATCAGGCCACATGTAAATAATTTTGTGATATCAACTTTTATCTTCTTCTTATTATTTTTTTTAAATATTTGAGTTTCCTTGATTAACTTAGTTACTGGGTTTCATATTTTGAATGGGTTTCCTGGTTTTAATTCAAAAATGTTCTTTATGTGATTAATAAGTTCTTATACTCTATGAATTAAATTACGATTAAGAGCTCGGAGTGGAGTGGAGTAATGGTGTTTTACGCCCCAGTCAAGAAACTTTCATTTATTTCGGCGGTCAGTTCTGGGATGGTGGAGGAAACTGGAGTGCCGGAAGAAAACCACCGACCTTCGGCAAGCGAACTGACAAACTTTCTCACACTAGGATCTGTCCCACGTGGGATTTGAACCTAGGCAGTGAGAGGCACTGTGATCCATAAGCGCGTGCTTTAGACCACACAGCCACCTAGGCCCCCCATTAAGAGCTTGGGGAAACAGAGATTTAAAAGTCATGTTAGCCATGTTGGCATCATTTGAACTACTAGGTTGAGGAGAAACCATTCTCTATCAAAATAAGCCTCAATTGTTCTAAAATAAGATATTTAGATACAGATAGAAAAATAAAAAATAAATCAATCAAAAAATAAATAAAAAATAAAATTAAAAACAAAATAACAGAACCTGAATGTAATCGTGAGTTCTCTTGCAAAATTGAAAGTATGAATTGTTGTGATTTTATCTGCAGGTAAAATGAACATTTACAAAACCTGTTAATTGTGATCAAAGTGTACATTACTGATAAACTTTCCTTGAAATACAGTCTTTTTTGCATTTTATATTTTCTTTGTACAATTATTATTTACAGATTTTCTTAAAAGAATTTTCAATGTTGAATCATAAAATTAATTGTTGTGGCCTTGTCTGTATGTATCTTAATCATTGGGTAATGTCATTATTCATTTAAGTCAATCATTGTTCAATTATGACAGATATTTATCAGATAAAGAAGTTAGAAATATTTTTTATTAAAGTTTAGATTATTAAATTAAAGAAATTACCTTAAATCCTATTGGATGATCAAAAAGTTAATATTGTAACTTCTTTGTGTTGATTAGATAATTGTCAGTTACCTTTAGATTGAATGACAGATCATGTGTATTCTGATTGGATAAAATTTCATGAACATATTTTATGATTGATAGATTTCATTTGATAATTTTTTAAGATGGTTTTCGTAGCAAATTCAAGAAAATTGTGAAATCCTGTGAACTGAAATATATGTTTTAAAGAAACTATTTGTTTTGAAATAAAGATTATTGGTACAATGAAGATGTTTGTTTAAAATAAAGATCATTGATATAATGAAAATGTATGTTTAAAATAAAGATCATGGGACTACTGGAAAGATTTGTTCAAATTGAATTGATTGGTTCACAGAAAATATTTTTTGACAATGAAGATCAAAGGTTTACTGTAGATGTTTCTGTTTAAATTATCTGCTTTATTTTTTACTTTTTTTGCAGTTTTCTTTGAATACTTATTTATGGAATATCTCAAGTTTCTTGTAACTAACTATGTTTAGTGGAAGAATTGTCACACAATTAGTCTAATATTTCTTGAGTAGGAGGTACTACTCTATCTTTGTGAACCTCAAGATAACCTTGAGGCCTAGTTTGCTTGTGTAATGGCATGTGCCAAAACTTTGTTTACAAAGTGTGTGTGTGTGTGTGTGTGTGTGTGTGTGTGTGTGTGTGTGTGTGACAGAGAGAGAGAGAGAGAGAGAGAGAGAGAGAGAGAGAGAGAGAGAGAGAGAGAGGTTTCTGGACTCACAGTTTGTATGCAGAATTAACAAACCAGTTTCAAATGTAGATTGTTAAAAAGTGCCCATATCTGCTGTTTAAACTCCCTCTTTTTGAGGGCACCTGCTTTGGGGCAACAATATGTTGGATTACCTGTTTAGGTTTAATAGAATGTCAAGGAACCTGTTAAGAAGAATCTTTCAGCAAATCATTGACTTTTAAATTTTGCCATGCTCTTAAAAAATTTACCACAATAAACTATTTGCTGGTTTCATTAAGACTAATAAGTGTGTTTAAGAATTATTACCATCATTCAGCAAATGTTCTTTTTTTTAAGCAGATTAACTTCTGACAAGTCTTCCTTTAAAATTTGACTAATTTGCAACAAATCAAGAGTTCTGTTTGACAAGCCTTTTTGGCGATTATAGTGAGTTCTGTTTGACAAGCCTTCTTTGGCCATTATAGTGAGTTCTGTTTGACAAGCCTTCTTTGGCCATTATAGTGAGTTCTGTTTGACAAGCCTTCTTTGGCCATTATACTGAGTTCTGTTTAACAAGCCTTTCTTGGCCATTATACTGAGTTCTGTTTGACAACCCTTCTTTGGCCATTATACTGAGTTCTGTTCGACAAGCCTTCTTTGGCCATTATACTGAGTTCTGTTTGACAAGCCTTCTTTGGCCATTATACTGAGTTCTGTTCAATAAGCCTTTCTTGGCCATTATACTGAGTTCTGTTCAACAAGCCTTTCTTGGCCATTATACTGAGTTCTGTTCAACAAGCCTTTCTTGGCCATTATACTGAGTTCTGTTTGACAAGCCTTCCTTGGCCATTATACTGAGTTCTGTTTGACAAGCCTTCTTTGGCCATTATACTGAGTTCTGTTCGACAAGTATTCCTTGGCCATTTTACTGGTTACCAACTGACGAGCATTCTTAGCTTTCAATAAAATGAGTTCTTTTTGACATGTGTTCTTTGGCAATTTGACTGACCCCTAGGAAAACAGAGTTGTCTAAAAAAAGGTTTTTCTTAACAATTATACTGGTTTTATAGATCTATGACATGGCAGCCAGCTGTAATGGAAGTAATTTTCTGACAGGTTTACTGCTAAAGAACAAGATAATTTGTCAGGCCAAACAAATTAAAGAGTAGATTATGTCAAATCTGTTTATCCAGTATTTAAAAACTTTTTCCTGTGCAATATTTCAAATTTTTGAAAAAATTTCAGTAAGATAAAGATTTGGGGAACATGAAAATGTACAAAACAGTGAAAAAAGAAATCTTGATAAATCATAAGAAACCTGTCTTTCTCGAGGACTGGACATTGCTGTGGGAAAAAATTGTCAATGGACAGCAACATGCTGAGTGCAGTACCTGCTGATTAACTTCTTAAAACATTTTCTGATATCTACCACACCTGTGTGAAAATGTGTCACAAAAGGTGGTATAAATTCTAAATGGCTTTAGTTAATTGAAATATAGGGCAGTTTTGAGGGTTGAATCAACCAAGTTGTGACCAGATGTCACAAAAAGTGGTGTAAAATTCTAAATTGTCTTAGAATTTTTTTTTTTTTTTTTTTTTTTTTTTTTTTAAATAGAATAAATAGTCCAGTTATAGATTAAAGGGTGGTGTTGACCCAGATTTAAGGGCAGTATTGACCCAGTTGTTAAAAGGTTTGTCTTCTAGCCCAAAGTGTTTCATCTCTGTGAGCTCAACCTTGTCTGGCTACAAGTAAAAAAAAGGGTTTTCTTAGGCCTATATCGGTTTCCTTAGTACCATTTTAATTATACCAAATTACCAACATCATTGTTAAGAATTCTAGGCCTTTTTGGTATATATGCTATTTTGAAGTAAAATTATTGTAAGTAAAAGTTACAACATGGGGATTTTTTTTTTTAGAAGAATTGGGGGGGGGGGGGGGGGAGAGGGGTGTGTGTCGGGATGATTTTGTTTTGTACTCTTGAGAATGAAGCCTATTTTTTAGATCCCCAACAATGGATCACACAGCATTTAACAGTTCTCAAGAAATAGTCTGATTCTCTGTGATTTGAGACAAGATTTTTTTTTCATTTTAAAAAAGTTGAAAGGTTTGTTTTTTTTCTTAAAAAAATACTTTGTAAATTAAAAACCACACAGTAGAGAATTCTAAGCCATTATGACATGTTCATTATTTTGCAGATTTTCTGTAAGGTTTTGCTGTATTGTCAGGCATCATCATAATTGTTTATGTTCATAATTATTTAACAATTTTGTTTTTACATTTCCTGAAATGCTGACTGACAAGGTTCATATTTTTTTTTTTTTTTATGTTATTTATTATTTTTTTTTTTTTTTGGTGGAAATTGGCAATAGAGTCTGTATTGGCTTTAAAGTTTTTTGCCACAAGCTTCAAACAAATGAATTAAAATTTCAGAATTTTGGCATATTGTAACATTTGCTGTAATGGAATTTATTCAGAGTCATACCGTGTATCATTTAATAGTATGATTTTTTTTATTCATAAAAAATAATTTGATTTTAAAAAAATAATTGAAATTTATTTTTTTTAAAATCAATTTTAAAAAAATCAATTTTAAACTTTAGTTTTTACTTTTGCTTTTTTTTTTTTCAAATTACTATAATTAAAAAAAAACTTAATCAACTTTAAACTTTTGTTTTGATTTTTCCGAATTTTTTCATTGATTTGCCAATTTTATGTATTAATGGAATTTTTTCAATAGACATGCAACTTCAATTAGACCTGTCATTTTCTTTTTTAATGCTACTCAGATTTAAGTTAGTTTGGTAATATATCTGGTAACTAGGAAATTGATACAAATTTGTATTACTTGATAAGAAAAAAGAAACAGATACAAAAGACTGAAATGTTTTACGAAAAATTTTGAAGAATAAATTGGAGTTTAGGCTCAGTATAAAAATAAATTAAATTTAGGTTGCTTAAAAATGCTAGAAATAATATTTAAAAAACATTTTTTGAAGGCTCTCTGTCATTTTCCTGTAAAGGGACATTCCCACAGGATGACTGCTGTATGATCTCTTTTGACTGACTCATCACAAGGTCACACGACAAGGTCATGTGACATCAAACCCACTCCCACATAAGTAAATTTGGAAGAAAAAGAAATTGAGATTTTGTCAAACTTTTTTTTTAATACATTTGATTTGTCAACCATTATATTAACTTTTGTTTCCACAAAATGAGAAGTGTTTTGATAAGTATAATTTTTTCTGGAGACATGGGTTACCTCCCTTTTTATTTAAAATCTAATCTTTAGAATTGTTTAAGGTGCATTGATTTGCATGTATATGAAAATGTATATGAAAAGTATTATATATATAGTTACATAATTTATTTCATCCTGTTTAAATTTCATGTCAAATATGTCAAAAATTAAGAAGACTGTTAATATCTTTGCCCTGATACACCATCAGTTGAGACCATGATGTTGCTATTATACTGCTCCCCCCCCACACACACACACACTTTTTTTTAACCCCTGTTTGGTCGTCAATTTCTGTTAATGTGGTACAGGTAGTTGTCAATAGTTTCTGTAAACTCTGTAAAAGTAATTAGTTTTTGTTATTATTAATTTCCTTTTAAATTGTCATATTAATTTAATTTAATGCTGATAAGTCATAATTTCGTAAAACAGCATTATTGTTCATAAAATTTCTATGTTAATGATGAAAGTCTTTAGATGTCATCAACAACTATGTTAGTTTTCAATTTTTACTGACTATTGTTATTGTCATCATTTTTTCAGTTTTGCGTCTTTTAAGTCAATTTTGGATTAGTGTTGTTAGTTGTCAATTTTTCCATACAGTTTTACGCCTGTAATGGTGTTTAGCCTGTTTCCCTGGTGATGCTACCTAAATTTTGTGGAAATCAGTCGTTTTAAGTGGATATATATCACAAATACCTGTTAAATTTTGATGTGCCATGTGTGCACATTTTGGAGAATAAAACTGCATCAGTGACTTTTTTCCTATATAACCATTTCCCAAAGATTTACATTTCTAAATTATCCTGTATGAGATATTGATAGGAAATTGCATCAGTGACTTCATTCATTAAAATACCATTTTCCAGAAAAAGGGATATGGATCATGTTAAACACTGGCAAAACCTAATAATCATTAACACTACCATTGATTGTTTGTCTGTTAAGGATGATAGTCTCAGATTTGTTAATTAACATTTAATTATTGGTTTCCTATTTTTCTGTAAGTCTTAGTTACTTAGTAATCAATCGATTAAACTACCATTTTCATTACTGCTGTTAGTGTTCAGTTTTTGGCGAGACTTAGGTGTTACTTTTCCGGTGTCGCCGGCTGTGCCATGTCAAAATGTGAAAGTTTACGTTAAAGTAAAGTATTATCTTATTATCTACTCTATCAAAAACTAACCAGGCGAGACATTTAAATCTGGTATTCTTGTCTTAACATTTGTGTAAGCTGTCAAAATTATTTTTATGATGCTAGTTTGCAGTTTTCTGTGTCAGTTGTCAGAATTCTGTTAATGATGTTAGTTTTTGGGTTTCTTAACAACTGTGTCGTCAGAATTCTGTAAATGTTTTTAATCCTCAGTTTTCTAAGTATCCATGTTTTTGAATTTTTGTTATGATGTTTTTGTAACATTTTAGTTGTTGAAATCTGTCAATGATGTAATTTTTTAGTCTTCCTAATGCCTGTGTCACTCCTGTGTAAAACATTATGTTAACTGTTAGCTTAATTTCATTTTTATGTACCAACTTGATGGAACCATGTTTAATTAGCAAATTGTGTTACCTGTTCAATCAGCTGACAAGACTAAAACAATTTTTATAACAGATAAAATCTGAAATTTGACGTATTCGTTAACATATGTATTTCAAAATTTGTCTAATTGTTGTACAAATGATGTGGGACAGTGCATCAAATTGGTCTACAAGAGTTAAAGTTTTAAATCAAAAAACTTAAAATCATGATGTATGTGTTGGTAGTAAAAATTTCCATTTTAAATGTCATGTTTGTAAGAAATGCAGGTATGTTTTTGGGGGTTTTTTTTGTATAAAATAAGCTGAAAATTAAATATTGAAATTTATGTTGTCTAAAATTTTTATATTTATTATTTAATGTTTTTTCATAGTTTGTTTTGTAAAAAAAAAATTTCTGTGAATTGGAAATTGTGATATTGACATAAATTTACTCATGTTTGACCTTTTTTGCATTGACTTAATCTAATTTCATTGTTAAGGGTATGCCGCCTACATTATTTCGGGGACCTTTGTTGCCATGTTTTCTGAATGCGCCAAATTTTATTGATCACAGTTCATTTCATTGTTAAGTGTAGAATGTAATTTTGATAGATTCTATTGTGAAGAAAATTTGTCAGTTTTATCAATGACAGATGACGGTTTTCTCCGGCCCTCTTGCAATCGGACCTTGCAGAGTCTAGGGTATTTAGTTTGTCTTCCAATTCCCAATTTTGTCTTGGCACTCCAGATTCCTCCTCTATCCCATAACTTAAGCTCACATTATATATAATTGAACAAATCTTACTGGGGTGGTGTAAAAACTCTATCACTATTTAACACATTTGTTCCAATTTTTTGCAATTTGGCCAATGCAAGATGATGTAACTTTGGCCAATCTGCCAAAGATGATGTAACTTTGGCCAATTGCCAAAGATGATGTAACTTTGGCCAATTGCCAAAGATGATGTAACTTTGGCCAATTCCCTCTGTTAATTATGTATCATGTCGTTTAGTTGGTATTTTTGTTGAGCGAAAATGTGAAAGTTTAAGTTAAAGTAATGTATTTTCTACTCGATCAAAAACTTACAAGGTGAGACATTTAAATATGTGGAATTGTGAAATTGTTGTTATTTATTATCATTTAAAAAAAAAAAAATTCTTATTTATTTTATCATTGATTTATCTTCTGTCTTCCATTATAGCTTGCAAAATATTTTATTTCAAACTCTAACAACATCGTAGATTACAAAGAGACAGATATTTTTTTGGTGATGTGCCATCCACAACAGCAAATATCATAAAACATCTCAACACGTCTTTTGTATGATCATTGATTTGAAATTACAAATGTGTTCATTGTATGTATTCTCTTTTGTTATACACCTCAATTCGTAGCTGATTGCTGCATGTTCGAATTCCCTGGGAACTTCATTTTCCTCCACCATTCCAAAAGCTGTCTGCCTTGATGTAAATAAAAGAATCTTGACTAGAATGTAAAAAAAAAAAAACTTTTCTAGGTTTACTCCCATTCATTCATCAATAGAGTAGAAACAAGAAGTCTGCAGGATATTTGACTTTAAAGCATTTTCAAGCATTTCAGATTTTTCAGACATATCCTTGCAAATATTCCTGTTTTCTTCAGATACCTTACCACAGTGTTGTTGCCCTCAGTAGGTTTTCATATGGCATCTTTACACATTTTTGTCAGCCTGATTTTGTAATTTTTCATTGATATATTTTTATTTTTTGTTCATAAATTTTATCCATAGCTGACCTATTTTGTTTTCATGTTTTTTGCAATTTTGTTGCCCTAAGTTATTGGGGGTATCAAGTTATCACTATTTTGTTGCCTTCAATTTATAGGTTTTCATTTGTCGTCTTTTCACGATATTTGTTCTCATTTATTGATAGCCATTTTATATATCTCATCATCCCTCTGACACGATTTCTACCTCTTGTCATGGACTACTGTGAAGTCGTTCATTTTCGTTGTGTTCCAAATTCGTTGTTTTTAAAGGCACTACCTTTTGCCAATTAAAATACATGTATAACAAGAATTAAATATGTGTGGTAGATGTAGGTTCACCAGTCAGATAATCTCAAAGTTGCATTAGGGGCCTCGATGGCCCAGTGGTCTAAAGCACACATTTACAGATCACAGCATCTCTCACTGCCTAGGTTTGAATCCCACAGGGGCAGATCCTAGTGAAAGAAATTTTTCAGGTCACTTTTCAAAGGTTGGTGTTTTTCTCCAGGAACTCTGGTTTTCTAAACTGACTGCCTCAATGTCAATGAGAATCTTGATTCAGGCATAATTCAATCCAATTAAATGATGCACAGACCTTTGTGGTAGAATTGTCTAGTTTGGAGTGGAGTGGAGTAATGGTGTTTTATGCCCCAGTCAAGATTCTTTCACTTGTTTTGAGGTGGTCAGTTCTGGGATGGTGAAGAAAACAAAAGTGCCCAGAGAAAACCACCGACCTTCGGCAAGCAAACTCACAAACTTTCTCAGACTAGGAACTGTCCCTGAGTTGGAATTTGAACCCAGGCAATGAGAGATGCTGTGATCCGTAAGTGTGTGCTTTAGACCATTCGGCTACCAAGGCCTCTAGAGCAGTATAATAGATCACTGGCTTATTGATTAAAGAATCTTGTCTTTCTAGAGTTCAAATCACGCACAAGCAGTTTGAGAAATTTTTAGTATTCTTGCTTTTGTTCAAAATTTTGTTCAGTGATATTATTTGAACACTCTGGTTTCCTCTATTGTCTCGATTTGACTGCCTATTAGGATATAATTGAAATAGCCCTTACCTTTGGTTAAACATTATTTTAAAAAATGTCAGATTAGAATGAAGAGGGTTAGTTGATTTTATCCTCAGTATATGTTCTTTCAGTTATATCTAGGTGGTCAGTTCAGGAATGGTGTAGGAAACCTGAGTGCCCAGAGAAACACCAGAGAACTAAACAAAGTATGATCAGAGTGTGGTTGGAACCAAGCAGTGAGAGAATTAGTGATGCTTTATACCACGGTTTACATTGGTCCCCAAACAAAAGACTAAACAAAACTTGTAATGTCAGTGATTGGTTAATTTAAATTTGCTGGTGATTGGTTAATATAAATAATGACTGCTGATTATTGGTGGATATAAATGATACATGCACATGATTGATTAACATTTATGATACAATCCCGTGGATGAATAAACATGCTCACAATTGGCCAATTTAAATAATATATACCGATAATTATTAAGACAATTATTTCTCCATTTCAATTAAGAAAATGCCATTAAACACCAAGAAAAACTGAAGAAGATCGACATGTTTAAAAGAGCTGTCTTATGGTTTATTTTCTTAAATTATGATGTAATATGGGTTTCTTTTAAATCTTTTAACTACGGAACCCACGGATTTAAATGTTATTTCACAATATTGTATTGTTTTTATGTGTAATGTTTGTTTTTTGTATTTATACAATGTCACTGTTGTTTATTTTAATTGTTTTTTTTTCAGCTTGTAATATGCATCATGTATTATGTGTAATATTGGCGTGTATATTTAATACACGTAAAATGTACATTTTTTGTATGAACTGTATTTTATCAGTTATATTTCTGTATCCTGTTGATATTCTGCATTATTTATGGATAACATATCATTAAAACTGATGTAAAACAACAAAATTGTTTTCCACCTATATTTTCTCCATTTAACCAACCATTGCGCAGCTCAGTTGGTAAAATGCTCGCTCCAATAGTGGGAGGTCGTGGGTTCGAACCCCAACCGGAATAACCCAAGACTTGAAAGTGGGTAGTAACTTTTCTTTCGCCAAGCACTCGGCATCATGAATCGAAAGTCGCGTTTCTTTCGGATGGGAATTTCAAATAAGCACGGCCCTGTGTCATGGTAGGCGTGGCATGATAAAGAACCCTGATGTATAATGCCATCAGCGCAACGCACAGTCAAAGTTTGTGTACTTTCTCCTATAGCTGGTGACGATATAAGTGAAATATTCTTGACTGGGCTTGACTCCATCTTACCAAAACCGCATGCCTGCGGATGACCGTGAAAAACTTTGTCATTTCGCTTGCAGAAGATAGGTGGGTTTATCCAGGTTCCTCAACCATTCCTGAACTGACTGCCTTGAATAAGTGGAAGAGGTGTGACTGGGGTGTAAAACACCAACACTAAACTCTTGCGAATCACATTGCCTCTTTCCGCCTAAAACAGATTTGTTAGTAAGTATCTTTCTCCATCTTGCCTAAAGAGCACAATTAGGATCACAGATCTTTTACTGTCTATGATTGAATCCCATTTAGGCTGTCAGTTCACTTGCCGAAAGTCGGATTTCTCTAGGAATTCCGGTTTCCTCCACCCTCAATGCACAGGCAAAATTTCTGCACTTTCGCTTATAGCTGGCGACGTCTTGATATAAGTGAAATATTCTTGACTGGGACGTTAAGAATCATTACTCAACTCATTTACGCAGATCTTAGTGTGAAAAGCTTTGTCAGTTCGCTTGCTGAAAGTCGTTTTCTCGGGGCACTCCGGTTTCCTTCACCATTTCTGAATTGTATTGGTTAATTGAAAGAATCTTTACTGGGGCTAGAAAAAATGTATAGTGAATAAAGTGACATTGATCCCAAATAGTTTTACCTTCATTTCAGTTTGCAGTAAACCCCGGCTGCGTTTGACCATGACTGAAATATTGGTAGTGACTAGATTTTCGCCAAGCACTCGGCATTTAGAAATGAAAGGCACTGGGTCCTTTGGAGGAGACCTTAAAAACCGATGCCCCGTGTCAGGCAGGCATGACATGCTAAGGAATACTCCCTGTACATTGCTCTAAGCGCACTGCAAAGGTTTAAATTTCTGCACTTCACCTATAGCTGGCGACAACCCGAAATAGGTGAAATATTCTTGACTGGGACATAAAATCCCATTAAATCAGTCAATTCTGCAGTTTTTTAAATTAAAAATAAATCTTGCATGAAGTAATCTCATTTTCAACATACAGTAGAATTAATTGGTTGGTTGTAGTGTTGTTTAATGTCACATCAGCAATCTAAAACTAAAAGTTTCAAGAGCCAGACCATTAATCACTGAGGATTAATGTAGGAACAAGTTGGTGTATGTGTGAAGTTTAAAATTTTGTTACCAAATGCGTTTATGATTGCACGTCCTTCTGTTACCAATTGAGTATTTGGGAAAAATCGGATATATCTATTCATTTAGTTATATCTCATCAGGTATCAACTTCGTGACATATTAACACTTCCCGCCTTTATGGTGGTATCGTTTATTCACACCTCAGCTTAGATGTTTCAATCTTTGTTACCAAATGCGTTGTAATACTGCTTTGTACGAAGGGCTACTTTCTGGCGGCATGTTGCAGACGAGCATATCAATTCCCATCATTACACCGGATATCACTAATATGATTATCGCTAAATCAAATTACTTTGACTACTTTTGTGCCAATAGTAAAATAGGTGAAATAATTGTGGACCCTTCAATGATGGCACTACACCACTGAATATCCCTTCAAAAGTGATAAGATTTATCATCAGTGGTCATGGCCCGAGAGTTCATTTTTAAGAACAAAGTCAGTATTTTACGTTGTTCTGGCGCGTATGCAACGAAAAAGAGGATTTCGTGTTGGAATCTTTTTACTGGGACAAGCTCCAAAAGCCTCAGTGCATTTATATAGCACCAGTTTGTGATGTAGTTAAACCATGGTTTTCACAAAGAATGGATTATTTTGTTTAGTGTAATATTATTGAATATAATCCATGCCATATTTCACCTTTCTTGGTTTTTCCATTGTTCTCTTGTTTGCCGTTGCATGGGCTATGGTGGCGCGTGGTCTAGTTTCTAAAGCATCCACTTACGGATCACATTGTCTTTCAGCGCCTATGCTCAATCCCGTTCGGACAGATTCTAGTTTGGGCAAGTTTGACAGTTTGACCTTTGCTTGCCAAAGGACGCCGAGTGGTTTTACCGGGTACTTCGGTTTCCTCTACCAACCTAAAACTCACTGCCTCGAACTAAGTAAAAGAATCTAGACTAGGGTGTAAAAGACCATTCCTCATCTCAACACTGGACCGTGATTGTGCTTAATTTGAACACGCAAAAACATTTTTATTATTAAATAAATAAATAAATAAAACAAAACAAAATAAATAAACAAATATATATGTACTCTTCCCATTAAAAATCTTAAACTTTTTGCGTTTTTCGGAACATTCTCTGACGCATTGTTTATGAAACTATCAAATTCTATCGATAACTGTAACTGTCATTTTAAATTTTTAACTTTTAACAGAGTAGATCTATTTATTAAATAAATAAATAAATAAATAAATAAAATTTTAAAAAAGACCAATGTCGGTGCACCTAAAAAAAATATTTTAAAAATGAGGGACATTTAAAACGTCGCTGGTTGAATATACATGTATTTATATTCTATTTTTTCAGATGCAAATGACAAAAATGATCTTCTTAACCATATAAAATAAAGAACTGTTACCTTGTAAACTTTTAATGAAGATCCTCCAAGAAACCGCAAGTTGAACAGAAATAAATATTTAAAAAGTAGCGCACAGTTGTCATGTGATGACGGGAGTCACATGATGTTTTCAATCCGGGACATTATACAACCCGGAAACGACGTATTTACAGAGAAATGTATACTATCTCGAAATTTGTTTGTTTATTAGGTAATTTATTTTTCTAGACATTTTATATTTCCTAATTAATATCTCTTTTTGATTGTTTTTAACACAACTAATGCCAAATTTAACTGACAAGCGATATCACGTGAAAATATTTGTTCTGAAAACCAGCATCCATACATGCTGTGCAGCTGATTCCAATATATAACTGCATTGACTGTCATAGAGGGTCCTCGGTAGGACGAGTGGCCTAAAGCGCGTGTTGACGGTGACAGTGCCCTCATCCCCTAGGTTTTAATCCAAGCTGATCCAAGTGTGAGAAAGTTTGCCAGTTTGCTTGCCAAAGTTCGGTGGTATATCGGGTATATCGGTTTACTCCATCATCCCTACTGTCTGATTCACGTCGTGCCGTAGCACTAGTTTTTCAAGGTTTTAGAATAGATATCAAAAAATTTTGTAGCATGCCACATACCGTTATGACGTATGCATTTTTGTCGTAATAAACTGACACCAAACTAAATGCCATCTTAGCTGGAGTATTAAATGCAGAGCTTTTTAAAATCCTTACGGTGATTTAATATGGGAAAATACACAACACTCATTCCGGAAATACATCGCTGTAATAATCATGCGGGTTAGAGTAGAAAATTCTGGAATAGTTCATTCAGCTGTAGGTAAGATCGCCGTTGTTAGACCTCCTTTTGCTGTCAAGTTGCAGATTATATTACCTGGCCAGAGAAAATGGGAAAGTCGGTCATGCACAATTCTATTTTCTTAACCCGCATGATTTTTCAGCAATGTATTTCCGGAATGAGTGTTTGTGTGTTTTCCCATATTAAATCCCATGTAAGGATTCTAAAAAGCCCCTGCATTTAATACTCCAGCTAAGATGGCATTGAGTTTGGTGTCAGTTAATTACGACAAAATGCATACGTCATAACGGTATGTGGCATTCTACAAAATTTTTTGATATCTCTTCTAAAACCTTGAAAATTTAGTGCTACGGTAGGCGTGAATCAGACAGTAGTTTTAAATAAAACTTATCTTATCCCTGAACTGACAGGTTCGAAGTGGGAAAATTTTGACAGGGGCATATAACACTTAATCTATCTAGTCCATCCATTGCCTGTTCACATTGTTGCTGTTTGAAATAGCATGGTTTTTATTTCAAAAATTTCTCCATCCAAGCTAAACCTGAAATACATGGCTCCGAACCGCTTTTTTATAATACTGATGTTGCCGTTTTGGAAACGGCAACATCAGTATTATAAAAAAGCCGTTCGGAGCCATGTATTTCAGGTCTAGCCACTAGCATATTATAATTAATATCATATAGTGCTATAAATACAGAGTAAGAGGTGTTATTGGTGCCTCAAATTTAGGCGAAACTGTAAAGTGCCACAGGTACTGTTTCAGGCATCTTGTAAAGGAAAAAGTGTCATGATTGTGATAAGTATTTGTGGTACACCCCAAACCTCAGCTTCCAGCTCTTCATAAATATCATGATGCATGTACCTGTATATGCACCAGAAAACTTTGATGAGTGAAAAATACAATGTACCACACTTTATTAGATTAGCTGTGAAAACTTTACAAAAAAATTGCAACTGCAGTGCTTGAGATAAATAGATCTTTGTTGCATAGTTCACAATAAAACCTGATTTTCCCCCAGGTTATTTGTGCCTTAATGGGGGAGGGGCTCTTGTTGAATGAGTTGTCTAAAGTGCAAGCTTACAGATCATGATTTCTTTCATGGCTTAGTTTTGAATCCTATATTTGACAGATCCAAATGTCAGAAAAATTGCTTTTTCTGGACACTCTGGTTTCCTCCATCATCCAAGAACTGTATGAATCTTGATTAGGACTAAAACCTCTTTGCTTCACCTCTCTTCAATCAGTTTGCCTGATTTTGATTTGTCTGAATTATAGTTTTTTTGTGGTTCCAATATAGTCACATTTAATAAGGTAAAATCAGTATAACTGATATACAGACATCAGTAAAGATTTGAAACTTCACACAAGACTTATATATACAAGTGCTTTGTAGACAATTAAAGGTGTAATAGGAAAAAAGGGAAAAAAGCAGTAAACTCGGGACTCAAAAGTAGGACATTTCCAATACTAGCAGAGCACTACTTACAGACCTGCCTGTCCAAGTATCCGAGCCTTGTGCACCATATTTCTCCTTTTTATTTAATTCAACTACCTTAAGTTGAAACCACAAAGGTTTTATTCTGGAACCAACCTGTTAGTCACCCCAATCCAGGGTCAGACAAACACCCGAATGTAACCAGTTAAAGAAAAAATGCAGCTGTCAAACTTGAACTCGAACCTTGGACCTTCTCATTACTAGCAGGACTCTACCAACTGAACCGCCAAGCCACCTTTGCCACATTCCTGCTTTTTTTTTTTTTTTTTTTTTTTTTTTTTTCTCAATAAGCCGATAATGCTATCAAAACTTATGGAGTTATGGCCCCTTTAACTTCAAAGCTCTACCCTGAGACCCAACTTGTTGTTCACCCACTTACCAGGGTTGGGTCTGACAAACTCCCAGATGTTACAGGAAAAAAAAAAAAAAGAAAGAAAGAAAGAAAGAAAGAAAGAAAGAAAGTAAACACCAAAAACTGGGACTTGAACCCACAACCTTTCCAATCCTAATAGTACTCTTTGCTGAATAAGCTGTTCGACCAACTGTCATGCCCAGCATGCCTCCACACATGATTTGCTGTATTTTTTAACTTGTTAATTCCTTTTTTACAGTTTGCATTGTTGGTGTTTATGGCACACCAACCCATTCAGAAACCTGTTCTTATTGGGGTAACGTAGCCAGTGGATATTCACGTGTCAATGATGACAATGGGGCCAGACATGTGACCTGTCAAGCTCATCAAAATACTTGCAATGGATTTAATTGTTCAGGAATTTACAATACAAGGGTAAATAAAATAAATTTCTTTAACTATGTACCAATGTACCAGGTAATTCATTCCTCTTTATGTATATGGGGCATTGGTGACCAAATACTGTATAGCAGGTTATTTTAGCAGAGCTAAATTTTTGCGATTTAAACACGAAAAAAAGTCTTTGTTAAATTTTAGCAAATTTATTTTGGCAATTTATACAGTCTGCTGTGGCGAAAAGATGATAAAAAAAAATAAATTTCTAATAACATGAAGTTAAGAGTATATAAAAAAAACTTACCACTTCAACTAATGTCAGCTTTAAAATTGCATAAATGTCACAAAACTTTATCATAATTTTCTGCAAAATATTTGCTTATTTGGACACAATCTTTTGATTAAAAAGTTAAATATTATCACAATTTTTTTTTACTTTTAAAACTACCACAAAATTATACCCAAATTTGCACTCCACAAAAAACCCACTACAAGTATACAGTATCTAAAGTGTACGCTTGTGTTCACAGTACCTGTGTTTTAACTCCTCTGGGGCAGATCCTCCTATGTTTGAACCCCTTTCCAGCAGATCCTCCTATGTTTGAACCAGCGCTCCAGAAGTGCCGGCAGTGTCAACCGGCGATTTTAGAAAATCAGTAAAACAAGATTTTTAATGCCAATATTTGCGTCCTTGGTAATAACTCCCCCTCTCTCTCTCTCTCCTTCCTGACCGTTGCGCGATTTCGTCTGTGTTTGTAATGTCAGTTTCTTTAATTGTTTAATATTTGATAGTTTACCGTTATAGGAAGCCTTTATTAATATGATTATCTATAACCTAATGTATAATGAACATTTCAAGTCATCAACTGTATAATAATAAAGATCAGAGACACCTAAATGTCGGTCTTACGTCATTTCTGGTTGATTTTCTTTCTCGTGGTATCTATCCTTCAGTGATCAGAGCAACATCATATGATATAAAACTGTTTAAGTAGTTATAAATTATTAAGTAAAAAATTCAGTTATTTAGAAGAATTCAATAAATCTATCACCTATCAGGACTGGTTTTTGTCTGAAAGCAAAAAAAACCAAAAAAACTGTACTACTTTTTTGTTTGTCATTTTCCGGCGAACCTCGTTACTTTCTGAGCATCGCTGTTTTTAAAGTAGTCTCCCCAGGTAAAGACACCGATATTAATCAATCATTAAACCATTCAAGCCATGTAACACGTGTCCTGGCTAACGATGCGTGTATATTGATCACATAGTTACAGGTAATTAACAGATTAAGATAATTATCAATCTATCGGAGTATAAGCCCATAGTTCTGTTACGTGATTGATATTCATCTCAATTATTAAGGGTGCAGTAATAATTCATTTTTCGCCGGTTGAATGTTTGAACCCCCTTGGGCAGATCTTTCTATGTTTGAACCCCTCCCAGACAGATCCTCCTATGTTTGAACCCATCTCGGGCAGATCCTCCTATTTTTGAACCCCTCTCGGGCAGACCTGTCTATGATTGAACTCCTCTTGGGCAGATCCTCCTATGATTAAACCTCTCTCGGGCAGATCCTCCTACGTTTGAACCCTTCACAGGCAGATCCTTCTATGTTTGAACCCCTCTTGGGCAGATCCTTCTATGTTTGAACCCCCTTGGGCAGATCTTTCTATGTTTGAACCCCTCCCAGACAGATCCTCCTATGTTTGAACCCATCTCGGGCAGATCCTCCTATGTTTAATCCCCTCTCGGGCAGATCCTCCTATGTTTGAACCCCTCTCGGGCAGACCCGTCTAATTGAACCCCTCTCGGGCAGATCCTCCTATGTTTGAACCCCTCTCGGGCAGATCCTTCTATGTTTGAACCCCTCTCGGGCAGATCCTCCTATGTTTGAACCCCTCTCGGGCAGATCATAGTGTAAGAAAGTTTAGAAGTTTATTTGCTGATGGTCAGTATTTTTCTTCAGGCACTTCAGTTTTTCTCCACCATCCCAGAACTGACCACTTTGATATAATTGAGTCTTCACTAGGGGCATTAAAAAATTTCTCCACCCCATTCTATCGACATTAAAGCAAACTAAAAACATTGTAGAATCTTTTAACAGTGTGAAGGTTATACGGTTTTCTACATTCAATTTCTTTGTTTGATCCTGAAAGAAATCACTGATGTACAACCTGTAAGTTTGTTAATTGGAAGAGCCAACCAAATGACATTCCATTCCTGTCTGATCATGTGTTAATCACATGATCTTAGCAATATAGGTCATATAGTACAAAATTATCACAAATGTAAATATGAAAAGACATGAAGAGATATAATGGTGCTTTACAATGCAGTCAAGATTGTATATATTATATCACATATGATAAGGCAGTTTTTGGATGGTGGGAAAAACCAAAGTGCCAGGACAAAAAACATCTTTTGCAAGAGAAATGTTTAACTTTTTTCATGGTAGGTTCTGAATCATTGGGATTTAGTCTTAGGCTATGTGATCTTTATGTTACCAATTCTTTGTAAATATAAACCTTTTTAGCTAGATAACATTCATTTTAAGGGAAACTTCAAATTTGTTATCTTACAGAATTTTTGGCCTTAATTTTGATTTCAGTTATCAAATTATAAAGGTGCCAAACATAAATGCAAAATAGTGTTCAGTTGTTTCTTGTGGTTTGAAAGACATTAACCAGATTTTTATCCACTTTTGGTATTTAAATTTTCCAAAATATTTAGCTCCCCTGACTAAAAGACCATGTTAGCTTATGGCATTGCTTAGACTGTATATATGTGCTTGCATGCTTTCTAAAGTATGTGTACAAATTATATCTGTTTTGGAAATTTTACTACTGGGTAAATTTCAATGAAACTGACTCAGATGCTCTCAGTGTCACAATGGCATCCCAAAACCAGAAGGGTTACCAAATACCACATTGTGTAAAAACTGAAACAGCTAAACCATTAATCAAATCTGGTATTCCCAGGACAAGATTTTATTTTTATTGCAGATATTATCATTAGACTATTGTTATAATACACCAGTTATTGACTATTCAAGTATATGATTCCAGCATTTTTATTTTTTTTTTTATCTAATTTTATCACTTTAAGTTTTGATGTAGATTCAATTTTAAATTTCAGCATTTTCAGTACTTTGATTTACACTTTTTCAGCACTTTCAGTACTTTGATTTACACGTTTTCAGCACTTTCAGCACTTTGATTTATACTTTTTCAACACTTTCAATACTTTGATTTAGGTATTCTAATCACTTGATCTCTTATTTTAATATTTTAGATACCACTCATGCAACATTTGAATTTAAGCTTCTGTTTTGGTTTGACACTCAATCATTGTGATAATCCACCAAGTGTAGACTATTATCTACAGTTGGCTAGTCCAAGAAATGCGGAAACTTATGAACGAGTAAAAGTTAATGAAACCAAACCAATAGGAAGTAAGTACATTAATAGCTTTTCATGTTACACTATTGTTCACCAATTGGCGTTTCCAGGATACAATGTTCAGGATAAAGTGTCACATGACTTTCATCACCATATGAAGTAATTTAGGGCACTTCAGAAAAGAATGAATACATCCATTCATGGTTTTCTCCAGGCACTCTTGTTTCCCACCACCATCCCAGAACTGACTGCTTTTATATAATAGAAAGAATCCTGAAGGGGTCATTAAACACCTTGACTCTACCCAACTCTGTTCACTCAATAACAGCATTGTTACTTTACAGAAATCATTAGACTAAATAGGTGCTAAAGGTATCAGGAGAACCTAAAAATACTGTTGTTGGTGCTTCAAGAATATAACCATTCACTTTTTATTATATGGGGTCCTGCAGATGAGACATTAAAAAGCAATGCTCAATGTGACATCAGGCATGACACATTAAAGAAACCACACTGCACATTGCCATAAGTGCACTTGCAAAGGTAAAACAATTCTGCAACTTCACCTAGCTGGTGACGTCTTGATATAAGTGAAATATTCTTGACTTGGACAGTAAGACCCCATTAAATCAAATCAAATCAACCCTCACTTCTTATTGGCAATACAAAGAAATAATATCCAAGACGTGTTCAACTATGTATATGTTTTAGAAAGTGCTTGCGCAAACAGTTTATGTGTCTAATGGAACAGAAGCCAGCAATAACATTGAATCTGTGTCATTGTAATTATCAAAGATGTTTTATCATTAATCTCACTATGCCTTTAAAAGTGAAAGCTTACATACAAACTGCTGAACACCACCTCAAATTATGAATCTCCACAACATCAAATAGTGGTTGGCATCACTATATAAATAAATTAATATTGGCTGAGAAGACCATACACATTTTTGTTTTGTTTTGTTTTTTGTTTTTTGTTTTTTTTTCAGATCTTTCATTTGGTACAGCTCTCTTACATATACGACCATACCTCTTTTTTATATACACTAAAGAGTCAGATAGTAGTATTCTTTTTGAGGTAATTTCTTAACTAATATTTACATTATTTCTCTCTCTCTCTCTCTCTCTCTCTCTCTCTCTCTCTCTCTCTCTCTCTCTGAATATCAATCGATCATTTGAATAGTTGTATCTCTTTTAAGATAATTACTTTTTACATTCTCTCTCTCTCTCTCTCTCTCTCTCTCTCTCTCTCTCTCTCTCTCAAAAAGTTGTATTTCTTTTAAGATAATTACTTCTTATACTTTCTTTTTCTGTCTCTCTCTTTTTTGATCTTTCTTTCTTCCTTTCTGAGTTGTTTAATTCCTATTTTTACTCTTTTATTATCACCTTTTGTTTAGTAAATTTTGGCATTTTAAATGTGAATTATGATAAATAGAAGAAGGTCTATGAAAAAATGTATATATAGATATATTGACATTGGGACCTCAATAGTCTATGATGATTATCAAGGAGGCAAATTATATTGAGATTTTCCTGTAATTGTCCGACCAGGTATGACCAAGACTTGAAAATAAGTAGTAATTCTTTCACCATGCACTCGGCATTTAGAAAAGTAAGTCAAAAAGTCCTTTAAAAGAGACCTTATAAACTGTTTCTACACAATGCCCTGAGTGCATTGCAAAGGTCAGAATTTCTGCCATATCACCTATAGCTAGTGACATCTTGATATAAGTGAAACATTCTTGACTTGAACGTAAATCCCCTTTTAATCAATCAATCAATCAATTAATCAATCAATCCTGTAATCAAATTATTTGAAGGTAAATAATAATCTCTCTCTCTCTCTCTCTCTCTCTCTCTCTCAATGAGATGATGAGTGATTCAGTTTTCATGAAATATTCAATAAGGCCGCACCAAATGAATTTTTAGTTTTATGGATTTTTTTAAGAAAAAAATAGAGGCTAGCAAGTTATTAAAAAATGTTTTTTTTTTCTAAAACACATTTTTCTTCAGGCAAATAAAATTTGAACCAGGTGAACGAGTAAAAAAATGCACAAGAAGAAAATTATTGCAGGAAAAGGCAAAAGCGTTTAAATATAACTGATAAAAGCAGAGAATATGCTGTTCTGGCAAACTGCCATTCAATATTGCAAATAATAAATCAACCAAGAGCTGTGTAAGACATTGGATAATTGCCCTGATATTGTTCAATTTAAACTGAATGCAGCCAAAGATTTGGCAGAAAATTGGATGCAAGATTTTACCAGATATTTTAGACAGGCAGAAAATGATTTGAAAATAAAATCAATTTTATTTTTAATTCTAAAATTTAGAGGCAACAAACTACAAATTAATTTGGCATGGCCTAATTGAAAATAAAACATTAACACCTTCACATTTCAATTATTATTTTGGTATTAACTGTTTTTCTGTTTCAGGCTAAAATAAAGTGTAAAGTCACCACATATGGATTTGAAGAATGGCCTGATCAATTACAAGTAACAGTTTTTCAGAGTAAACGTATACCCTACACGCCTTGTAGTGGCACAGAGTCTGTACCAGTGCTTCAGAAGCCACCTAAGTGCATTCCTTATAAGCCATCAAGTATAACAACGTCCAAGCCACATACAGGGAAATCATATTCAACAAAATATCCACCACATGTTAAACCAACCAAAAGCCCAGTAGCTCCCACAAAGTCTAGTATGTAACATTGAACAGTGGAACCTGTCTAAATTGAACCTTGGTTAAACTGAAAATAGATTATTAGAGAAGCTTGAGGAAAATAAATATCTGTTACTGCTGAACCTCAGCCTGTGAAACTTTGTAATTTTTTGGTAAACTTCACAAAATTACTTTCTTTGAAATTTTGACCACTAGGATAGTTCATTTGGTAGAGTTCACACTTTGTATATGGGAGGTGGGGGTTTCTAACCTCTGCCAGGTCTGACCAAGACTTGAAAATTGGTAGTGACTGTTCTTTCACCAAGCACTCAGCATTTAGAAATGAAGTCACAGCGTCCTTCAAAAGAGACCCTAAAAACTGATGTCCCATGTTGTGGCAAATGTGGCACTTTGCACATTGCCGTAAGCAACTGTAAATCTTATAAACTGTTTCTGTACATTGCCCTGAGTGCATTGCATAGGTCAAAATTTTTGCCATTTTGTCTATATTTAGTGGCGTCTCAATATAAGTGAAATATTCTTGACTGGAATGTAAGACCCTATTAAATCAAACTAATCTTTGATAATTTTGCTGTTTAATCCATGGGAATGATTCAGCAGAGCAGGTTTCAATATTGTAGGAATTGTGTCCATTTAATCACTTATTTAGTCTTGAAAAATACTTTTGTCTAGAACATGTTTTGTTCAGGCAGGTTGTATCATCATTTTTTAATTAATTTATCACAAGTACATGTATGTTACTAACATTCTAAAGCTGTTTGTTGGTATGTACATTTTTACCATGTACCATGTACCATAATCTTTCTCTTATATAAGCCATTTAGTTTAACCATATACCATAATCTTTGTCTTATGTAAGCTTTTAGCTTAACCATATACCATAATCTTTGTCTTATGTAAGCTTTTAGCTTAACCATATATCATAATCTTTGTCTTATGTAAGCATTTAACTTTTCCATATACCATAATCTTTGTCTTATGTAAGCATTTAACTTTTCCATATACCATAATCTTTGTCTTATGTAAGCATTTAGCTTAACCATATACCATAATCTTTGTCTTATGTAAGCATTTAACTTTTCTATATATCATAATCAATCTCTTGTATAAGTTATTTATTTTTACCATATAACATCATTAATCGCTTAATGTAAATTGGGAAATTTTCGCAAATTTCATCATTTAACAATGTTTGTGTATTTTATTCTTATCATGTTAAAAGTCCCAGACTGTCCGAGATATCCTGGATTTTGCCCATTTTAGAACCTGTTTGACCAGGACACAAAATTCCTGGAATTTTACTTTGTCCTGCCATTTTCAGGAAGACAATTCCTAGTCTTGTTTAAAAAAAGACAGTCTATGTCATGGTAAATTAACTTGACAAAAGTTTGTTTTTATAACAAACATTTATTACAATATCAACTCTTTTTAACCAGATAATGTATACCTTAAATATGAAATTACATTTTCAGACCCTGATTATTGCAAATGAAAACGAAATATTAAAAATGAAAGTGAAAGTTTTTCTTTGCTTCTTGTTACTCTCGCAAATTGATGGCCAAAAAAACAGCACAGAATTTTCTCAATTTACAGTATATAGTCAGTATATTTAATTATATAACATAATTCTTCTTTTATAGAAGCAAGAGCTTTTGGATTTCGCTTATGCATGTACATATTTCATGTTTCTTTTCATAAACAATAAAAAATTTGACCTAATTTACATTTGACCTTCTTCACATAGATCTTATATCATGCACAGTTTAACAAGCAGTGTTCTGAAATCTGGCTGTTTTCTCTGCTTATATACGCTAGATCTGACCTTTGACCTATTTTACTTAATTTTTCTGTTAAGCCTTGTAAAATAAATCTTCTTTTTATTATACTGTAATTTAGGCCAGCTGACCTTTTCTTAATTATTCTGTTAAGCCTTGTCAAATAGACCTTCTTTTTATTATACTGCAATTTAGGCCAGCTGACCTTGACCTTTGACTTTATGTATTAGGGCCTTGTTTGACAAATATTCCTTTCATTATATTTGGATGTGTGGTTTATTTTCTGTGCTTGTTATACTTTCACCTTGACCTTTGACCTATATTGCATATCTTTTTGTCAGGGGCTTGCTTAAAAAGTATTATTCATTATATATTTCCAGTGTATGCATTACTTTGACTATGGTCTTGGATGATTTTGCATGAATCAGTTTCAGAGCTTGTTTTAAAAACATTGTTCATTATAAAACACCCTTAAAAACTTTGTTTGACCTTGAACTTTGACCTAGTTAACATCACTCTCTGCCTGGGTCTTGTTCTACTAACCCATTATTTATTGTATTTGAATTGCTTCTTGAATATAATTGCCATCAGTAAAGCAGATTTTACTGCTTTATATTTAATTTTACAGCACAGGGACCACCAGTTACCATAGTAACCACAGCTAAGCACATGCCGAAAACTTCAGAAACCATAACAATGTACACCACCACTGTGCCAAGTACAGCAAAGCCACATACAGTTAAACCACATCCAACAAAATACCAACCACACACAACAACAACCCAACACTCGGTAGCTCCTGGGGCATCTAGTATGTTGTGTCAGTTTTAATACTTGTTATTAAGATCCAATGTCCAACATTGACAAATACAGTCAGGCATTTTGACTGATGAAGGAGCCCTTTAGTAATCACCTTGTCTGTCAGTCCGTCAGTCTGTCTGCCTGTCTGTCTGTCAGTTAGTCAGCAGTTGTTGTGGCCTCAGCTCCTCATACAGGTTTCCTTTGATCTTTCTGAAACTTGGATCATTTGTAGTAAACACATTAAAGACGTGTTTGTGACTTTTTGAATTGGTTGGTGAATTTTTCCCAATTTTTACCGGATGTTGGACATTGTCATTTTTCGAAGTACCGGTAGTTGGACCCTGTCTGACTGATGTCAAATTTGTAGGTAGCTTTGGAGTTTTGGTAGTGTAAAATGGTTAATACTAATGCAGGACTTTTTGTGGCTAACATGGTAAACTTGGAACTTGTACATCAGAATATTGTTTAAAAAAGATAAATGAATGTACTAACTGGTATATGACAAATAAAAAATAAAAAATCAGATAAAAAATCCCTCATTAACATTATATTAAGAAGTGAAATTAAGAAAATTACATATGTTGGTTAAAGATTTCCCTGTATAGTATGAGAGATACCTCTAGGCTTGCTCTATTGCCCACTGGATATGGAGAGTGTATAATTTTCCAGCTTTTGTTGTTTCACAAGTAAGCATGGACACTGCCATTTTGTCACATCCCGTGGTCAAAAGTAGTTAAAAATGAAGACTGTATCCAAGTTTTTTTGTGAGGTACGACTGAAAAGGCTGAGTGATGTTTGATTGAACTTTACCATTTTCCATAATCTCTTTCTTATAGAGGTCATATTACTTTACCATATGTCATAATCTTTCTCTTATGTTGGCCTATCTTTGTGTTACAACTATGTTCTCTCAGTATCTCCTACATTTCTAAATGGATTTTATTGAAACTTAATAAAAGTGTGTTAGCAAAAGACCATGTGTCAGGAATCATATTAAGTCATGTAGGTCAGAGGTCAAAATCAAATCTCCGAACATTTGCATTGTAATTTGGGTCCACTCTGTGACTCAAGGCATAAAACAAAAGAAAAAGCTTCTTGATTTGACTGGATTCTGTGCTTAAAATACTTTGGCGCTAACTTTGATTTTTTAGCTCACCTGAGCACAAAGTGCTCATGTGAGCTATTGGTATCAATAGAGGCAGACCCTCCGTCGTCCGTCCGTCCGTCAACAATTGCTTCAAACGACTTCTTCTCAGAAACCTCTGGTCACATTTTGTTTGAACTTGGTCAAAAGCATCTATAGAACAATGCCTTTCAGATTTGTGTTTTTGGTTGCAAGAGCTACCAAAGGTGGGTCACAATGACCTACATAGTTAAAAACCTAAAAAAATCTTCTTCTCCAAAACCACTTCTCTGAGATAAAATCTGATGTGATATTTGGAATCTACGGCATCTTATATACCAAGTTTGTGAATTTCAAAAATTTTTGTGAATAATTAGGTTACGCGTTTTTGCGTTTATTTTTTGTATTTTGAAAATTGTACTTTTTTACAAAAATTACAATAATGAATGAATTTAGATTAACTCTTTTCCCAAACATAATTTCTTATGTGAAGAAACATATGTTTGACAATTTTCATGAAATTCCGTAAAATACAAGTCGCTTTTTTCGGCCTTTTTCATTTTCAATTCTAGCAACCCAAGGGTCGAGGGTTCAAATCCCAGTGGAGCCACTTTTTTTTTTTTTTTTTTTTCAATTTTTTTATTTTTTTATTTTTATTTTCTGAATTTTTTGACTTACAATGGTGCCTGGAAGAGATTTTATGAATTTTCAGTGTAATTTTTTTTTTTTTTTTTTTTTTTTTTTTTGAAATACATGTGATACTGCAACCCAAGGGTCGACTGTTCAAATCCCAGTGGAGCCTTTTTTTTTTTTTTTTTTAAATTTTTATAACTTACAATGGTGCATGGAAGAAATGTTTGAATTTTTACTTTTTAGGTTGCCATAGCTACATTGAACTAAATAGTTGAAAACAAAAAAAAAAAAAAAAAAAAAATTTCTTCTCGAAAACCACTTCACTGATATAAAATCTGGTTTGATATTTAGCATCTAAAGCATCTTATAAACCAAGTTTGTGAATTCCAACAATTTTGTGAAAAAATTGTTTTGTGTTTATTTTTTATACACATTGTAAATACCCCCAGTTACCTCTCTGCATTTTAACACATTATCAAGTTACATCAACAGTGATATCCACGCATAAATCAATGGTGAATTAAAGTTTTAAATAAAATCTAAATAGATTTCACCTTTTGTGTTGTTTATTTCATTAATTATTATTTTTTAAAGTGTTTGTTGATCAATAATCACGATTCTCTAAGTCATACACATCGAGATCGCCATTTGTTTACAAGTAAACGATGTGACTTTTTTCATTAACTCCCAACGTTTGAGGTGCACCAACATGCCGCTTTCTATTTGTAATTGCCTGCAGTCAAATTATTATTGTTATTGGTGTGTTACATTATCTGTGAGTTTAGAGAATTTTCGTTTCAATCAAAATTCAATATTTTAACGCGCGTAGGCCTCCATGTATGTATGTACATTTTAGGATATGGCAATGCAAAGATGGAACAAGTCCCGATTCACGCAAATAAAAGGTTAAAAAAATTATTATTTTAAATCATATTTCAAGCATATTTTAATGTAATTCTCATCTTAGAAAGGCATTTTTTTATCGTGTCTGTCGGCTGGAACAAGCACATGGTCATATCGGGAATTCCCTTAACGTCACTTCCTGTTTTCATCAGAAAAAATGTCTTTGATGTTGAACTAGTGTACCGACAAGATTCTGTCTTGCACGATTTTCTCGGCAGTAAACATTGATTTTAATCAACTTTCATAGAAAATTAAAGCACTTATTTAAGGTATGATTTTATTGAGTTTACTTAAAAACGTAAATACATTGCACATACTTGTTTCAGGTTACGATGCAATGGCGACAATACACAATGAAGTAAATGTGTGAAAACAACAATTTATTGTTTAAATAATTGAAAACAACAAAGTTTCTTCTTGATTTTATTAAATCTTTATTTCAAGCGCTCTGTATCACATATTACAACTGCATTTCAGCAAAAACGTGTCCGTATTTAGAGGTAAAAAATTGCCCTCCGAATTTAGAGGAAATTTAAAAATTATTAAAATTTAAAAATTAGGGTGTCCGAAAACAGAGGACCCGAAAACATCGAAGGATTACGGGTAGTACACAAATGTACCAAAATTACAATATTAATAAATTTAGGTGAACTCTTTTTCCAAACATCGTTTTCTTATGTGAAGAAACAAATGTTAAAACAATTTCCATGAAATTCTGTAAAATACAAGTCGCTTTTTTCTACCTTTTTCTTTTTCAATGGGTTGAGGGTTCAAATCCCAGTGAGGCCACTTTTTTAAAAAAATATTTCTGAATTTTATGACTTACAATGGTGCATTGAAGAGATGTTATGAATTTTTATATTTTAGTGAATTATTACTTTTGAAATACATGTGATACTGATATGTAGATTTAGCTAAAACCTTGAATTTTTTTTTTTTTTTTTTTTTTTTTTTTGTTATGGATAGGAACACTGCCATCCATCCATACATCCATCAAAAGACTTCTTCTCAGACACTACTGGTCACATATAATTTTTTTAGTCAATAGCACTTAAATTTAGACCATTGCCATTCTCATTTGTGTTTCTGGTCGCTTTTGCTACCAAAAGTAGGTCACAGTGACCTATATAGCTAAAAACCAAAACATTAAAAATAATGTTATCTGAAACCACTTCTATTGAGGCAACATGTTGACTTAACCAGATATTATCAAGTACATTTAAAATATGTTACATGTTAAACTCAGGTGAGCAAATTAGGGCCATCTTGGGCCTCTTGTTTATTTGACATAACCTATTTTTACAATCACCTATTCTTTGCATCTAACTATTGTATTTTTGCTAAATCTGTTCACTGATTTTGATCTTTGACCTGATTTTCAACATGTTTATTTTAATTTAATTTGAGGTCCTTGACCTTTGGCCTTTTTTACACATCTTTTTGTTAGCCTTGTTTCAAAACACATTATATCTTGCTGCTTTCAGTACTTTAGGTACTTTGATTTAGTTCTATTTGCCTAATTTTACCTTCATTTACATAATTTTCTGTTGGGGCAGTGTGCACAAATGCAAATGTAGCACACGTATGTTACTTTGATTTTATTTACTTTTTAAGAAACACTTGGCAAACCATGCACACCAGGTGCAATGCAAGGTGTGGCATGTGAGAAGAATGAAACTTGTGTTGGTAATGGAAAGAAGGGCATATGTGAATGTCAGTTTAACTTCAAGAAAGAGGATGGATTTTGTAAACCAACTAAAGGTAACATATATACATATTAAATTTTGAAAATATCTTTGGGGTAAAATTTCTTGGTTTGGCCATTTAAAAAAAAACTATGAAGAAGGTGGAATTGAGTTTGGTGAAAAGAATCCCTTTTGAACAATGATAATAAAAAACTTTCAAAAGTTTCAAACCTTTAATGTCGCAGTGTTTATTAACGCACGAAAATAGCGTAAATTTAATACTCCACAAATATTTGTAATTTTACAGTAAATACTTGCTTACTAAATTTTACAAAATAAAAAGGTGATTCATAGGGTCTTTATTCTCAGTTGAAAAATTTATTTCCGTAATAGGATATACATGTAAATATGATCAATCAGACAACAGCTTCTGTTGCAAAGCGATGTATCAATCGGACAGCAGCTTCTGTTGCAAAGCGATGTATCAATCAGACAGCGCTTCTGTTGCAAAGCCGCTGACCCCAGTTTCACAATCATTCACTCAGCTGAGTATACACTCAACTCAAATATTCCTGATTTTCTCTCATCAATATTGTTATAAATTCAAGTTTTATGAGACAATTTTTTTTGTTTTGTTGAACACACCTACACCAAACAATTAAAATATTACATTAGATATTCAATTTTAACTATGTAATGTCTAAGCAATTGACATTGAAATATTCCTGAATTTGAGTTGAATGTACGCTCAGTTGAGTGAAAGATTGTGAAACTGGGGCCTGGCTGACAGATTATAGTGCCTGTCAGGTTTGAATCCATCTTGGGCAGTTCCTAGTGAGAGAAAGTTTGTCATTTCACTTTCTGACACTTTGTGTATTTTTTATTTCCTAGGCCCTCTTTTTTTTCCAACATTCTTTAAGTGACAGCTTTAATATAAGTGAAAAACTCTTGACTGGTCATAAAACCTTATTACTTCACTTCCTTTTTAAAAGACCACTCAGCTGGTGGAGTGCTCGCTCCGTAAGTGGGAGGTCGTGGGTTCAAACCCTGGCCCGGTCTGACCCAAGACTTGAAAGTGGGTAGTGACTGTTCTTTCGCCAAGCACTCGGCATTACAAAATTAAAGTCATGGTTCTTTCGGATGGGAACTTAAAATAAACGAGGTCCCATGTCACGGCGTGGCACGATAAAGAACCCTGATGTAAAAAGCCATCAGTGCAATGCACAGGCAAAATTTCTGCACTTTCGCCTATAGCTGGCGACGTCTCGATATAAGTGAAATAATCTTGACTGGGATACACTATTACTCAACTCAACTCAACTCCTTTTTAAAAAACAACTATGGTAGCTCAGTTGGTAGAGTGCTCGCTTTGTATGTTGGAGGTCATGGTTTGAACCCTGGCTGGGTCTGACCACAACTTCAAAATTGGTAGTGACTTTTCTTTCACCAAACACTGAGCATTTAGAAATGAAAGTTACGGGGACATTTAGAAGAGACCTTAAAAACTGATGTCAAATATCATGGCAGGCTTGGCACATAAAGGAACCTTCCCTGCACATTGCCCTAAGCGGTCAAAATTTCTGCCATATTTGGTGACATCTTGATAAGTGAAATATTCTGGACTGGGTCATAAAATCCCATTAAATAATCAATCAATAAATCCTTTTAAAAACAAATTTTGTGTATTCAACTGTTGTTCCAGAAAGTGGCAGATCTAGAGGGGTCCGCCCCCCCCCCCCCCCCCCCTTCCCTTTTGTTACTGATAATTCTTTTTTTACATTTTCTTTTACACACTTTTCACATTATGATTCAGACACTCTGAATGAAAGATATTTCTCTTAGAATGCAACAGAATGCAGGATTTTATGCCATTTTTTTTCCCCAAATTTTCCAGGGGAACATGCTACCTGACCAACTAACTTAATCTGAAAAGTTGCAGATCCAATTGAAAAACCAAAGGGTTAGGCTTTAGAGTTGCAGTTCCAATTAATTGAAAACCAAAGGGTTAGGCTTTAGAGTTGCAGTTCCAATTAAAAATAAAACTTTTAAAAGCTCTGGCTACTACTGAAAAGTTTCAAGTCAATTGAAAGATAAGTTATAGATCTAACTGAAAATTTACTGGTCTGACCAAACAGTTACATGTCTAGGATCTGCAGATTGGCCTACATAATGAACTCCAGAAGAAAGAGTTTCATTTTCTGGGTGTATATATGCAAGATTTCTTATATAAATATGGTTTTTAAGAAAGTTTCAAATCTTTTGGGTTTCATTTTCTGGATTAATATATGCAAGTTTTTCTTATATAAATATAGTTTTTAGGAATGTTTTACCATAATTTTTTTTTCAGCACAAGGACCAATATTTCCAACCTGGAACCCTCATGTAAAGAAAACAACACAATCAGCAGCTACAGTACAACCAAATGTTCAGGTATCAACATCCCGGATTGCCAGTCACCAGGCATCAGGAACAAAAATTAACAGTGAGTAATTGTCTCCCCTGGCAACCATAAGATTTGTATTGTGCAATTGTCTCACCTAGCAACTGTGAGACATGTATTGTGTAACTATCTCACCTGGCAACCTTGAGACTTGTATTGTGAGCTGCATTGTTGTCAGAATAAGAGAATAAAATAAGTCTCAAAATTTGAAAGTTGTGTATATAATTTAAAACCCAAGTCAAGCATTATGGGGACTACAGGAGCTAGAAGTGAAATTTTTGTTCATCTCTTTTTTAAATAAAGCTTTACAAAATTATTTTTATATTCAAAGATGTGTCATAAACTTTTTCCAGGGTCAACAACTTGTACCAGGGTCATCTTAAGGTCAAGGTCACCAAACGTACATTGAAAATTGTCAGGGACATATCATATTGCTTCTTAGGAGGCATTTTTTGAAATACTGTTTTACACTTTATAAACTTGATGGACCTTGTACCAAGGTCATATCTTAAAGGTCAAGGTCAAAGAGGTCATATGGTTAAAAATTAATTTCGTAATGCGAGTAATTGGCAAAAGAACAGTCACTACCCACTTTCAAGTCTTGGGTCAGACCCCATTGGGGTTGGAACCTACGACCCCCCACTGATGGAGCATGCACTCTATCAACTGAGCTACCACAGTGGTTTCTATACTATAAGCCATTGCTGCTTTATAACTACATAATTATATATATATATATATATTTTATTTTCTTCTTCAGTGACAGCACTGATAGTCGGGAGTATTTTAGGAGGACTTATTGTCATTGTACTGATTGCTACAGTAGTCATATTTGTCATCAGGAAGAGGAGGATGTACTACAGGGGACACCAATTACTACTGAGTGAAGAGGACACAGATGTTGTTATATAAAATCCTTCATACCCCCCTAACCCCTTACAGAATAAAAAAAAGGATTTAACCTCTGTGATAAAAAAGTAATTTAACAATTAATCCTGAGTTCTGTAAGCCCTTTACTATGTGAAAAGAATAAAGGCATTGTGATAAAAAATCATTTAAAACATAAAGTTAACCACAATTAACTTTTAACCTTTAACCTCTCAACTTTGAATCTGATTAACCCTTTAACCCCTTAACATTGAACTTGGTTAACCTTTTAACCCTTAACTTTGAACTTGATTAACCTTTTACCTCTTTACAACAGATTGGCAGTATTTCTTTTAATTTTGTGAAATAAACAATTATTCAAAACAAAAATTTAAAGTAATGCTTCAACAATGGTCATTATGAACCAAAAAAATTACAAAATCGTTTTAAAAATAAGCACTGATTACTACAACAAAAATTAAAATGGAATTGGCAGACATGTCAGTTTAATTTAAAATGGATTTTGGTATAATTTATAAAATATCGATTATATAGTGTGTTATTAGTTTAAAAAACATGCATTTTTGTAAATCTAAGGATACTCATAATTCATAAATCTCAGAATATGGAAATCCTATTAAATGTCATTGTATGTACATGTGTGTGCTTTTAATCCAGAGTTATCTCCCTTTATTTGTTTTTTTATGACCATTCAACTATAACTTGTTACTTTTATGGCAATGTCTCTTATGTCAATAAGTGTAATGTCTATATTTGGATTTCTTTTCTGAGCACAAATAATCTTTTGTATCTCAATAATGGCCCAAATTGGTAAGAAAAAAAAACCTTTTATCTTTTATTCATACACTATACATGTAAATGTATTTGTGTATATTTGCAAATATTTTAGATAGGAATTATTTGAAAATTTGTAAAGCTACTATAGTTTATAGATGGTGGAAATGTACAAAAGGTTTCCTTGGTATCCATTAGCAACAAGGTCTTAAAAATGAAGTACTGTGAAAATACATGTAAAGGACCTACAGTTTTCAAACACATTACAAGTACTAATGACTTTAGGTTTAAATGACCTTTAATTTTTGTTTCTGAATTAATTATATATGTTGTTTCTTACCTTTGACCTTTAGATTTATATGACCTTTAACCTTTGTTTCTGATATAATGTTGTACATAAGCTTTCTTTACCTTGACCTTTTAGATTTTTATGTGGCCTTTGTTTCTGATAAGGCTTTCTTCAGCTGGACCTTTGAAATTCTTATTTGACCTTTAACCTTTGTTTCTCGTATAATGTTATACATAAGCTTTCTCTACCTTGACCTTTTAGATTTTTATTTGACCTTTAACCTTTGATCTGGTATATCTGTACATTTATATGTTTTGTTTCCTTACCTTTTAGATTTTTTTTATTTTAATTGTATACTAAAAAAATTTGTGACTATTATAACGTGAATTTGTTAAAGAAACCCCTAAGAAGGTGCAGATGTAAATACAGTAGAATCTTGTTATCTCGAACTCCATGGGAAAATGCAAAAAGTTGGACTTATCCAGAGTTCGAGATAAACAATGTTAAAAAACGGCAAAGAAAGGGAAATAACTCATACACGCATATCAGATGTCACTTCCAGTTTATCTTGTCAAATTGTAGTATCAGTGTAGTGAAATAATAATGATTGCATTTGACAGCCAAAAAGTCTGTCGGATTATAAAAAACACTATGTCCATACTTTTTCAAGAAGTCTTATCTGATAGTTCCAGATCCAGATATCCATGTTTGAGATAATGAGATTCAGCTGTATTATCATGAATATTTAAATTTATTGTGCTGGATTGGCTGTCATCTGAAGAGTGCAAGAATGAAAGGGTTAAAAAGATAGACCAAAATACTAAAACAAAAATTTGGTTATTTATAATTTAACCTTGTACATTTTGTTTTTGATTAATTTTTTATTCATTGTTAATTGTTTGTTTTTTAATGCAGAGAGAAAGAGAGAGAGAGAGAGAGACAGAGAGAAAAAAATATATAAGTATGTGTGTTCAGACCAGCATATAAATTTTTGATATGTTTTATTCCTGAGATTAACTGTAATATATTAACTTATTTTTTGTAATATTAATATTCTGCATTCCCTTAATGCAAATTTTGGAGATTAGTTGGTTAGTTTAAATGTCATTTATTAGCTTTAAATTTTGAATTTGCAAAGATTTTTTCGTGTTTTAACATGTTTGATTCAATTGTTTGACCTATTTTTGTAAATCACTCCATCTTATATTATTATGTCTGCCTATCAGCAGACATCTTGTTTTTACTCTTAATCTTTATTTATATTAACCGGCTGTTCCAGTTTCCTTCATCATCCCAGAACTGACCACCTCGAAATAAGTGAATGAATCTTGACTGGGGCGTAAAACACCATTACTCCACTCTTTTCCACTGCCTTTCAAAGAAAGGCTTGAAAGGCTAGATATTAAATTTTAAGTGCCATCTGTCCTATCATTGTCTGTTGTACTTTTTTTTTCTGGAGTAAATCTTCAAATCTATAAAATCTTTATTTTATGAAACTGGGATACAAAGTGTCAATATAAACAGGAAATGCATATATTGTTAACCCGAGTTAGTTTACTAATTTTTCTCCTGGACTTATGGCCCTTTGAAGCAATTAATGAGACATTCTCACAGACAGTAAACCTCCTAACAATTTATTAGAAGTTCTCAAATCAACAGTGTCATGCATATAAATGAGAATTACTAAACATATCCACTTAAGGCAGGGGATGCTAATTCACTAAATTTGTTTGTTTTATGTTTTGAATATTAATCATGAATTTATTTTCACTGGATTTTATATATCATTTTAAAATATGCATTGTAAAAAGAAAACTTCATTTTGCATACATCAACATGACCCTAACATGCTTCAGCATTTTTTTCAGCAAATTATGACCAAACTTGCAAAATTCTTATTGTAATCTTGTTAAGGAAAAGGTAACTCAAGTATAAATAAATTTTAACATATGACTGCGTCAAACTTAAAATTCTGGACACAAATATTAAATCATTACCTTGAAATCCCCAGTACTTGGCAGGGGTTCAAAATTATATTTCTCAATGATAGGTCCAGGACTTTTTTGCCTTCATGTTTGGTAGGTCCCAAATAAAGATTGGGAGGTCCCATGTCGGCAGTGGAAGGTCCTTGTGCACCAAAACCGAATAAACTCATGTTGACCAACTTCGTTTATATTCTTGATTAATTAAATATATCATATACAACTTATAACCACTTAATCAATACTGTTGTCAAAGCGACTACACATTATATTTTCATTTCCGGTAAACTATTAGAAAACAACAACTTTCACAAATTGCAATTAATTAAATGATTTTGAGACTGTTTTTTAATACAGGAAGGAAGTGCTTTCAACAAAAAACGGCAGGTCCATAGGACTTTTACAGTAAAAATTCCAAAGGTCCCAAAGTAAAATCAAAAGGTCCTGGACCTTGGACCCAGGGAATTTTGAACCCCTGACTTTGGTTAAAATGCCCGTCTGTCATACAGCCACTTACAGTAAAAAACACCTTTTCACAGAAAAAAAATTATTATTGGATTTTTATCAATGTTCAAATTCATGGGGTCTCATAAAAATGGGATTCCCATGGTGACATTATTGTATTGTTTTCATTGCAAAAATGTTGATGCTGGATAGGGAATTTTAATGATTGTCACATTGATGTTGAAATGTGGTTTCCATGGTGCCATACAATACTGTTTTCAGAATTTTAATGGTTGTCATATTGATGTTGTTAAAATGTGATTGCCTTGGTAACCATATAAGTTTATTGTTTCCATGGATGGAGAAAACACATTTTCTGTAGCAATTACATCTGAAAAATGAATTTACAACATTCTGGTCTTTCAAAAGCAATTTCATGAATATTGCTACAATAGAATAGTGTGTGTGTGTGTGTGTGTGTGTGTGTGTGTGTGTGTGTGTGTGTGTCCTTAGTTGCTTTAAGGCCTATAATCCTGATATCCTCTGAACCTAACACACTTTATGCCTGGCGACTTTATGCAGGGATTTTTTCGATACCAGCTGTGTTATTCACCTATCGATCCAGCTTAGCATCTTTTCTATGGTTTCACTCATATTTTTAGTGAAATAAGGTCATAAACATGAAAAATCACGGGACTTTGTTGTAAAAATTTTTCTGACTCTACACACAGATGTCAGGCATAAAGTGTTTCAGGATCAAAGAAAATTTAGGACTATTGGACCAATATTTCATGGCATTTATGACAAACATGCAATTACACAGATTAACAATGTGCATATACAATATACATGTATGTTCACAATAATATGTACATGTATATAAATTGTTATTGTTTCATTTTTTACATGTTTAACTGTGTGTCATACAAGATAATCTCATTTACATCATTAACTCACCAGTGTTGTTGTAATCAGATCTGAGTTAAATAATAAAGTTTTATTTCTTTTTTTATATACTAGTATTTCTTTTAATATTGATCCTAGTGTTAGAAAATTTGTCAGTTCGCTTGCCGAAGGTTGTTGGTTTTCTCCAAGCACTCCGGTCTCCTCAACCTCGAAATAAGTGAAAGAATCTTGACTAGGGCATAAAACACCATTACTCCGCTCTTTTGATATTGATTGTTGTTAGAATGGCTTTTTAGCTCACCTGAGCCAAAGACGCAAGTGAGCTTTTCTGATCAAAGTTTGTTTGTTGTTGTCGTCGTCATCGATGTCCGTGGCGTAAACTTTCACATTTTCGACTTCTCTGTCATACCTGTCAAGTCACATGCATTGCCCTTGTGTCACATGCATTTTGTATGTAAATCACAAGGGATGCCTTGGTCTGCGGGTTGTCACACCCTTAACTTTGAAAACCCTTGACAGCTATGTTAAAGGTCAAGGTCATAGCTGCATAAGAAGACTGAAATTGTGATGATTTGGAAATTATTCATTGTACTATAGTTACTTCTTGCATATAAGCAATTTATATCTGGATTGTGACTAGATATTTCAAATAAAATATTGTGGCAGTTCAAAGCTTGAAAAAAACTTTTTTGTAAGTATGTTCTTTCTTTGCACCAATTTTGGACATATCCTCAGGTAAGCGTTAAGGCCCATGGGCCTCTTTTTGATATTGATTGTTGTTAGAATGGGATTTTTAATGTTCAAGTGAAGATTATTTCAATTATTCAGAATGATGAGCAATTTACCAAAAAATGGGGGAAAAAAACCCAGATCTTTTGAAGGTGTGTGAACATACTGCCTTAAACTCATGTCTGACAAAGTGTGGGTAACGTAATGGTGTTTACACTGCAGTGAAGAGTCTCTCACTCATATTTTTGGATGGGGAAGGAAAAATGGAACAGACGTTGAAAATCTGGAACCTTTGTCATGCTATTGGGATTTGAACTTAGGTTATGAGAGGCAGTGAACCGTAAGATGGCACTTCGGACCACTGAACCCCTGAACAATACAATGTAAATCCTTTCTGGTATTTAGTCCACTTGGGGTAGTTCATTGGCTCAACCTTTAACAAGAAAATCAGCCAAATAACACAGCCATTGTAGCTGGTTACATCCTAATATAAGTGAAATAATCATGACTTGAACATAAAACTACACCTTATGTAACATTGGAGTGCACTTTGAGCCTTGGTCAAGATTCTTTTGCATATATTTAAGTATATGAGATAAGAGAGGAAACCAGAGTACCCAAGGAAAATTGCTGAACTTTGACCTAAAAACCAACATACATTCTCACATTAAGGTTTATCCAAGAAGGGTTCAAACCAGGTTAAGGAAAGGTGCTCATGCTTTTTTCTACTTGGCCCCTTAGGCCATATAAAAAATAGGGGACATATTTACCATCAAAATACAGGATACATAGGTGATATGACACATATTTGAACTGATAGTCTCAAAAACTATAGTGATGGTAGTAGCAATTTTGATATTTATAATAAAGAATACACATCATCTCATAATTGTTATCAATTCTGTGAAGTTTCATAATTTTTTTGACAACTGTTTTGCAAGAAAAAACAAAAGTTTAAGATATTGACATTTTGCCAGTCTCCATAGCAACGGTAGCCATTATAAGAATTTGAAATCCCAATGTGCATCTCTACTCATAGCTGGTAACATGATGTAAGGTAACATTAGGTTTGATCATTATTGTATAAGAATATATATAAATATTTTAGTTAAAAGATGAACAAGAATAATGAAGGAAGAAGTTTTAAAACCAATATAAACAATGCCCCCCCACCCCCCCACCCATTTAGGAGAGTAGAGGCAAACACTCAAGGTCACCCACAGTTGTCTAATTACCAACTTACGGATTAAGGTGCTTTCAACCACTATGCTTGAATCGAACATAGGAAAATCCTAGAAAAATTATCAGTTTCATTTCCCACAGTAGAGAATGTGCATGTGTTTTTCAGTTTCAACTAAGCTCCAAGCAACTGCACAATATCAAAATTTTTCGAATGTTTATTGGATTTTCTATGAAAATTCTGCATAATTCCCCATCACACACACACACACACACACACACACACGTTGAAAGTAAGACATTTTTTCGTCACAATGATGAATCAACAAATACATGTATGTATACATTTTTGTAATCAATAAAATTTATAAAATAAAAAAAATACTTTTGCTTTTACTAATTTTTTATTCAGGTTAAAACGAATAACAATGACTCTAATAATTTTATTTATATGTTGCACCACAACACCTGGTCTTTCATATGGTTCGATAAAGCAGATTCGGGAAATATAAAGTACAAAAAAAAATTTTTTCTTATTCTAGTACAAAGAACAACGATACAAGAAAAGTCTGCAAAATTTAAAACCTGTGGTTAGAAATAGCCAACATAACCAAAACCATGAATCTACTAGAGCAGCAGTCTTTTTTGTGTCAAATACCACATCTCCAACATTGTTCACAGGAAAAAAATTATGATTTGACTTTGTGACCTTGACCTACACACTTTGTTTTTGGTGTGTGATGCTTTGTCCTATGTTATTATACATTTGTGCCAATTTTGAACAAAATCCATCCACAGTTGTGAGAGTTATGAAGTGGGCACAATATTGGGGTGTGCAGAGATAGATAGGATGGTTGCTATATACCCCTCTTCGTATACTTGGTTTATAGGAAGATTAATTAACTATATACAAAAATTCTGATTTCAAGATAAAAGGCTTTGAGTTGAAGGCTAACTCCTTTGCTACTGGAAGGCTAACTTCCTAACTCCTTAACTACTGTGCAATCATGGCTGTTTTTTTTTCATATAGAAAATTTGTAGGAAATAATCAAAATATCAGCAATATGCACGAATCATGCCATATAAAAAATAAGATTGTTAAAGTTTACAACAATAACATGACATCAGTAACCATGGAGACCAGAGAGGTATAACACTTGTGTAATATGATTATTACAACAGTTTATTGCAGGGATTTTAAGTACAGATCCCAGTTTCACGAACATGCCTTTTCCTTCCCTTAAATTAAGCAAATTTTGGCGATCTCATTTTGAATTACAAATAAAAATTTGTTATATTAAACCAAATACAGATGTTACAAGCTTGATGTGATCTTCTTTTCAAATTTGCCAGATATTAGTAAAAGAAAATCTTAGTTAAAGAATGATTGTGAAACTGGGGTCAGATTATTTGATAAATATATCATGACAATCTTATAGAGCGTTATCCTCAATTTCACATTCCTATTGCACATTTTTTTCACAATTATGCCTTTTAAACAATACACATGGCCATAAGTTAAAGATCAGCTGAACATGTTGACTATTTTTTTAGTTACGTAAATATACAAATGTATTAATAATATTAAAAGGACACGATATCATTTATGGAAATTTTCATGAAAATACATGTTTTTTACTTTATCTTTTGAAAGTAAACGAAACTTCCAAACTTAAAAATTTGTTTTGCAAATAAGACATTTTTAACCTTTTGATCTAAAATATATACCTGTATATGCTTTTTTGTTTGTTTTTTTTTTCTTTTTTTTTTACCAAAATATTCACAAAGTAAAGAATATATTCTTCTAAAGTACCTACCTATGTTTCAGAATACTTTGTAAGTATTTATATAAGTGTGTATTATATTTGGCACTTCCGAGGGTCTCAAACATTTAGACTGTATTAATATTGGCACTGTCATTGTTTTCCCCCTTAGACAAGTGAGCTAAAATTAATGTTGAAGTGTATTAATATTGGCAGGAATTAATTTAACACCAAAAGCGCCAATATTAATACAAAGCCAAAATAAATACTTATATAGTACAACAGTACTTTAAACAAAAGTGTTTTCTTACCTTAAAAAATGCAGGTAAAAATACAGTGATTTTGAAAATAACATGATCTTTAACTCATAACCAATAAATACACTACATAATTTTAAAATCTTTATTCATCCGGTGGATTATCTAATAATATATTTGATTGTTTATCTTGTCCGATTAATAAATGATCACTAGATAAACTGGGTTTTGATGTTCCCAAAATAGCTAGAGAATCCAATGATAATGGAGCATTTACATCTGTATTTAGTTCAAGTTCCCAGTTTCCTGTTACGGGATTAAAATAATCCTGCTCTGAAGACGATGACTTTAATTCTGAATATTTCATAAAGTCAATATTTTCTGCAGTAGAACTATCAGTATTTGACAAAAAATTTAAATTTTCTGTTCCAATACCCAATCCACTGTCTCTTGAATCATGAATTTGTTGATTTGAGAAAATATTCGAATTTTGTGATCCAATGGCCGACGATCTATCTTGAGAAAAAGGAATTTCATGATTTTGCGAAAAATATAAATTTTGAGCTCCAGATTCAAACTGTCCAATATTTGATGTTTGAGGTTTTTGGTTTGACATTAAATTTAGAGTTTGAGTTCCATCAGCAACTTCAGAAGAACTCGAATGGTCAAAGGGAGATAATTCCGTGTCATTAGGTCCTAAATCTTTTCTCTCTGTATGAAATTTTCTCCAACCACCAGAGTCACTTTTATGCCTTATCTGAATATCCTCTTCAAAAATATTTGCAAAATTTTTACCACTTTTTTCACTTCCAATTTCATTTACTGAATTTATCACATTTTCTTCATTTTTTAATTTTGACTGAAAAAGATGAAAAAAAAAAGGAAATTAAAAATTGGTCAACGATTCAATTGGCTGTTCCCTGAAATGCAGTTCAATGAGGGAAAAAGTTCCTAAATATCTCCACAAATAAACTGCACATCTTCACATTTTCAATATTCTTCTGAAAAGTTTCAACGTTCTTGGTTGAATACTGTAGGGGAAGTTGAGTTCTCAATATAGGATTCCTCTTTTGATACAATCACTATCAAACAACTAGGTAAAAAGTCTCCAAATGAGGAAAAGTTACCAATTAATTTTACAGTATCAGGTCACATCTTGGAGATATAATAAAGTTAGAGAAACATTCTGTGAAGTTCCAAGAATCTTAGTTGAAAACTCTGTGCAACCCAACCAATATAATTGAAGTCAAAAAAATAATGTTGATACATGTATTAGAAATTAAAAAGTAGCATTGTATGGAATACAGTAAGGCCTAACTTCAAAAATTCTTTGTTTGCTGTTTTCCGACTCATGCTCTCCACATGTGGGTAGGTAGGTAGGAAAAAAAAAAAATTTATTTCATTTTTTGAAAACTTAATCTATTACACTTTAGAAAAAGGTTAAATTGGTTTCATATTTCTCTTTTAAAACACATTTTTATAATTTTTTTGCTAACTACAGTCTTCTTTGTTTCTCCTTGTGTCTTCTCCCATGGAGAAAGTGGAATTTCCTCACTAATGTGTAAACCTGCTCGTAGGTTGCTTGGTTGGGTTATTGCCCTTTCATACTGTTTTTTACTTTGTATGAAAGCCATAAAAAAAAATTGATGGCAATAAAATTTTTTGGTAGGGGCATTTCAAGTGGGTCGGACAGTCAACGGCAAACAAAGTTAATTTTATCTTAGGCCTAATCATTTTTAATTGTCCCACTTAGCTTATTGTCATACTATTTTTCAGTCACAAAATCTTTTTCTCATCATCTTTCTTTAACAATTTCTATGAATTTATCAGCAAAAAACCCTTTATATTCACAAAATTTGACTGGACAATGATGGCCACAAAAGAAGATTCAACTGTAATACTCATTACAAGATAAGATTATTTCATTTATGTCTAGGGGGTCTTTTTTGAATCGGTGGAGAAAATTTAGAACACACAGACCTCTGACAAGCAAGCTGACAAGCTGCCTACCATTAGGAAACAACTAGGTCACCATGGTTACGTAACTTGACTTGGGCACAAAACTGATCATAGCTGTTACAGGCTTACATTACAGTACAGGTTTATAAATAGCAGATGTTAAATTTGAGATTAACTGAGTGAGAAAACAAGAATATTGTGATATAACATGGTATGTATCGCATTATTTGTTAGAATACCAAGGTAAACCACAGTACAAAATTCCCTATGGTACCCGACAGTACTGTTACACTTAAAGACTTTGTACACAAGATTTGATTTGATTTGATTTGATTTGAGATGTAAACAGCTATAGGTGAAGTGCCAGAAATTTTTACCTTTTTTGAAATGTGCAGGGAGGGTTCTTTAACATGCCATGCCTGTTGTGACATGGGCAGCAGTTTTTAAGGTCTCTTCCGAAGGACCTCATTTCTAATAGCCGAATGCTTGGTGAAAAGAACAGTCCCTACCAATTTTCAAGTCTTGGTCACACATGGCAGGGGTTCAAGCTACGACCTCCCACATACGAAGTAAGCACTCTACCAACTGAGATACTGTAGTGGTTTTAGACACAAGAGTCAGTTTTCCAGAAAAACAAAGTTTACATACCTCCTGGGAGGATATCCCTCCAAATAAAGCTGATGCTAACTCTTTCTTTTTCTCAATTTCTTGAATTTTTTCTGGTGAAATCTGTTTCTGCTGAGTTTCAACTTTAAAAGTTACATCTTCTTTTTCTTCCCCTAGAAATCCCTCTTTTGCCCACCTTCTTTTTACACCAGTAAGGTTAAGTCCGGTTTCTCTGTAATATTGATAATGTAAAGTCATTTCTACTGACAAATGAGTGTAAGATGGATAGAGCCCTCAAAAATTTTAACCACACCACTGGACATTTATTGGAGTGTGAAGCTAAAGTTGAGAGCTTTATCAGTGATTTTGCTATGGTTTTTAAAAACAACCTTCTACCTTTCAGATTATGAAAATTTGGACCCTTTTTATGCCACATATTATGCTCAGAATTTTGAAATTCATTGCAAAGATTTTATATTGTGACAATATCTAACATTTTTTGTCTGTCATAACAGTTTTGGACAACTGGATTTAACTATTTGAATGTGTGTCACTTTTGCCTTTTGGGGAATTTTAGTTGTCAAATTGAGAAATTTTAGTCTTATTTCTCAAGGGGAAACTACCTTTTTTGGGTAGTAATTTTAGGCAAACAAGACCACTGTTTATTGTCGGTTGTCCCAACCAATGTTTGTCTTTCCTTTAATTGTTTTATTGTTTTATTTATTGCATTCTTTCATTTCTTTGATATTTTTTCAGTTGCAAATTTTCTTTCTTATTTTTCGGTCCTAGTGTCACTGATGAGGAATTAATTTCCGAAATGTGCACATCTGGCACATCAAAATTTAACTGGTATTTGTATTATATATTTATACATTCTTATAAATATCAAAAGTTGACAATTTATAAATATATAGGTGCTCAATTTTTCAAAAATTATTTTTAAAAAAATGGAAAAATAATGCCTGGATTGGGTCAAACATAGAGACATTGCGATTTGTAAATTCACTTTAGACTACTTGGTCTATTGACACCTTGTATGGCAAGACTTAAAGCTGCAATAAGTTTTTCAATTTTCTGAATTTTTTTTGATTTTCTGAAAATATATTTTTTCAAAAATAGATATCCTCTAACCACAATCCGTGAAGTTCATTACTTTTAGCTGTAAATAATCAGAATCCTATGACTGGTTGGTCAATGTTTAACGATGGTAATTATGAGCTTGGGGCATGTGCACAGATGTACGGAAAAACCCATCAATCGAAGGTGAAACCTGACAAATTGCATTAATTGTTCTTAATTAATATCCAGATGTATTTGAAATGATGTTATGTATCCCTTACTATGTCACAAATGACAAATTCAACGAAGTTCTGTGTTTAATTTATCGTATTTCACCGTTTTTAAAGTTGTGTTTAAATGACCCGGGTTTTGATGACGTAACCATGTTCTAATATTAAATCCCAAATGCTGCATCTCACTGGGAAATTACTGTAATTTCTGTATTTATTCGAGCTTTTATCATTGAACCAAATGTAACATTGTTAATTAGGAACATCATTAATTACATGTAGATTAGCACCTTTTTGTTTTTTCTGTGGAAAACTTAATGCAGCTTTAATGATTAAAACTTTTGAAACTATATATTTCACTCAATTTACATTAACAACTTTTTCTTTTTTCTTTCTTTCTTTTTTAATTATTTTTTGTTTTATTTCACAAAATTTCTCTGCACATAAATGTGTTAGGACTTCACACTATTCAAACTTGATCTTACTGTACATTCTGTGTTGAATCTGATATTCCTGAAGAACTAATGGATTCTCCACCACCATCAGCAATCTCTTGGCTCTGAGCTGAAGAGTCTTCTGACAGAGTTTTATTATCTGTTGGAGTCAAGCCTGAAAATATGGACTTTTTGTCTGAAAATACAAATATGTACAATTGTATATTTATAACATGCATAAAACATGAAACAATTATTGTGTTATTTCCGAATCATGTTAATCATGTTAATTTCAACAATAAAAAAAATAATTTATAATATTACCCTATGCTAAATAAGTCATGCAATACAGCACAAAAATCAGGCAATAAAAACAATCAGTATTTATAGCCACAAAGTCAGCTTGTATAGCAAAACAAGAGGCCCATGGGCCTTAACGCTCACCTGAGGAAATGTCCAAAAACTTACAAAAAACTTAATTACAAAAACTTATGAACTTGAACCTAATATCAAAATAGTCATAATATCAATACCTACAATATTCTAATATACATGCTTGTACAAAAAGTTTGTAGTTTTCAAGATAATTAACGCTCACCTGAGGAAATGTCCACAAACTTACAAAAAACTTAATTACAAAAACTTATGAACTTGAACCTAATATCAAAATAGTCATAATATCAATACCTACAATATTCTAATATACATGCTTGTACAAAAAGTTTGTAGTTTTCAAGATAATTAACAATTTTAGTACACTTATGCAGCTATGACCTTGACCTTTCAACATATGATCTTGAATTATATATCAAAATGACTGTCATATCAATATCTACAATATTCTAATAAACATGCCTATACAAAAAGATAATAGTTTTCAAGATAATTAACAATTTCAGTCTTCTTTTACAGCTATGACCTTGAACTTTGAACATATGATCTTGAATCATATATCAAAATGACTGTCATATCAATACCTACAATATTCTAATATACATGCTTGTACAAAAAATAATAGTTTTCAAGATAATGAACAATTTCAGTACACTTATGCAGCTATGACCTTAATCTTTAAACTTATGACCTTGAAACATATATCAAAATGATTGTCATATCAATACCTACCATATTCTAAAGTACATGCTTGTACAAAAAGTTGATGCCTTCAATTTAATTTACAATTTCAGTTTTCCTATGCACCTATGACCTTGACCTTTGAACATATGACCTTGAAACATATATCAAAATGATTATCATATCAATACTTACAATATTCTCATATACATGCCTATACAAAAAGTTTATAGTTTTCAAGCTAATGCACATTTTTAGTAATTATAAACCAGAAATAACATTTCAGGGGTAACTACTCCTACATGGATTATCATATTGTTTCAAAACTTGGTATCCTGTTAAATTTTGTCATGCTGAACAGTTTAACAATGTTTTGAATTCCTAAATCTCTTAAAATTTGCAAGAAAATTGCCTACAACTGCATAAATCACAAATTAGGTCATGACCTTGATTTGTGACCTTGACCCTATTTTTAAGGTCATTTCAAGAAAAAGTCAAAAATGAAAACCCCATGTCAATATCTGTTCAAATAGTCAAGTTATAACAATTTGGAGCCATTTTAGAATTTTTTTTAAATTAAAGGCAAAACGCATAACCCATTTTTCGACCAAATTTCACGAAATGATTAAACTATAGGCTTAAGACCCTAGAGATTTTTTTTCCCATCATCGGTTTTGGAGAAGAAGATTTTTTAAGATTTTTCGACTCCTAGGTCACCTTGACCTAGTTTTGTTAGCCATGGCAACGCAATGTACAAATCTGAACTGCACTGGCCCATATATGCTTCTGACAAAGTATCATTGAAATCTGTCCAGCAGTTTTGGAGGAGAAGTCGAAAATAGGTGTTAAAGATGCATGCACATAAGCATGCACACACATACACATGCCATGCCATGCCATAAGCTCACATGACCTTTCGCTCAGGTGAGCTAAAAATGTCAGGTGATATAGCAAAAGTCAACTGAAATAGCAAAAGTCAGGTGATATAGAAAAGATCAGCTGATATAGCAAAAGTCAACTGATAAAGCAAAGAGCCAGCCCATAAAAAAGGTCAGCCAATAAAGCAAAGAGTCAGGTGATATAGCAAAGATCAACTGATAAAGCAAAGAGCCAGCCCATAAAAAAGTTCAGCCAATAAAGCAAAGAGTCAGCTGATATAGCAAAAGTCAACTGATAAAATAAAGCAAAGAGTCAGCAGATACATATATAGCAAAAGTCAACTGATATAGCAAAAGCCAGGTGATAAAGCAAAAATCCAGCCAATAAGTAATTGTCACCTGTTAAAGCCCATAGTTGACAAACCAAAAGTCAGTGGTATATAAGAAAGTTAGGTGATGTAGCAAAAAAATAGGTGATAGAGCAAAATATAGGTGATATAGTAAAAGTCAGGTGATATAATAGTTAAAGCCAGGTGATATAGCAAAATTTAGGTCATATAGCATGAGTAAGGGGTTAAAGTAAATACAAGCAGATATACAGGCATTTCAAAATACTTATACATACCTATTAATTCTGAGGTAGTGTCTTTACGTAGATAGCAGGGTTTGTATGGTGGGCAGCCATTCTCCAGAGAGTTTACAACAAAATCATCCAGGAATGACAACGTAAAATCCATCTACAAAATAATTTTTTTTTATTATATTTATCGCCATGGCAACATTTCTATTATTTATTATAAAGTTTTCAAAAGTCTGAAAACTTAGTGCAAATGTACCTATATCATCATCATCATCATCATTATCCTGTTTAGAATATCCAGGCCTTTAATAATTCCTTTTACAAGGGTGAGGCCTGGCTATCCTGTCGAGAACAAAATCTTTCCTCCATGCTTGACAATCTAGTATGTTAGTATTGCCCTTTCTAAGGGACTTATGATCTTGTTTCACTAGGTCATCCAGTTTTGGTCTACCAGAGGCCCGACAACCAGTGATATTAAGTGTATAATAACTTTAGTGAAAGTAAATTGCAACAATGACAGCACAACTACATGTAAGCTTGAAATTCGGAGGTAAGAATGGAAGTGGCCACTCGGTTTCCACTGTCTGCTTCGATGTACATGAGAAAATGTGAAACTTTAAACTAGGCCACAAAACACAATTACTTTACTCTTTCATGCCATTTTCACTGCACTTCTCTCTTTCACTTCGTTTTTACTACACTCCTAGCATATACATAAAATATGAGAAAGTTTGTCAATTCACTTGCTGAAGGTCAAAGGTTTTCTAAAGTAACCATGGTTACCTTTGTTTCTTTCACTATTACACTCTCAATATAAATACTGACACAGCATCTCTCTTCATTAAGGTTGGAATCACACTTAAATCTTTGTGTTATTCTGTCATTTTGCTTACTAACAAAATATGTTTGTGGTTTTTTCTTGTTTTTTTCATCTTCTCAAATCGGACTGTCTTGATAAGAGGAAAAACCTTGACTAGGGTGTAAAACTCCACATATTATTTCTTCTCTCCTCTCTTCAATATTATTAAAATGATTTGTCTTTATTCTTTTCACAATAACTGCAAAACAAGATTGTGCTGTGCTTTACAGGTCTACTTCATTGAAATGCAAGTATAACAGTAGTGCTCAAGAAACAGAACGATTGGTTTACAACGATACACCGTTGGTTACCAAACCATGGCATAAGCAGAAAAGTCTATGACTTTCCTATGTAAAAATCTCTGTAAAAAATAACTTCTTTGAGTTAGAAATTTGTGTTTTTATGTTGGAAACTTACATAATCATTGAAGGTTTTTTTTATGTTTGTTTTTTTTTTTTTTTTTTTGTTTTGTTTGTTTTTTTTTTTTTTGTTTTGTTTTGTTTTTTTTGTTTTTTTTTTTGTTTTGTTTTGTTTTGTTTTTTTGGTTTTGTTTTTGTTTTTGTTTTTTTTTTTTTTTGGGGGGGGGGGGGGTGCGAAGGTTAAAGTGAAAGTTACATATACATTTATTTATATACAGTAAAAAGTCAAATTACCTGTGAAGTTTTTGTGTCATTCTTTTCTTGAAATGTAGTCTTAATACCAGAAAATCTAAGGAGTTCTTTTAATTTCTGAAAAACAAAAACAGAAGAGCACATTTAACTGAAAACTTATAAATAATATATCTGTTCTTAGAAGCAGGGCTCAGTTTCACAATGGTTCCTTAACTAAGATTTTCCTTAATTTCTTTTGAAATAATAAATGAATATTTTTCAAAACTCAAAATATAGATGTTATGAGCTTGAAGTGATCTTTAAAATGACACCTTAAATTCCTGTATATCTGAAAAATTAATAAAATTATTAAGATTTCAAATTCGCCAGATTTAAGTTAAGGAAAATCTTAGTTTAAGAAATTTTTGTGAAACTGGGGCCTTGTGTAGCCTACCTTTCCTCAAAAAAAAAAAAAATAAAATAAAATAAAATAAATAAATAAAAAAAAAAGGGGGGGGGGGTCTGAATATTTATCTATAATTGCAAAATATCCAGAAATTTAATTATTTTACAACAAAGATTGATAGAGACAGTTTTTCATATTATTTACATTTCAAATCTAGAATTTGTTGAGTTTTGTTTCATTTGTTTAAAATTCTTTAAATTCAAAAAAATGCGTATTGCATGCATAAAGCATGATGTATTTGCTCTTGATGGCTTTTTTAAAATTTTGTTTCGAATGTATTACCATAGGAATTTTTTTTTCTTACCTGACCACATTAAACTTTTGTGATTTTTTTCCGAAAAAAATTTAATATGTCTCTTTGTTTAAGAATTCATCTTGATATATCATGATATTATTTATTTGAAAACTGACACGAAAAAACACTTGGGTTGTGCAATGAGTACTACTGTGTCCTTACATATAAACTCATTAGTTCTAAGTTCAAAGATCTGAATTCATGTATTTAAGGCCCCTGATTTTTTTTAACCTAAAACGAAGATCTTTCAACATCAAATAACAGAAGCTTAACTTTAAATGTTGCCTCTCACAAAAATTAATTGATATCAAAGCTTATAGTGAACTGATTGATTTGATTTATTGATTTCATTGGGTTTTATGTCCCAGTCAAGAATATTTCACTTATACATATATCAAGACAACACCAGCTATAGGTGAAGTGGCAGAAATTTTTTACTTTTGCAGTATGCGCAGGGCAATGTGTAAGGGGGGGGGGGGGGGGGGGGGTCTTTAACGTGAGATCCTTGCTGTGACATGGGGCATTAGTTTTTAAGGTCTCATCCGAAGGACCCAGTGACTTTAATTTTTCTAAATGCTGAGTGCTTGGTGAAAGAACAATCACTACCATTTTTCAAGTCTTGGTCAGGCAAGGCCGATATTCGAACCCAGTGACTTCCCACATACAAAGCGAGTACTCTACCAACTGAACTACCATAGTGGTTTAGAGTGAACTGTAAAATATGCAAATACGTTTCGTGTTTGAAAAATTAAATATGCAAAATAGTTACCTGTTTGAACAATTAAATATGCAAAATAGTTACCTGTTTGAACAATTAAATATGCAAATTAGTTACCTGTTTGATAAGAATATTTTCTTCATTTATATTTAAATCACTAATTTTTTCATTAATAATATCCGATGAAAGAACTTTGGAATAAGAAAGCTTAAATAAGGATGAAATGATCCATAATTTAGAGCTGACATCTAGTGTTTTTCTTGTAAAATGATTCAGAAAAAGGGAGATAATTTTGTCTTCTGGCATATTCTTCAACATGTCTGCAAATTCTCCTAAAACCTGTGAAGAGAAAAGAAAATGTATTGAAATAAAGTAACAATTGTATTAAGAGTAGAGCTATGAGGCTGCTTAAAAGCAAACAGCAAAGTGGGGTGCTGCTTTTAGCTCCAGTTAAGATTCTCTTACTTGTACCAAGATTGATTGACTGATTGATTGATTGATTGATTGACTGATTGATTAATTGATTGATTGAATAGGGTTTTACATCCAGGTCAAGAATATTTCACTAATATCGAGACGTCACCAGCTATAGATGAAGTGGCAGAAATTTTGACCTTTACAGTACACTTAGGGCAATTTGCAGAGTGTTCTTTAATGTGCCACATCTGACAAGACATGGGTCATCAGTTTTTAAGGTCTCATCTGAAGGACCCTGCCACCCAACCCCACCCACAGCTACTTTCATTCTATATGCTGAGTACTTGGCAAAAGAACAGTCACTACCTACTTTCAAGTAAATGTATTAGTCACACTCTGCAGGGTTCGAACCCCCAACCTCCCACATATGAAGCAAGCACTATACCAACTGAGCTATTGTTGTTGTACTTGTACCAAGACTGACTTACCCAAGAGTTGAAGTGATAAATCTCTTATAAGCAAACTTTTTAAACATTACCCAGCCCAATCAGGAGGTTTGAACTCACAACAAAAGATTAAGCCACCATGTCATACATCTACTTACACTTACTCGCTCATCATTCTACACATTATGCAGCATCATCAGGATTTGAACTCCTGACCCTGGAATTTTGAACTCTTGACCTTGGGAATGTTTACTTACCTAAGTGGAAATTTGTACTAATTCAGGAGAAGAGTCTTTTATTAACAAATATTCTATATATTCTGCAGCCTCACCAGGAATTGAACTCTTGACCCTTGAATTTGAACTCTTGACCCTAAGTCTGAAATGTTTACTTACCCAAGTAGAAATTTGTACTAATTCAGGAGAAGAGTCTTTTATAAACAAACATTCTTCACATTTCTTGATCAGATGTTGTTTAAATTCTAAAGGGTTATCTCCCTTAGCCTGTGAAGATTTACAGCTAACACAACCTAAAATATATACATTGACAGTTAAACCTGATAAAATCGACACCCTGTATACAAAGTCCGCCTGTCCTTCAGTTTGTAATCTCTATGGATTAATTGAAGAACAAGTTTGTAAATGTGTGAAATGTGCAATGTTTTATGGTTTGCTGCATACGATGGTACACTCTGAGCAAACTCTGTTAAGATGCTTACTCAACGAGTCAGTATGCTGCAGACAAGCATACAACTCCCCCAGTCCATAATCCTGTCTCTGGGGGTATCAGTCCATACTCTGCCAAGTTCTAGACTAGGAAGCAGTATCTTAAATTTAAAAGTCTTAAGCATGATCCAGTTGGGGCTTGAACCCATGACCTCCTGCTCTCTCAGACAAACACTCTACCACTGAGTCACCCTGGCAGTCAACATGGGTAATGGTAAAAACAAATAAATGTATACTAAAATGTATACTTGCTAATAAGTTTATGTCTGTCTCAGCTCGCCCACTCAATCTCTATATGACTAAGCAATAGCTGCTACCAGTAACACCTCTAAGATGGTGCTCCAAATATTAGAGAAAAGTCCAAGAAAGAAAGAAAAAAAATTCTCTGGAATTCCTTTGTTTTAACCAGATTTCTCTTAAGTCCTTACGAACTCAGAATTCCGGTGAGGAAGTCACATTCTCATGGTCAATCCCTACCAGCTGACGAAATTTTAACCTGATCAGATAAGAAACGATGGAGAAGATGAATCTGAAAAAAATTGTCAGAAATAAGGGAGAATAATAATAATAATAATAATAATAATAATAAAGAATATGAGTAACAACAAGATGTCTGCTGATATGCAGACATCATAAAACATTATTTGAACAAAATCTTACATACCTTTTTGAATCCTGTCGATAATTTTGTTAACGATGTCTGGTGGTGTATAAATTTTGTTTAACTGTAAGAATTTAATCATCGTGTCAACATATAACTGACTGGAGCTAGAAAATCTGCCTAATGTTAAGGTTTATTACTTGACTGGTCAGCTGGTTGGTTTGTAGACTGGTTGTTTGGTTGGTTAAATGAATGTTATTTTACATCAAATCCATCTTTTTTAAAGTGTGTGCTTGTGCTTAGAGATCACAGCATCTCTGACCACCTGGGTTCAAATCCCACTTGGAGCAGATCCTAGTGTGAGAAAGTTTGTCAGTTCACTTGCCAAAGGTCGGTGGTTTTCTCTGGGCACTCCAGTTTCCTTCACCATCTCAAAACTGACCGCGATGAAATAAGTGAAAGAATCTTGACTGGGGCGTAAAACATCTTTACTCCACTCTACTCCCCTTTTTTTAAAATTAATTGTGACTTTTTCTTATTTGGTTGATAATTCACATGGAATAAATTAAGTACTTCGATTCAGGAAATTTTTTGTTATTATTTTATTTTTGTGAAACTTGCTAAAAGTAACTTGATGCACAATTTAATTTTTCACAAATACATGTATATTACTTAGATGTAATTAACATGCATAAGAGTTGAGTTTAGAAATGGTGTTTAACGTCCCAGTCAAGAATATTTCACTTATACCGAGATGTCACCAATTATAGGCGAAAATGCAGAAATTTTGCCTGTGTGTTGTATTAATGCATTATACAGCAGGGTTCTTTATCATGCTATGCCTACCATGTCACGGAACCTCGTTTATTTTAAGCTCCCATCCCAAAGAACCGTGATTTTCATTTTGTAATGCCGAGTGCTTGGCGAAAGAACAGTCACTACCCGCTTTTAAGTCTTGGGTCAGAACCAGTCAGTCCTTGAACCCACTTATGGAGTGAGCATGCTACTAACTGATTTAACACCCCAGAACCGACTGCCTAAATACAGGTGAAAGAGTTTTGACATGGCCATGAAACACCATTACCTAACTCCATTCAACTCCTAGCTTAAATAAGGCAAATTGAAAATCTACTCTAATGGGAACTACACACTCATATTTGAGAGTGAAAATTGTTTGATAAGATAACACAATCATGTAATTTTACTATGCTTTTTTCCAAGCAATAATCATGTGTTTGACATTTTTCAGGGTAGGCTTTGAACAATTTAACTACAAATGTGTACAAGTTATTTATGGTGACTTTTAAAGGATATTTTTCAGCTAAAATCACAACTTTTCCAGCAATATCCATCTGCCAGTATTTATTAGAAGTTTTGGTCATGTGATCCAGTAATCGACCAATCACAACTTGTACATTCACAGGATTAGCCATGTTGAAAAGTAGTTCTAGAGTCTAAAGTACAAACAAATACAAGATTATAGGTAACCATGGTAACAGCATCTATAATTCTTATGTGACCAGGGTGCATTTATGACTAACACATGTAACAGGGCAGCAGAACAAAAATTAGAAACAACAACAAATAACTTCACTAAACAATAGTGACAAATTTAAATGGGCCAAAATCTCAAAACTTGAATTTTTAGTAAAAATCCTTGATGTTCTATTTCAAAATGTTCATGGGGCTTCAGTGCCCAAGTGGTCTAAAGGGAGAACTGACCATCTTTAAACTATACTAATCCTCTCCACTCCAATAAAAATAATGAACAAATAAACTGGCATTACTCCATGCCACTATTTTAGTTGCTGACCACTTTTCTAAGCTAGGCTTTTTTTCAACAATTTTAAGGCATGCTGCTGACATTATTCTCTACTTAAGCTGAAAAATTCAAATAATTTTAACTGGAAAAAAATTAATAATTAATATTCTGATATAACCTGGGCCGGTATCTGTCTCATGAGAGATAATTTTGAGAAAACACTTTCATATCTGAATCCAAACTGTAGAAAATTTGAAGCAAATCTTAAAATCTGTATTATATATACCTGTATGTAATACACATGTATTTATCTCACTGAATTGGTGGTATGATATTTTTTCCATATCACATCCCGGGTGCACACATGTAGCCTATCTCAATTGAATGGGGACTTTGAATATTATTATTTTTACTAAAAGATATATACATATTTTTTTTTTTTTTTTTTTTTTTTTTTTTTGTAAATTATATGCGAGAAAAATAATTAATTACTCAACTGAGGTCAAGATAGGGAAATTCCAACCTCATGATGAGATTCGTTTGACCACTCGATCGGAATTTCTCCATCTCACCCTTAAACTTGTAACAGATTCTCTTTATATATATATATATATATATATATATATATATATACTGTAAATCAGGAAATTAATGCGAGCAAGATATTAATGCGAAAAATGCGAGGCCCTTCTTATCGCATTAATTTCTTGTCGCATTTATTTTCCGATGTCTGTATTCTGTATATTTATTGTAAATTGAGTTACCTCCCTTAACCGGAAGTTGTTATCGTAACTTATTAATTAGAGCACATTTTCATTTAGCGGTAATTTTTTGCTGTTTCTTTCCTACTGGGAATTTTGCTACGGGTGGAATCGTAACTGATACATCATTTTGAACCTTGACTGGAACATCAAATTGAAAGAACTGTGATTATAAGTAATCTTACATTCTAAACTCGTGAGTTGAAGACGAACATCAGTTGTACACATGCCAACATGGACGTCCTAATTTTGAATGCTTTATTTTAATAAAAACTGCAAGCGTTATATTTGAGTATGTTTTTTTATTTAAAAAAACACTAGTTTCTTTGATCTGATAATCTTTTACCACCCTGATTAATTTAAAACAATGGGCCATCGGCGCTTAAGAATTTGCCCTCTGCACACCTTACTGTTTATTTTAATAATATCTACCGAAAGTTTGTTTATAACGTGTTTTTAAATTAAGGAAGACATAATATAATGATTTCTGAGTCCACAATTTAATGTTTATAATTGTAAGATAAAAATTTTAAAAATTGAAATTTAAAAAATCGCATTAATTTCAATACGCATTTTACTTCAAAATCGGCAATTCGCATTAATTTCATGACGCATTTATTTCCTGATTTACAGTATATATATATATATATATATATATATATATATATATATATATATATATATATATATATTCCCATTATCCCTACTCTCCCGTCTTCTTCCATATCCATAACCAAGTTTAGTTACTCATTGACCTACCTTCTTTTGTATAAGATAATGTGGGTCATCTAAAAGTTCTACAACAATCATCTGATAATCTAAAGCTGATTCGGGTCTGACTTTTACTAGTGATGTCAACGACTTTATACCTAAGAGAATAAAAATAATGGCGAATTTTATCAAACAAATAGGAGGTAAGTGGTTTTTTCAGGGTAATCCAGTTTCCTCTAGAAATTTAAAAACAGTTGTGATAATTGACAGATAATCTTAATTTACTCAGAGGTGGTCGTTAAAGCAAGTCTTACTGTTTAAAATAAAGAGGTAGTCTTTAAATAGAGATGGTTGCTCGAGCAGTTAGTACTATACGGTAATGTGGCACTATATAGAACTGAAGATGTTCTTTTTATACTTAGATGTGGTCTTAATAATAAGGTGGTTGCTTAAGCAGGTAATACTATATACACAAGAGACCTTTATTACACAGAGGTGGTTACTACAGCAGGTTAAACTGTAAAGACACAGGGTCTTCTTAGAGATGGTCACCATAGCAGACTTTATTGTATAGACAGGTGGATTGTGTACAAAGGCAGTTGCTTTGGCAGGTTGAACTAATTAGGACAGGTGGTCTTTATATAGATACTATAGCAGATTTGTCTGTAAACAGAGGCAGTCACCTAAACAGATTTTTTTTCAGACAAGTGGTATTATATATATATATATATATGTTGTTGCTATATCAGGTTTAAATGCAGATAGGTGGCTGATTTAGCAAATGTTTATGTTTAACCACGTGGTCTTTGTACAGAAGTGGTTAATAAAATATGTTTAAATCTACTGACAGGTGGATTTTGTATATATATAAAACCAGTGAAAATACAAACCAATATATCGGAGATTATTATCAGTGGATCTTATAAATCTGCCAACACATTTAGCTGCTTCCTGTAACAGTGTTTCCTCGGGATATATACTTGTTATGGTGGCTATACACTCATACATCACACCTGAAATTAAAAAAAATATTAATCAGACAATCACTCTCCTAACTGGCTCAGTATACTGACTCAATGAGCTATCACCATAACAAAAAGTTATGAGTGGGGGCTAGTACACCATACATATTGCACATTTCACACATACACAAACTTATTTTGTGTCAATATTAGCAAAAAAAATGGCTGATGTGTTGTTAAGCATCATAAAAGTCAATAAAAACGGCCCTCGCCAACTTATACCACATATCGCTTTGTGATCTTAAAGTTAATCTGCTTTTAATAGCAATGCCCTGTGTGGATAAAACATTGCAATAGTTAATGTAATTGATATTTTCATTACAATCTCACTTGCCTGGAAGTAAAGCTTTGCAATAATGCTCATTCACTCCTTGGGTTTAAATCCGAATTGCGCAGATTCTCATCCCGAAATAAAGTTCGTCTAGGACAATGCCTGGTAGGAAACAGTTGGACAGATCCTTAATTGAGAAAGTTTGTAAGTTCACTTGCCGAAGGTCGGTGGTTTCCTCTTGGTACTCTGGTTTCTACCAGACATGACTAGCTTCAAAAATGCTTATGCAGCTTTAAACAATAATTTTCTCAGTCACTCTGATTTCTTCCATCATCTTAGAACTAACTGCCTTGATATAACAGAAAAAAGTCTTGACCGAGGCTTGACCAGAATATATAACACATTGTACTCTACTCAAATCCACTCCCAGGCTAATAAATTAAATATTGATTTTTACTTACTATACCAGAAAAAAGGGGGTATACAATTTTTTATACATATAATTTCATCAGTTACATAATACTTACCAAATGCCATATAGTCTTTCATATTTGTTTTTCGTAGGACATCTGTTAACACTGAATACATCTGTTTACTTAACCTAAAATGAATATATGAATGAATGAATGAATGAATGAATAGATGGATGGATGGCTGGCTGGATGATTAAATGAATGAATGAATGAATGAATGGGCTGATTGATGAATAAATGATTAAATAAATGATAAGCATGAATGAATGAATGGGCTGATTGATGAATAAATGGTTAAATAAATGATAAGCAGAATGAATGAATGAATAAATGATAAGCAGAATGAATGAATGAATGAATGAATGAAGAACGAACGAATGAATGAATGAATCCAACATACATGTACTTCTAAGTATTCTTAGTATGAAAAAAAGTTTTAAAAACATTTTAAGAAAAATTATGAAAAGAAAAGGGATTTTACTTAAAATTTTTTATTGACCTCTACATTGATAGTGAAACCTGATTTAAATTTAGAATCTCTGAATACAAGTGAAGAAGTCTTGACATCACTACATCTTTTAATGTTAATAACAATCACAACAACTGAAAAAAATAACATCTGTGTCACAAAAATGTTTTACTCACTCTATATTATTTATTCCTAATAATGCAAGAGTTCTGAGGATCTGTATCTGTAACCATGGTGACGGGATGCTGTGGTATTCAAATGAAGCTGGAAGAATCCCATTTACCACTTGTTTTAAAATATTGACCAATATTGGGACTAAAGAATGAAAGTTTTCTGGATTTCTCTGAAATAATAAATCAAAATTTAATTTTACAACTGGTAAAAAGGTCAAGGTCAAGTGATTAGCACTCTAAAGGTCACCAAAAGTGTGAACTTGTACAAACAGGATCAGACATACACAAAGTTACCACCAAAAAAAAAAGGTTTGGTCAGATTAATTCTTGAGATTATCAAGAAAACGCTGCAATCCTTCAGATTATTAAGAAAATAATGTAATCCTTCAGATTATTAAGAAAAAAAAGTCTTGTTGTATACAGCTTTTTTGTAATCAGATATGAAAATGTTCTCTGCAAATGGGACCTCAGTGACTGAGTAGTCTAAAGCGCAAGCTTACGGATCACAGCACATCTCACCTTCTGGGTTTGAATCCCACTTAGGACAAATCCTAGTGTGAGAAAGTTTGTTAGTTCTTTTGCCAAAAGTCAATGGTTTTTTTCCGGGTACTCCTGTTTCCTCCACCATCCCAGAACTGACCACCTCAAAATAAGTGAAAAAATCTTGACTGGGGCGTAAAACACCAACACTCCATTCCACTCCATTCCATTGTCAAATCAAATTGAGAGACAAGATATTCAATCAGACATAAGACATTTTGAAGATGCTGTATATACATGTTTTTGACATTCTATAGTCCCATTTTTCTTCAATTCTCAAATTTGTTTTGCGGGTTGGGCAGGGTGTTGCTAGCTAGATATAAAGTGCTTACCCTTTCGGAGCACCCAGACTCACTTCCTTGGTGGAAGTTTTTACTTTGTTTTTAGGATTATTATTTAGACATGGACCAGTATGTTTATTTGATTTTACATTCAATCAATCAGAATGCTGTATTTTACCTTTACAAGATGATAATAGATGCTGACAGCTACAGACATCACACCTGGGTCTTTATCACACAGTGAGGCTTTAAACAGGGACTGACAATGTTGTACAAGGCTCGGTGTCTTTAACACGAATCTGTGCATACATGTGGCTGCTTTAACTCGTACCAATTCTCTAAAACAAAAATTTGTATTTACAATTATGTTTAAACAAAAGTCTCTCTAAAAATAAGTGTGTGATTGGCCACTTCCCAAAAACAAAGACTATAATGTATTTTATTGTTTAGAATAATCTTGGATCTTGTTAACCAAGTGGTGTGTTGTGTTGTGTTGTGGTGTGTTGTGGTGTGTTGTGCTGTAATGTGTTGTGTTGTGTTGTGTTGTGTTGTGGTGTGTTGTGCTGTAATGTGTTGTACTGTTGTGTGGTATGTTGTATTGTACTGTTGTGTGTTGTGTTGTGTTGTACTGTGGTGTGGTATGATGTGGTGTTGTGTTGTACTGTAGTGTGGTGTTATGTGATGTGTTGTATTGTGGTGTTGTATGTTGTACTGTGGTGTGGTGTGGTGTGTTGTGTTGTGTTGTTTTGGGCTGTAGTGTTCTATGGTGTGGTTTTATACTGTGGTGTGGTCTGTTGAGTTGTACTGTGGTGTGTTGGGGGAATATTAAACCTTTTGCAGTCTAACACTGACCAATAATATTAAGGGCTCACACAAGGTAAGAATTTTCTGTCACAAATGTGATCAACATTGTAAAGGAACATTCTAATTGGGTTTGACTATGTATTGTATTGTATTGCAATGCTCTGTATTGTATTGTATTGTATTGTATTGTACTGTATTGTATGACAATGCATTGTATTGTATTATACTGTATTGTATAAGTACATGTACTGTATTTGTATTGTATTGTATTGTATTGTATCACAATGCATTGTTTTGTATTGTACTGTATTGTATCACAATGCATTGTATTGTAGTGTATCATTGTATTGTATTGTATTGTATTGTATTATACTGTATTTGTATTGTATTGTATTGTTTTGTATTGTATTGTATTGTATTGTATTGTGTTGTTTGTATCACAATGCATTTCATTGTATGGTATTGTATTCTGTTGTTTCATATTCATAGTATTTTGTTTTCTATTGCATCATGTTGTATCGTAACGATTCTCATACATATAGAAACTGTAAGTCTGGTTTGAAACTAGATTAATCCTTAAAATTAACAAGACAAAAACTGTCTTGTCACAAATAATGTAAGTGATTTTGTATCGAGAAATAAAGGCTTTTAATGCAAATAACTTGCAAATGAGTTGAGTTGAGTTGAGTAATGGTGTTTAACACCCCAGTCAAGAATATTTCACTTATATTGAGACAGAGTGCAGAAATTTTGCCTGTGCATTTTGCTGATGGCATCATAAAGCAGGGTTCTTTATTGTACCATGCCTACCATGATACAAGACTTGGTTCATTTTAAGTTCCAATCCGAAAGAACTGATTTTCATTTCATTATTCTGACTGCTTGGCAAAAGAACAGTCACTACCCACTTTCAAGTCTTGGGTCAGACCCAGTCAGGGTTGAACCCATGACTTCCCACTTACAGAGCAATCACTCTACCAACTGAGCTACCACAGTGGTCACAATAACTTAAAGAAAAGATGCAGAACAGTCAAAGTGTTTTTATCTTACCTGGGGTGCTGGAGTTTTTCTTGCACTAATGGCAGAACCATAGGGATCATCTCAGAATTAACAAGTTGACAAACAGCATTCAGTGCAATACAGTTATGTAAAATATTGCTACTCTGTAGATCCTGTAAGAAGAAAATAAATATTTTTAAAATAACATTAAGTATTTTACATGGGGTGAAATCTGATCTATCATACTAGTGCAGATAATGCTTCTGAATCTGCATGCTAATCAAAAGAAGCCAATGATGATAATGATGATGATGACGATGACGACGACGATGATGATGACGACAATGATTATGATGATGACGACGATGATGATGATGATGATAATGATGATGATAGTCCCATTATCTAGATTTAAATTCCGCTTGAAAAAAAACCTTGTATAAGACAGTTTGACTATTTATTTTCCCAAAGACTGGGTTTTTTTCTGAAAACTCTACTTTTCTCCACCATCTTGAAATTGACCATCTTATTATAAAAGTATAAGAATCATACACCCTGCCTTCAGAAAAAAAAAAACAAAAAAAAATACAAGAGCCCCCTCATTTTCAGTAATTGTGACCTTGACAATTGACCTAGTGACCTGATTTACAATCCCAAGCATTGTCTTGTCACAGGAAATAAGTGGAAGAAGTTTGAGATTAACTGGACAAATAGTGCATCTTTAAATGCATGGAAATATTTAACAGATTAAAACAAATGATGTCCTCCTTTTTTAGCTAGAGTTAATACCCCTGAGAAATTCCTGCAGGATTATAGAACTTACTTTCTGTATTGTGTTAATAAGTAACAAAATTAATTCATGATCTTCATGTAGGAGTAATGTTGATGTCAAATAACCTAGAAGGAAGGAAGGAAAAAAAGCATGTCAGAATAATTCACCAACAGAATTTATGTCTTTTCTCAATTCCCCATCAGAAATTAAACTTGGTCTCAATTGGTCGATCTGGCAATAAAAAAAAGCTGGTTTTCAAAACACCAATCAAAATAAAATATATTCACCAATTGAAATAAAATATATTTTTAAATCACCAATCAAAAATCTAGTATTCTCAAAATATTTTTGCGAGGTGACAAACTGTTATATGATAATAAATTACATGTACTTTATCTATAAGCGGAGTAACTATACAAGGGCCTTGGAGGCCTCCAGTTTTGTGCAGACACTCCAGTTTCTTCCACCAGCCACAAATTGACAGCCTACATATGAGTAACAGTATACTGACTAAGACTGCACTTTCACCTATAGCTGGTGATGTCTCAATATAAGTCAAATATTCTTGACTGGGATGTTAAACACCATTACTACACTCAACTCCTAAAACACAGACTCGTATGTGGAATGCAGTGGAGAAATAAAGTTTATACCATCAAAGCATGACTCTATCATTATATCCAGGCAATCATCTCTGCTTTGAGTGCTCTGAGAAAACCGCCCACCTTCATCAAATGAACTGAAAACTTTATCTTACAAGAATCTGTACTAAGCAGGATTTAAACTACATTGTGTGGTCACTGTGACCTATATACACTTATTCTGTACCACTCAGTTGCTGTGGACCCCACTGTATGTTTTTGCCTCTCACATACTGGGTACTGATTTGTACTTACCTATTCTTTTCACAAGTGTTGTTGAGTTCTGTGCTAACTTTATGGCATGAATGTATCCAAAGGTTACATCATATCCCAGAATTCCACAGTACAAAATGCGGCATAAATTATCGCATACCTGCGTCTTAAACAAAAACAACAAAACAAGTACATATAGATCTGATAACAACTGATTACTGAACTTTCATTTCTTAATGATGACATAAGTGATAAAAAAAACAATCTCTATTATGCAACAGTCAATAAGATTGTGCAGAAAACAAGAGTGCCAAGAGAAAACGATTTACCTCCTGTTCTAATAGCATATACTCTAGCTCTAAACAACCAAGGAGAGGGGGAATGTAGCATTGTGGTTTTTTAACAGTTAGAAGAGCACTTGCCTAAATTTATCTCCTTCCTGTTAGATCTGTATCAAATACTCACCTGTTTTACATCAGCCTGTGATAACTGCTGTTGTATTAATGTCAGTTCTTGTTTGATAACATGTTCTTCTTCCTTGAAATAAATAAATAAAATATATTGTATATTTTTAGTGTGTGTGTGTGTGTGTGTGTGTGTGTGTGTGTGTGTGTGTGCGTGTGTGTGTGGATGCTGGGTTTGATCTCTGTTCTGACCATGTTTTTCTTTCCTGTTACTTTGAAAGCCTTGCAATCTCCTAAGAAGACTCCCTTTGGATCTGTCCTGAGACCCATCATAGTGGGTTTTTTCAAAGTTAATCAAACATTTGAAAAGATAAATATACTCGTCTCGGTAGCTAACCTGGTTTGTATTTACCTATAGTTATAGCGTGGGAGGTCCAAGGTTTAATCCTTTGACTATGCAGTATTTTGTCTAACCCCCCCCCCCCCTCCCCTAAACAATTTTTTCAAAGTTTTTTGTTCACTAAGAGATTTTTTCCAAACAAGATAAAGTTTGATAATAAAAGCTTGATCTGTTAAATGGTAATAAATAACACATCATGACCAGCATCATTATTCAATTATTATAATACCAGGAATGTCAGCTACAAGTGAGTGATTTAAATAGGATTGAGGCAAAACATCTGCTTTGGGATTTTCACTGGATTTAAAATTCATGGCTTCAGTTAGCTTTTCATTATACTGATTTTGAAACAGCATTCAAAGCAATGAATTTCAGAACCAACCCTTTTCTAGGGTATGACACCCCTAATAATAGATCTGGAATACGTGGCTAAGAACAGCTTTTTTTATAATACTATTAATGTTAAATGGGAGCTAGTCATTTCGTACCATGACCATTTCGTACCCATTTTTTCCATTACGTACCCAAATCAGTTCGATTCGTACCATGTCATATGACCGTTTCGAACCATACGGTATTCAGTGTTACTTCCATTTCGTACCACTGACTTCAATTAAAAGGTTTTTTAATTTTTTTTTAAAAAAAAGTACATAATAAAAAAAATTTAATTATTACATTTTTATTGGGGATATTCTTTTTAGGGTGTTAGTTTGACTAAAGAAATCACAATGCTTATAAAACAAAGTTTTTCTTCAAGTCACGGGCGCTGTTTATGAAATTTCCAAACGTTTTGTGGAGAATCTTGTTAATGTTTATTTTTCTTTCTGTCATACTGAGCAGAACTCATATTCCTAGGGTTTAGTCTCATAAAAACAGATCCAATAATCACCCTTTTCACTCCCAAATTATGAAGAACTTCAGCTAATAACATAATATCATCTGAAATTGCTTTGCACTACAATCAACACTTACATCGTTACCACATGTTTGTAAAAATTAATCTCTGGTCTATTTTGTCTCACGTAACTGTGATAATATCTCCGAATTTTTTCAACAGTTTTACCACCGATTCCATAAACATCGTTCAATATGTTGTCATTTATAAACATTTTCTTATCATTATCTTTCATACATTTTCCTAACAGATGAATGAAACTTTGTCCAAGAATAAGTGTTTTCACATGTTGTATAATGAAACCTTTTATATTATTGTAGTACCATGCAATATTCAGCAATACTACCATTTCGTTCCAATGACTTCAAAACAAGATTTCGAAAAAAAAATTAAAGTAAATAATAACAATAATAAAAATATAATTAAAACAATTTTTATTGGGGAATTTACTTTTTCGGGTGTTAATTTGACTTAAAAATATCCAAATTAAACAGCATCTTCTTTTTCGGTTTTTTTTTTAAATTACAAATGACCGTCCGAAGCAGATAACAAGCAAAACAAATGTTTTCAAATAAGTCAGTAGTTTTAAACAAATAACTATGAAATGTCACTATAAAAAGAAGCGAATTTCCACTCAGTAATTATGTGCGTGTGTGTTTGTGTGTGTGTGTGTGAAATAATAAACAATGAATTATATCATGCACATATTATTTAAAAATAAAACATTTACGCACAAAAAATATATACATTGCATTTGGTAGAAAAATAACATGGTACAAATAGGTATCATAGTGTTAAAACAAAAGAAAAATCATACTTAACGTTAGCAGTACACTATGGTACAAAATGGTCAAACAAGATGGTACGAACTGGTCATGGTACGAAATGGTTTTTAATATGGTACCAAATGGATGGTACGAAACGGTTATGGTACGAAATGACTATAAACCTGTTAAATGCTGTTCGGAGCCATTATTTCAGAGATACCCTTATATAAATAACAAAACGCATTTTTTATTCTACATACTTGCTTTGATCTAGCTCTGTTTACAAGCCTGACAAAAACTTGGAAACCATGTGAAGATGTCTTCCTTGGGGATGGGGGTCCACCAAGTAAACTTTCACTGAGGATTTTTGGAAGAGAAGCCAGTGTTTTTTCTACAACATCAGACATTTTCTTTCATTTTGAATCTACATAGACAAACTATTTTGTGCAGTTTCGTCATTTTATATAACAAATAGCTTAGAAATAAGTTATGTTTTGCATTAACAAAATCTTGACATTCTTGAAACTATATAGCCTCTCTACCCTACATTCAACTTTCACTTTGCCGATTGTTGCCGGAAATACAATAGCGCCCTCTATATAATGATGCCAATACTAAGCTACAGACATGGAACAATTTTCGACGCCAAATCCGGAAAGGGATGCAAAAGTCCGTCACCGTAAAAAGTACGGTTTAGAGAAATGCTTTAAGGAGTACATATAAAAAGTGAAAAAGAAAGAAAGAAAGAAAGAAAGATAGATAGATAGATAGATAGATAGATAGATAGATAGATAGATAGATAGATAGATAGAATCTATAGATAGATAGATAGATAGATAGATAGATAGATAGATAGATAGATAGATAGATAGATAGATAGAGTAACAAACGCTGCTAGGATTGGTTTTTTATATTTATTTTTAACGAAAATAACAATTCATATGCTAAGATTGCTTATGTTTTTGACTGCTGTACATGTGAGGGCGGGATGACATGGGCTCGAACCCAGGCCGGCTTATACACTGATAAGTTCTAAATTCTGATATACGGCTTCCTCAAATGGTGTTTGACATAAAGAGGTTAAGTATCGACTGGTTCGCTCGGCGTTAGGATGAAGAGGGCAGTATGCTGATATGTGGTATACTGTCTGTCAAAAATCGACCAGTGTGGCGCCAGTACAATACAGACCGTTAAACACACCAGAACAACTTCACCTATAGATCTACACTTAGATTAATCGTGAAATTTGATTAAAAAAAATAAATAAATAAATAAATAAAAAAATAAAAAAAATAAAACTTTGAAAATTTTATTAAAGCAATGGGGAGATGCTAATTTACTGATTATAAACCAAATAAGGTGAGCGACGAAGAAGTCTGCGGATAAGTTCTTTTCTTTCAATTCATATTGGATTTTAAAGAATGAATTAGTCATGTGATTTGACCGTATATATACAGAATTTAAAATTTCTTCTAGTAAAAAATTCTGCACATAACACATATGGATTCAAATACTTAACCTATTAAAGACAATGCATTCGATTTTTAAAACCAATGCAGTGCAATTCTACAGTAAATTTTCAAGCAAATAGTATTTAAATAAGATTACAAAAAATATAATAATATTAAATTTATCGAAGGTTTTTTTCTTAACATTGGGAGTATTTTTTAGACTTAGGTTGAAGTTTTATGGTAAAGATAATTTTTATTTTATTTATTTATTTATCTTTTATGAAATATTTTCTTCTTCTTCTTCTTCTTATTATTATTATTATTGTTATTATAAATCATTAGTGTGTGTGTGTGTGTGTGTGTGTGTGTGTGTGTGTGTGTGTGTGTGTGTACGTTTTCATCATTGCTAGTATTCCGGGTTTCGTTACCTGTATCTTATCCATTTCTCATTTATAGAATCGACCTATTTCAAGGGCGGCCATGGAAAATGCGGACTTAGGAAAATTGGAAAATTGTAATTCTTTTGAAAATTTAAAGTTATTCAAAAAGCAAACCGCTGGATATGGAAATTTTAAGTTATTTCTAGGTAAAAGTGCAATTTGCTTGATGAATAATTTAGTTAATTTAAAGAATATTCGGTTTGCTGTTCGCCACACTTCTTGGCGCCCCGTCAAACTTGTGTTTGAGGGAGGAAAAAATTGCAGGGTCGGACCGTCGATTGAGAAAAATGTAGGGTCGGTCCGGGTATCGAATCTCCCGTTACGCACATTATGAGCGAATTATCTACCAACTCGGCTACCCAGATCGCAACATTCCCTAACTGTTAATTTTGAGTTTCCCATGGTCCTATGGGAAAACTGGCCCTAAATTCCGTCGGATGGATTTTACATGGCCTGCAAACGCCAGTCCATCACTTCCAAGGGTCAAAGTAACCACCAAACTTGTAACAGGAAAGAGAAAAATACAGGATCTGACCTGGAATCAAACCAAAGAATTCCTAAAAAAAAAACGTGGGCTCTACCAACTAAGCTAACCAGACCGCTACAGTTTAAAACATTTAAGTGTTGAGACGCCCTAGCTTCCCTAATACAATGGGAAGAGATTCATTCAAAAGTTTGGCATGGTCATTTTAAAAAGAAATTGTCAGAAACATTGACCTATATATAATCATTGGTTGTGTTTTATTTCCTGGATCTATACTTAATGTAGTGCCAGATATTTGCTTTACCACTACTGTTGGAGTCACTGTGTTTTTGCCAGTGAATTGTGCAAAACTTTCATCAGTGATTTTGCTATGGTTTTTAAAAACTACCTTCCACCTTTCAGATTGGGAAAATTTGGACCCTTTTTATGTCACATATTATGCTCAGAATTTTGAAATTCATTGCAAAGATTTTATATTGTGACAATATCTAACATTTTTGTCTGTCAAAACAGTTTTTGACAACTGGATTTAACTTAAACTATTTGACTGTGTGTCACTGTTGCCTTTTGGGGAATTTTAGTTGTCAAATTGGAAAATTTTAGTCTTATTTCTCAAGGGGAAACTACCTTTGTTTCGGTAGTAATTTTAGGCAAACAAAACCACTGTTCATAGAAAATCCAATAAACATGAATGAATTTTGGTTTTTCACCCGAGTCTGGCTGTAATGAGAAATTGATTACTGTGAAATATTTGTGTTCACAGTATTATCAGTAAAAGGTTGCTGCTATGGGAATTTTACATAATCTGCTGCACATATTCACGACGTAATGTATCACCAGAAACATCTTGTCCGGTGTAAATATCATGATTTTCTACATTTAAAATCCCCTTAGCAGCAACAGTTTCCTTTCTACATTAGGGCCAACTACCTTTGGAGAATGTGTAATAGATCTTTGATTTTCAGGGTCAAATTGACATTCTGCAAAATTGGGAATGATAGTTGTAAATATTCTTGATAATTATTAAGATATTATTTCTTTATTTTTTTACAGAATTGTTAAATCTATAGTTAATCTTTTAAGAGAAAGATGGATAAAGATACAGAAGAAGCTGTTGCCAGTCCGTCTGAAGGAGCTAGTGGGGATCCAAATATCATGAACGTAGCAGAAGGTGTTATTGCTGAGGATGGCAACTATTATATTGTAACTGAAGGTACAGAGGGTGATAATGAGGAAGTGTTGCTGGTTGTCATGAATGGCGACGGTGAAACCTTGGAAACTGTTAGTTGTGTCGATGGCAGTGGTATCGAGTTTTTGGACCAAGAGCAGAATTTAATTAGTACGGTTGAACAGACCTCTGTCTCTAATGCAGATGAAGGTGTTCTTTATCAAATTGGTTATACGGGACAAAGCACAAGTAGTCAGGTCTCAGTGGGTAATGTTACAAGTGATGGGTCAAAGGTCGAGGGTCAGTATGTTGTTGCAGGTGCACCACAACTGAAAAGCATAGAACATGGTGCAAGTGTTGGAAGTCAAATAGTTGGTGGAAACCTACAGACAGTTGTTGAAGGTGGCCCAAAATTGAAAACAATATTGCCACCAAACTTAGTCGAAAGACTTGCTAACAAAGGAACTCAGGGCAGTCCAGTCTCTAAAAAAGAAACACAAAGTATGAGTGAAAATTTAAACACAAAAATGTCTAAGCAGACTACATTAGGATATACAACCATTAGTAAATCTATCGGAAGTCAAACACCAATAGCCAAGGTAACCAAAAATGTAGTGACAATAGATAGTCTAAAATCTTTGGGAAATGTTTTAAAATCTGGCAGTGTTTCCAAAATGCCACAAACAGACAGCAGAAATAACCAGATTGTTACTTTGCAATTAGGGAAAGCTCAAGATGGCAGAGTTGGGCACAGCTTATTGGAAAAGAGTATAGCCATGGATCGAGAGGAAATGTCCAAGACAGCTGATGTTTTGGTGGAATTGGCGACGGGTAATTCAGCAGGATTAATGGGAAAAGATAAAACTTTGATGGGAATTACAGGTAATTACATGTAGTTTATTTTCATTTTCATGCATAAAATTAAGCTTTTTTAATTCCAGGGTTTTGACCATACCACCAACACTGCCCATTTCCATTTTTTGTAGCCAGGTGTAAATCTGCTGTTAAGCATTAACCACTTCACTTTTATCATCATAAAAGAAGTACATATATTTTAATATAGTTAGTAATTTTGCCTTTTCTGTTTTTTTGCTTTCTTGTTTTTTCATAACTAAGATAACATTAAATATGGTCTGATTTACCAATGCCCTTCAATAAGTATTCCTGTATTATGGAGTGGGGTAGTGGTGGTGGTGGTGGGGTGTGTGGAGTCGGGGGGGGGGGCTTAGTGACTGATTTGTCTATGTATGGATTATGGATTACAATTTACAGCACCTGCAGTTTCTAGGTTTGAAACCTACTTAGATAGATCAGTGTGAGAAAAGATTGTGATATCCCTTGCCAAAGTCTTATGGTTTTCTCAGGCCAGTCAAAACTCCGATTATCAAAAAAAAAAAAAAAAAGGGGGGGGGGGAGACCACCTGAGTATAATGGAAAGAATCTTGAATTGGGTGTAAAACACCATTACTACCTATCCATTTTATGATTGTCTAAGTGCTTTACACGTCAGTGACAATTTCATTATAAATTTTATTGTTGTGTTAGAAGGAGTAAGCAGTAATGTGTCTGCCAGTCAGGAGAGTAACTTCGTCAGTGGTATCATAAGTATACCAGCTTTACAGAGGGGAGACTCTAAACGAGACAAAGTTTATAAAGATGTTACACAAGAAGAAGAACTGGAAATAATATTACATGAAATAGAAAATATGGTTAGTATGATATCTAACACAGATAAATTATCTGAGATAATTAAGAAGGTTCTACGAAAAAGTCACTAGTTGTCTCCCTTGTCTTGGACCAGCTAATGGAAGAACAGATAGTTAACAGGGCTAAAAATGTTGCTGGTCTGGGTTGTCTCCCTTGTCATGGACAAACTGGTAAAACAGTTAACAGGGCTGAAAAAGTCTTGGACCAGCTTGTGGTAAAACAGTTAACAGGGCTGAAAAAGTCTTGGACCAGCTTGTGGTAAAACAGTTAGTTAACATGGCTTAAAAAGTCTTGTTCAGCTTCTGGTAAAACAGATAGTTAACAGGGCTTAAAAAGGGTCTGCTTGGGGGGGGGGGGCTGAAATTGCTAATCTGACTTGTACCAGTTTACACTAAATCTCAATATCTTGAGCAGAGAAAAATGGACCAGTGTACAGTACATCCTTCCGATATCTTGTGCAAAAAAAAAGTATTGTTTGTGTTCAGAAAATAGCTGAAAAATTGCCAATGTGACATTAAGTGATATTATACAACCAACTGGCAACCTACAAGTTGAAAGCCTTAGATAGGCTGTCACAGTGAGACTTCTCTAGACCAAACACCCTTGTTAAGCAGGGTTTATATTCATTTTGTAACATAACCATTTCAAATCATCTATTTCATATCATATCAAAAACCATTCCATACCATAACCAATTGGTACCCCCTTTTTTTTAACCATTTCGTACCATAGGTCCAAATATAATATATAAATATGACATGACTGAGAGGATAACATTAAAAATGTTCACCTTTTCAAGTCTAATATTAACCAAGGCAAAGGTGAACATTTTTGATGTTACCCCCTCGTATTTATTTTATTACACCGAATGTTTTTTTCTAAATGTTATCTCTGCACTGAAGTTGCTTGTCAAACATAATCATAACACATAATATTCATCTTCTCAATTTTTTTTTTACAGTGTAATAAGCTGGCTGATTACTGATGAAGAATTTATTGTGATTTCCATTAACAAAACTCTGCGATCCAGCTGTTTCTCATCCAAAGTCGGAAAAGAGTTCTTGGATAATAATCCGGACATTGTGGAACGGTTCCTTCAGTATTCATTTGGAAGTAAGTTATATATTAGAATGAAGTAGAAGGGTGGGGTAGTGTTTTCTGTCACAGTCAAGGTATTTTTTCGCTTATTTCAAGATGGACAGTTCTGGCATGAAGAAAGAATGGAGTGGAGTAATGGTGTTAATTCTTTTACTTATATCGAGAAAACCAGTTCTAGGATGGTAGAGGAAACCAAAGTGCCCAGAGAAAACCAACTACCTTTGGCAAGTGAACTGACTTTCTCACATTAGGATCTGCACTGAGTGGATTCGAATCTATGCAGTAAAACATCCTGTGGTCCTTATGTACATGCTATAAGACCTCATGGCCACAGGGACCCCCTCATGAGAGGAGACTTTCATCAGGTGAACTGACAACAGTAGGTTCTGTCTGGAGTGGGATTTTTGAAGCTTTACATAACAGTGAAAATTGACAATGTAATAATGTTGTATTTTGTAACACTGACTGAAAATTTTTTATTTGGACTTGATCTCATGGCCTTTGTAATACAAGAAAGATGTTTGATCAACTCAGCAATAATTTTAGGCACTCTTAAACAACATGCTTTACTGAAATTGAAGTTTAAATATTAGCTTGACCCAAGTAATATGTTTTACAGCATCCCTGGTTTCGTATGCAAATGACTAAAGCAATCCATTGAAATGTCCCCTATTCGTGATTTTAAACGCTATTTTTAATACTTGAAGCAATTTTTCCAGTATGCAGAACAATGCGAATAAAAAGCAGTTTAACAACTACATATCAATTTGGTAAGTTGCTACTTGCTATGGTAAAAATAGACCCCAGGGATTTTTTCTGTGGAGGGGGGAGTGTAATGTTTATGTTTTTCAAAAAATAAAAAATAAAATATCAATGGTAATAATAAAAATGAAAATTATGAAAATAAAAGAATTAATTTGATTTCATTCTGAGAAACACAGAAGATATTAAAAATTAAAAAGGGATCCTAATTATACCTAAAAATTCCTGGAGTCTAACATGTAGTTTAAGAATGCTTAAAATTATGATATGCATTTATAACAGTAAAACCTGCTATAGTGACCACATCTATATGGTAAACACCTGTCATTTGAGACCAGAGTTTTTAGGCCTCCTGTATTCCTATTTTAACCATATATACATGTATTGTAAATTAGTGTTATGGCACTGTGGTGAAAGTACTAAGCTTCAAACTCTAGAAAATGGACCATAATGGCTGAGTGGTCAGAAGTATTGCCAGTGTCCCTATCTGCTTAGTTTAGATTCTTGCTAGGGACAGTACTTGTGAGAAATCTGCCAGTTTGCTTACTGAAGTGTTGTGGTGTTTTCTGGGGACTCAAGATCTCAAAATTGACCAGCTTGATATTAACAAAAGAAATTTGACTGGGTTGTTAAACACCATTTCTTCACTATAAATAGACCTAATCAGTCATTAAAGATGTTTTATACTAAAATTAATATTATTTTGAATATTGAAATTTTACACAAATCCAGGTTTTGAATTGGTCGTTATTGAATCATTCTCGGCCAGTTTGTTTTAGACAATCAACATATTGTTGTTAATATTAACATCTAAGATTTCATTAGAATGAGATTTTTTTATACATTTTAAGAATTTGTTTTTAAAATTTTTAGCCGGGTTGCACGGAGTGCAATCTGGTAAATAGTATGGTGAATATCGGGCGGGTGGGTGGGCGGGCTTGTGGGGAAAATAAGGTACCTACTTTGTGAACTCAACTCCTCCTACAGTTTTCAAGCAAAAACATTGAAACTTCAAAGAATGTTTCTATATATATTGAAGATGTGCACCTGACTTTATGGAAATATTTCCAGATTTTTTTCCCATTTTTCCTGACTTTGAAACTCAATCACTTTTAAGCAAGTTTTTGAACTGGGGGTACCAACTTTGTGAACTCAACTCCTCCTACAGTTTTTAACCAAAAACCTTGAAACTTCACAGAATGTTTCTATATATATTGAAGATGTGCACCTGACTTTATGGAAATATTTCCAGATTTTTTCCCATTTTTCCAGACTTTGAAACTCAGTCACTTTTAAGGAAGTTTTTGAACTGGGGGTACCTACTTTGTGAACTCAACTCCTACAGTTTTTAACCAAAATCCTCGAAACTTCACAGAATGTTTCTATATATATTGAAGATGTGCACCTGACTTTATGGAAATATTTCCAGATTTTTTTCCCATTTTTCCAGACTTTGAAACTTGGTCACTTTTAAGCAAGTTTTTAAACTGGGGGTACCTACATTGTGAAATCAACTCCTCCTTCAGTTTTCAACCAAAAACATTGAAACTTCACAGAATGTTTTAATATATATTGAAGATGTGCACCTGACTTTATGGAAATATTTCTAGGATTTTTTCCAATTTTCCAGACTTTGAAACTTAGTCTTTTTTAACAAGTATTTGAACTGGGGGTACCTACTTTGTGAACTCAACTCCTCTTAGTTTTCAACCAAAAACCTTGAAACTTCACAGAATGTTTCTATATACACATGTATAATGAAGATGTGCACTTGACTTTGTAGAAATATTTCAATATTTTGTTTCCCATTGTCATTGGTTTATTAGCTATTGGATGAAAGTGTGAAAAGCTAGTGCTGTCACCCTGTTGCCTATCTGTCCTGTACTGTCCATCTAATCTAGTCCATTCCAATGTAAAGTTTCTGGTGCACATTTTTTCAATTTACTCTAGCTTTAGAAAATGTTAAAATGATTGAGATTTTCCTAATACATGTACATATATATATACTTGTTTCAATACTCTTTCACGTGTATCACCTATTTTGCCAGTTTGCAAAGTTTTTACTTTGTTTTTGGGATTGTGATATGGACAAGGACTGGTATATATATATATATTGTCATGGTTGGACCTATTCCCCATTTTATGACTTTCTGTGAATGCTAAAAAAAAAAAAAAAAAACTTGTGCACCTTGCTTTGTGCAATTATTTAAAATTCCTTCCACACTTTACACCCACTCAATAGAAATTTAAAAAACAACCCGGCCCATTGAGTCTTTGACCCATTTTTATTTATTTATTTATGTATTTATTTATTTATACATTATTTATTTATTTATTTATTATTTATTTATTTATACATTATTTATTTATTTATTTTTATTTCTATATCACACTTCATGAAATGACAGTGGGGTAGTAAAGAGTATAATTAAACCACAATATTCATTGAATTTATTTTCATTTTTTTCTCAGAAAAAGAGAGCATGGATAAAGATGAAACGAAAAAATCTTCACCTGTGAGAAAGTCGGCAAAACCTGTTTTAAGTAAAACACCTGTTAGGAAATCAACGAGAAAAAGAGCAGCCAATCCCAAATTTGATTCAGAAGAGTACATTACCGATTCTGTCAAGTCAAAAAGAAACAGGAATTTTTATGATTCGGATGATGATGAAGAGGACAAAAAAAATCTTGGTGAAAAAACACAAGGTGGGAGCAAGGAGGTCAAGAATTTAACAGAAATGAATTTAGATGAACAGAAACAGCAACATCAATTTCCTTGTGGTGTTTGCAAAAAAAGGTTTAGACGTAAAGATATCCTTGATGTACACATGAAAGTCCATGTAAAGGTCAAAGAACCGGAAAAGACTGAGAATTATGATCTTGTAGAAAGTTCAGATTTGGATTTGAATATAAAAGGACAAGAACAGAAACATCATTTTCCTTGTGATGTCTGCAATAAAAGGTTTAGTTCAAAAGACGTCCTTGATGTACATCTGAAAGTTCATGCCAGTGTTGGGGATGTGGAAAGTGGACACACCACTAGTGACATTGATGTTATGAAAAATGATGGTCCTGTTACGGGAGACTTGATTGATGATGCTCAGGTTGAAGGCAGTGCAGTTCCGATCAGCGAAGATGGTTCTCAGAACATTTTAAAAGGGGGGAGAGTTTTAAGAAAAAGAAAAAGAGCCAAAATAGGAATATTAGATGCAGATGATGAAGATGACATTCTCTCTGCAACAACTTTTAACACAAAGTTACGTCGATCTTGGAAAAATATAAAAAATGAAGAAATAGTGAAATTTAAATGTAGCGTATGTGGAATGTGTTTTAGAGGCTTATATCAGTTAAAAAAACATTATGATGACCATGCACTTGTCCACATTGTGATAAACCGTATTTGAATCAAGAAAAATTGGAAATGCATATTGCTCAATTGCATAAAGAGTCGGTCAAAGCCAAGGTGAAAGATATCAAGAGTGAGAAAAACACCGATTGTGCTGAGGATGATGGGTCTGACGTGGCTATAGATCAAGGTCATGCTGAGGATTCATTGGCCAAAAAAAATGACAATGGTTTCCATCCTCAACTTCAACAGGAAATCAGAAAAGATAATGTTGATTGTTTTGATGACAGAATTGATGAAAATGAATCATCAATGAAACAGAATGATGATGAAACACAAAAGCAACAGGAAAAGGATGAATTTGCACAGCAACAAGAAGGGAATGGATCAGCAATGCAACTGGAAGGAGACAAATTGGCAAGGCTAGAGGGAGAGGAATGGGTTCACCTAGTCAGCAGGGTCTAGGTGATGAGAAATCACAAACAGTCATAAACACCAGTGAAGATGGAGAAAGGAATGTTCTAGAGGAAAGGGAAGGTGTTCAGGATGAGGTCAGAGGTCATGGAGAGGATGGTATAGAAGACCAAGATGAAAATGAAATAACTGTTCATTTAGAAGATATAAAAAGACAAAGGTTTCCATGTCGGAAATGTAACATGGAGTTTACGACATCACAGAATTTAAGACGCCATTATAAAAGACATATTAACAATTACGAATTTCAGTGCAGAATTTGCAGCAAACAGTTTAATCGGAGCGATTTATTTAAAAGTCACATGATTATTAACCATGGTTTTTCAGGCAGGGAAAAAACACAACCCCATTATCCGTTCATCTGTTCATATTGCGGAAATCGTTACACATCAAAATCAGTTCTGAACACGCACATTAGAAGTAAACATACTGATAACCAGACTGTATTTCAGTGTGAAATTTGTTCAAAACTATTTAAACAAAAAGCCCACTTGAGTAGACACATGCTTTTACATAGCACTGATCGTAAATTATTTGAATGTGAGTCATGTGGTCGAAAATTCAAGCAGAAGCAAAGTCTGGAATGCCATAAATGTGAAGTTGATGGAGTCTTGCAGAAAACTCAGAGAGAGGAAGGCGAATTTGTATGTAATACCTGTGGCAAGTCTTTTGTTGATGTGAGACGATTGAATATTCACTACCGAGTTCATTTAGACGGCAGAAAAACTCTGGATGACTTGTTTTGTAGTGTCTGTAAACGGGAATTTACCAGTGTCAGCAACTTAATGAAACATCTGAGGTTTGTTCACAGCGATGTACGGAATTTTGTATGCGACACTTGTCAGAAATCTTTTAAAACAAAAGATGCTTTAATTCGTCATTCAGAGGTACATAAAGAAATTGATGGATCGTATTCTTGTGAGATCTGCAATAAGTTTTTGAAAACGAAAGAGTCTTTAAAAGTTCACTTGGCATCTCATTCAGAAATCAAACCCTTTATTTGCGAGATATGTGGTGCCTCATTTCATCAGAAAGCGAATCTACACAAGCACCTGTTGATTCATAGTGACACATTTAACCATGCATGTGATATTTGTGGCAGGAAATTCCGAGCAGTAGAAACATACAAAGCCCATATGAGAGCTCATGCTATACGGGATGGCAAAGAAGTAGATGTTAAAAAATTCGGAAAATATTATGAATGTGAATATTGTCAAAAACGGATAGCAACTAGCTCAAGATATAAAATCCATCTTCGTATTCATACAAACGAAAAACCCTTTATATGTGAATTTTGTGAGCAGTCATTCCATGAACCTCAAAAATACAAAAGACACATGAAAAAACACGAAATCCCATCAGAGAAATCGGCGGAAGAAACTCTTCAAGAAATCTACGTACAGCATGTACCGGATGAAGGTGAAATTACTCAGGTTATTAATTTACAAGATTTACCGTTTCTTCAAAATAGCGGTGTACAGGAAGTTACAGTACAGACAGATGAGACAACGGAAGCGCCAACGCTAACGATTTATATAGACCAAGATGGCGTGTTGAATAATATTGCCTAAATGAAGTTGAATATGACCACACTGGCGTACACATTTATATCTAGATGGTGTTCTGAATAATATATCTTCGCTGATGTATAGTTTGATGTTGCATGTGAAAAATTCTGGTATTCTTTACCTTATTAGAACGACCTGTATGGTATGTGAAATTTTCTTGACTGGATGTTTAAAAAACCATTTTTTCACTTCATTCCACTAATATTAAGAATTGTTATTGGGCATTATAACACTAAATAAACACTATTATTTCACTCTATATTTATATAAATAAAATATGATTGGGTGGTCTATGAAACACTGCGATTCTATTCTGCTGAGCTATAGAAGTAATGAGGTCAAAGATACTTAAATATGTCAAAGGTCAATTTTTTTTATTTTTTTTTTGATTAAAACTTGTTTTTAGAAATATGTTATTCAGTATTCAGGTGGTGTTATGCCACTTGATACAAATCCCGTTTGATTGAAACATTTTCTTTTTAAAAATCATATTTCTTGGAATAATTGATAAACTTTTCCTGATTTTGCAATGTGCATATACATGTTTTTGTATTATTCAAAATTCAAATTACCATACTGATACTTAATAAATTTTTTTAAACATTTAGGGGATGAAGTGGTTAGCTGGTTGTTCAGGACCCACCCATATTACATACAATTGTTATGTATGTAAGCAACAATATTAAATACTTAGTAATTAATATACTGTAAATAGGAAAAATTTTGTGTTCATATCATTTTTACGTAATTTTGCGAGTAACAAAACATGGAAATAAAACTTTCTATCAATGTTTTATAAATAGGGAAATTTTTTGCATTCATTTTATTTTTGCATAAATTCACGAGAAGTAACAAAACACGAATATAAAACTTTCTGCCATATTTATGATTAGGGAAATTATTTGCATTCATTTTATTTACAAGAGTAACAAAATACGAAAATAAAACTTTTTGCAAATAATTAAGTTTAATATATTTCATTTATATTTTTTACTGACTATGAAGTGGAAAAAAAGCTTTGATACTCTATCTTTAAAATGGCAATTAAAAAATTAAAATTAAATGACATGAATAATTTACAATGATGGGAATTCTGAAAATAATAAGTACAAGAATAATTGATTAACTTTTCCTGAATTCAAAATGTGTATAGATTTATATCATCAGAAATTAACAATTACATAGGATACAAATTACTAGTAATTTTTTTGAAATCATTTATGAGATAATGTGTTATGTCCGAGAACATCGTTAGTCTGTTGTTTACAACTCACCTATATTACATGTGATTGTTATTTATTGAAGCAATTCCTAGTTGGTCAATTACTTGGAAATTTTGCATTTTGTGTAATTTTTGCGCAACTTCTTGAGAGTAACAAAATGCGAAAACAAAACTTTCCGCCAATATTTTACTTTTATATACATGTATTTTACTCATATTTGCACTGGCAATTACACAGAAATTATGCATGTGTTAACTTTGAAGTCAAGTGGCCAAAAAAGGGAAAATTAAATGACATGAACATTTCCTGATTTACAGTAATGGAGATTCTAAAAAGGATTAAGTAAGTATTTAAATCAATGCAAACAGTCTGTAAGTTACTGTAAACATACTAATTTTAGCGTGTACATTATATTCTCGACTAATTTGCGTGGATTTAAAATTAGTGCAAAACAGCTTTTGAGAAACAGACTATAAGTTAAAACATGTATTTTAGCTGTGTATATAAATTAGCGCTACTGTCCTAGACACAAGTAAAGATTTATGTTACAAGCTTAAAGTGATCTTCCGAATGACACCTAAAATTCTTGAATATCTTAACAATTAACAAAATTATTATGATTTTAATTTTGTCAGACATATGTTAAGAAAAGTCTTACTTAAGGAATGATTGTGAAACCGAAACCAGTATATTTATGATGTTTAGTTTGTATATTTATGAAAGCCAAGGTGTTATGTGTTATTTGTTACAAATTTTTTACAAATAAAGATAAAGAAATGTAAAGATATAGTTCAGGTTTGTATTATATTGGAAACAGAATAATTTTTTTTTATTTTGAATTTTTTTTTAATTTTTTTTTTTTTTTTTGGGGGGGGGGGGGGTGGGGGGTTGATAAATAGTCCCTATACATTGGTTTTAATGGTAGCTTAGAGGTTGAGAGCTTGTAGTGTATCATCACCTTGGGTCAAATCCCCCTTGTGGGAATTAGCTTGTTCAGTGGTTTTCTCTAGGTACTCTGGTAGACTCCTCCAATCAGATCTGATCACCTCTAAGAAATGTGAGGTTTTCTCTAAACAGTTATAATAATCAAGGTAAATGCCTTGCACTCAGTTTCATACATAAAACTTTTTTTCAACTACTATACATTTTAAAAAAAAAAAAAAAAATTAAAAATATATTTTAACTAGTGATGCATAATTTTTTTGGTCAATTTAAAATTTTTTTCCTATTTTGCTGTATTTTGCAGCTAAAGAAAAAGGTGAGGGTAAACAGGTGTATAAAAAAGGAATTTGAAAAAAAAAACAAAACAAAAAAAAAAACAAAACAAAACAAAAAAAAAAAAAAGAAAGAAAAAAAAAAAAAGAAAAGAAAGAAAGAAAAGAAAATATATGCACATTAGGACACAACAGTTTTATGTTAAAATTCATTATGGTTGAAAAGGAAATGCTTACTATGAATACAAGAGTTCAGGCTGATTCTTATCTAAGTTCTCTACCACTACAGTAGCTTGGTTGGTAGAGTGTTCACTTATATTTGGGATGTCAAGGGTTTGAACCCCAGTCTGATCTGACCAAAACTTGAAAATTGGTAGTGACTGTTCTTTCACCAAGCACTCAGCCTTTAGAAATGAAAGTCACAGGGTCCTTCAGATAAGACCTTAAAAACTGACACTCCGGGGCATATTAAAGAACCCTGTCTCCACATTTCCCTCAAGGGCAGTGCAAAGGTAAAATTTTCTGTCACTTCACATATAGCTGGTAATGTCTCGATATAAGTGAAACACTCTTGACTGGGACATAAATCCTCATTTAATAAATTAATAAATCATCTGGATCCAAAATTTGATCATCTTCCAACTTTATGTCACTGTATGTCAGTGAAACAGGATACTGGTTAGCATCAGCATGATGATGTATTCTTGGTAAACTTCCATCACAGTGATATAGGTACAACTTTCTGTATCATCAGAGATTAGTGGTCCGATAGTCTAAAGTGCACACTTACAGAGGCTCAGTGTCTTAAACTTACCAGGTTCAAATCCCTATCGCATGGGTCCTAGTGAGAACAAGTTGGTCAGTTCACTTACTGTACTCAACGATCAAATGGTCTTAAGTGCATACTTGTGGATCACACAGTCTCAAACTGCCTCGGTCGAAACCCTATCAGGTGGGTCCTAGTGAGAACATATTAGTCAGTTCACTTACTGTACTCAACGATCAAATGGTCTTAAGTGCATACTTGTGGATCACACAGTCTCAAACTGCCTAGGTCACCCTATCAGATGGGTCCTAGTGAGAACATATTAGTCAGTTCACTTACTGTACTCAACGATCAAATGGTCTTAAGTGCATACTTGTGGATCACACAGTCTCAAACTGCCTAGGTCACCCTATCAGATGGGTCCTAGTGAGAACATATTAGTCAGTTCACTTACTGTACTCAACGATCAAATGGTCTTAAGTGCATACTTGTGGATCACACAGTCTCAAACTGCCTAGGTCACCCTATCAGATGGGTCCTAGTGAGAACATATTAGTCAGTTCACTTACTGTACTCAACGATCAAATGGTCTTAAGTGCATACTTTCGGATCAGTCTCAAACTGCCTAGGTTTAAATCCCTATCAGGTAGGTCCTAGTGAGAACATATTAGTCAGTTCACTTACTGTACTCAACGATCAAATGGTCTTAAGTGCATACTTGCAGATCGCAGAGTCTCAAACTGCCTAGGTCCAAACCCTATCAGGTGGGTCCTAGTGAGAACATATTAGTCAGTTCACTTACTGTACTCAACAATCAAATGGTCTTAAGTGCATACTTTCGGATCAGTCTCAAACTGCCAAGTTTAAATCCCTATCAGGTAGGTCCTAGTGAGAGCATGTTGGTCATTTCACTTACTGAAGGTATGGTTTTAACTGGGCACTCTTGGTTTTTCTCTACCATCTCAGAACTAATCCCTTTCCACATAAAGACAATTTCTCGGCACTAGGGCTTGCCATCAAGTCTGCTAATGTGTTAAATTAGGGATCACAAAGTGTATAAAATCATGAAGTGTAGCATAGTAGTAATTATGAATTTGTGATACACCTGAGAGTATAATACTCTTACTTGGATGGGACCAGATGTACTCGAGCCTATTTATAGAATAAGAAAATATTCAGCCATTGAACTGTCTAGAAATCGCATTTGTATTGCGATAAGTAACATTCCTTGTCCTGCAAAACAAACTGAACTATGTAAGATATCATGTTATGATAGATTTTCTCAAAATACGAATGTGATAAACGTAAAATTATCATGTCTACAAATGACATCAGTCCATCACAAGATTTACCCAAGCTATTACATCACAAGATTTACCCAAGCTATTCCATCACAAGATTTACCCAAACCTGTTTATAGGAAATATTTTCAGTCATTGATCTCTCTAAAAATGGTGTTCTTAGTGCTGAAACAAAAAGTGCTCACATACAGAAAAGAGTGCCTCATAATGCCTCGATTTAAATCTCGCTCAAGGAAGATCTAAGTATGATAGAGTTTATCAGTTTGCTTGAAGATCTTTGAGTTTTTATAAAAGCATTCTTGTTTCCTCTACCATTTCTCCCCGGCCAGGTCTGACCCAAGACTTGAAAGAGGGTAATGACTGTTCTTTCGCCAAGCACCCGGCATTACGAAATAAAAGTCACTGTTCTTTCGGATGAGAGTTAAAATAAACAAGGTCCCGTGTCATGGCAGGCAGTGGCACTGATAAAGAACCCTGCTGTATAATGCCATCCGTGCGATGCACCAGTTAAAATTTCTGCTTTTTCAGCCTATATCTGGCGGCGTCTCGATAAAAGTGAGATATATCTTGACTGGGACGTTAAACACCATTACTCAACTCAACTCTACCGTTTCTGAAATGACTACTTGGATATGTGTTAAATAATTTTGACTGAGGTGTTAATGATGTAAAGTAATCATTTTACCACTTAGCCAAGATTCTTTCACTTATGTCAAGGTAGTCAATTCAGGGATGATGGAGGAAACTGGAGAGTCTGGAGAAAATTATCAACCTGCACAGAGTAAATTAATGAACTTTTCAGGTGTTGAGGATCAGAAGATCAATTTAGATGCTTACATAACACAGTGCCTCTAACACTTAGATTTAAATGCATTTAAAGCAGATCCAAGTATGTTAAAGTTTGAAGTTTGTCAATTTGCTTGCTGAAGTACACTGGTTTTTCTTGAGAAAGATTGTCAGTTAGCTTGCAGAAGTATATGTGGTTTTTCTGAGGGCATTCCTCTTTCCACCATCAATTCTGAACTAATTACCTGAGTATGAGTGAAAGAATCTTAACTGAAATGTAAATAAAGTAGAGTATTCATGTTTATCACTCAGTGGAGAAAACTGGAGTGCCTTGAGAAAATAATCCACCAGGTGGCAGGTAAAATAATGAGTGAGTGATTCTTCTGAGATTTGAGAGTCAGAAGAATAAAATTTTCATGCTTAGCATGGCTATTGTTAAACTTTGGTTTTTTGTTTATTTTCAGAGAAAAGGACCGACAACACTGCTGTCAAAAATGAAAAAGCAGACAAAATGGCTGCAGGGACTACTATCTCAAGATCGACTAATCCAAAACCTCTGGAAAAAAAGGAAACGGAAAGTGGATCTGTTGAAAATGGAAACATGAAAGACAAAAACACACAAAATAATGAAAATGGTCATGGTGGGGAATCTGTTGCCAAGGAAACTAGACACAAAAAGAAAGATGTAGGTACAGAGCTTGCTGTGACTCCAAAACAGAGTGATAGGAACATTGGAGAAAATGTGGAAAAAAGTGGAAGATTAGATTTTTCCAAAACTTCTTTGCAAAGTAATGAGAGTAAGGAACAAATGAATAATCCATTGATTAAGCGTGTGGGAGATCAAAGTCCTACTCGCAGGAGCAGACGATTTGAAAAGAACAAAACAGAACTATCACCAACAGAGACAGGAAAAATCAGTTCCAAAAAATCTGAAGTATCGTCAAGGACAAAAAATGCCAGCACAAAGAAATCAGAAGGAACATCTACAGTGACGGAAAATTTTGGTAATAATAAAACTGCAGCTAGAAATTCTGGTTCTAGCAAAACTACATTGTCACCTACAACAAGAAAGAAAAACTGTGCCACCATGACAGATCTTGAAGAAAGTGAAAATGATGGTGATAATTCTACTGATCATTGTCATGAAAAGCAGCAAGCTAGAGAAAATACAAGTATGTTAAATACGAAACAGAACAGTGGCTTAAAATGTTATAAATGCAACAAAAATTTCACTAACAAGTCAAATTTGAAACGACACATGAAAAATCATGAAAAAGATAAGTTATTTGAATGTGAAAAGTGTGGAAGAAAATTTGCAAGAATTGATACGATGAAAGATCATGTTAAACAGGTGCACATGAATTTTAAGCGAACACAGGTCTGGTGAACATGGGAGATTTAGGCCGAAGTCAGTTGTTGGAACGAGAAAAAGAAAAAAGAAAGATCTTGATAATGAAAACTCATCGGAGGACAGGGACAGAAGTGATGTAGACGAATCTGATAGTGAAAATCTGATTGATTTGAAATCAGATGATGATAATTGGTCTGAAAATGACAGTGTGACAGAACTGATGGATTCTGTCGATAATATGTCTGACTCAACATCACTGACAAATTTGTCAGTAAGCATAAACAGAACTCCAGAAAAAGTTGAGGTTCGGCGTTCGTCAAGAAAAATCAAGAGCACACATAAAGATTCTGATTTGTACATAAATGACTCATTTAGATGCAATATTTGTGGGAGAAACTTTTTTAAATTTTCTAGTTTGAAACTCCATTTAGAGACTCATTCATCTAAAAATGAGTTTTCCTGTACTGAATGTCATGAATCGTTTGCCAGTAAAGATCTTATGATAGCTCATATAAATTCTACACACAAAAACCAAAAGAGGATGTCGAATTCGCCCAAGAAAAGAAGTTCAATAGGAAAAGGAAAGAAAATAAAAGTTAATAAAAATGAAGAGAAAGAAAATACATTGGAAAGGAAAAACAAAGTAAAGAATGTTAAAATCAAGAGTGAATCAGGAGATCCAAAAGCACTTCTTGGAAATGTGGCATATATGATGGATCAAGATCTTACAGTAGAGAGAAAAAAGATTAAGACCGAAAATGGAATAGCAGATGATGAAAGTAGTGAGAAATCTGTTGGTACTCCTTGTGAAAAATGTGGTCAGCATTGTGAAAATATTGAAGAACATATGAATAGTTATCACACTTCTGACATATACTCATGTGAAGTGTGTGAAAATGTATTCTCAACCTTAGATCAGTATAGGACTCATGTGCTTTCCAAACATTATACTACTGATTTTTCTGAAAGTGAACCCAATAAAACTTCACCAAACATGGTCAAAAATGGTAGTGAAGAAGAATTGGTCAGTGATAGTGTATGTCAAGCCAGTGGTCCTTCATCTGTTGACCAACATTCAAGATTAATTCAGACCAATATGGAAGAGAAATCTATATCAGAAAAGAATAGACCTTTTAGCTGTGAAATTTGTGATGTAACTTTTAGTAGCAAAAATTGGATTGATAAACATTTAAAGTTAAAACACAATGAAGGGGACTATAAGCTACCCATTTTAGTGTGTGAAACCTGTGGCAGCGAGTTTCTTGAAAGATATACTTTAAACCACCACAGATTAACACATGTGAAAAATCCAAAATTGTTTGAATGTGGAATTTGCTTAGGAAATTTTAAGACGAGAACCAAACTTGACAATCATGACTGTAGTGCAGACGGAATTATGTCAGTTTCTAAAAAGCCATTTCCATGCAAAAAATGTCCGCTGTCTTTCAAGACAAGCGATTCTCTTCATATTCACTATCGAAAACATTTCATGATGAAAACCAACAAATTCTGCTGCAAGGTGTGTTACAAAACTTTCACTTGTTACGTCTATTTGAAAAGACATGTGATGTACTCACATGCACAAAGTCGCGACTACATATGTGATATTTGTGGTAAGGACTTTAAAAGAGTTGATACTCTGACCTGATCACAAACGGTCACACTTACCAAAAGATGGAACCCATAAATGTCATTTATGTGATAAGGTTTTCAAACATAAATATGCAGTCAGAAAGCATTTTCAAAATGTCCATCGGAATGACAAGAAAAACAAGTCCATGGCTGATTCATCTGAGTTTGATCATATATTTTCAGCCACTGAATATCATATGGATGACGATTTAAGTGTCGAGAGGAAGTGTTATTATGATGATTTCTGGGAAACTACTGAAAGTAAAGACAATGATGTTGATGTATCTCAGGATTTTCCTTGTAGATTTTGTCGAAAAAAATTTCCTGATGAAAGACGTTTTTACTAAACATATGAATGAATTCGGATTAAATTATGTATTCTGTGAGGAATGCGACAAACCTTTTGCCGACTTTGATTCCTATAAAAAGCACATGCTTCATGTTCATTATGCACAAGTTTCGGATACAGATACAGACAGCTTTGTTAAATGTGACATTTGTGATATAGAGTACAAAAATTTGTACATGTACGAAAAACATTTATACCGCCAACATAAGGGAGATAAAAATTTAGACACAATGTTGGTGTGCGAAACCTGCGGACAAGAATTCAATCATAGAAATTGTTTTAATCATCACAGGCTTTCACATCCACAAAATGCTTCAGAATTGACATGCGGAGTTTGTCAGAGTTCATTCCAAAGTCAATCTTTCCTCGTGATGCATCAATGTGGATTCGATGCTTCCGGTATTCCAATAGGAATGGACTTGACTTGTAAACTGTGTGCAATAAGTTTCAGCACTAGTGATAAATTACATTTTCACCTCAGAGGTCACTTCATGAAGAAGACCGATGCATTTTTCTGTAAAATTTGTTTGAAACAATTTAAGATGTACCAGTACCTCAGGAGACATGTTATGTATACACACAAACCGAGCAAAGATTTGATATGCGAACAATGTGGCAAAACTTTCAAAAGAATCGATTATCTCAAAGAGCACATGCACACCCATCTCCCAAAGGGCGAGATTGAATGCGATATCTGTCACAAATTTTTCAAACATAAACGAGCTCTTCAGAAACATAAGAGTGCACATCTTAATAAAGGTTTAACATGTGAAACCTGTGGCAAACAATTTCGGTTTCGATCCAACTTGAAATACCATCAACTCACGCATATGGATAGACCGAAAAATTTTGAATGCGACAAGTGTGATAAAAAGTTTGCGAAGCGAGAAAGCCTTGCAAATCATTTAATTACACATACAACAATAAGACTCAAGAACCCTGTTGATGGAGTCAGACAGTTTGCATGTCCCGATTGCGGAAAAGCATTCAAGCGAAAAGATTACCTTGTGGAACACAAGAAATATGTTCATCAGCCTTTAGACGGAACACACAAGTGTGGAATTTGTAACAAAATATTTAAACATTCTGTAGCTGTTAAAAAACACATGGCAGTTCATACAGATGACAAGCCTCACATGTGTGAAATCTGTGGACAAGGTTTTAAACAAGCCGGTAACATGAGAAAACATCGGCAGACACACTCCAGTGAACGTCGATTTAAATGTGATGAATGTGGTAAAATGTTTAAACTGAAAGAAGATATGAAAAAACATGCCAAACGACATTTAATAAATGCAAAAGACTTTGCTGCTGCCGAAAAATTAGGCAAAGTCTACAGTTGTGAGATCTGTGGTAAAAAATTTGCCACCAACCTTTCCCGAGTGGTTCATATTAGGACACATACAAATGAAAGACCATACTCATGCAAATTTTGTGAAAAGTCCTTTAAAGATATGGCTCATTTGCTACGACACGAACAGTTACATGCCAAAGTTCCAAAGACTAATATCAGTACCATAGGTTCCGAGGTTAATATAGATGCAGAGGGGAATCAGATTCAAGATATCATCGAGGCCAGTGATGTTAGCTATTTTGAAAATGGAGGGTTACATCAGTTTGATCAAGCAGAACATGTGATAATCCAGGATATTCCGTTACCGGAGACCATTGAGGAAGTACAGACAATCAAAGTGATTACCTCGAACCCAAACCACACCAAACAAACCATCATCTACATTCCCTCGAGTTCTTTATGAAAAATTGAAAATTTTGAAATACAATATATTTGTTATGTTTTTTAAAAAAAAAATTATGGAAAGTGGAAAATTTTGTATGATTTTTCCTAAACCAACTTTTTAACTGTATTTCTTTCTAAATTGAAATTTGTTTTGTGTTTTTGAAAAAGAAAAAAAATTGAATGACTTTGCCTAAAACAACTTAGTAACTGCGTTTCTGTCTAAATTGAAATATTTATTACGTTTTTGTAGAAAAATTTTTGAAAAGAGGAAAATTATGAATGAATTTTCCTAAAACAACTTTAGTTAGTAACTACATGTATATTTCTGTCTAAACTGAAACAGTTGTTAACATTTTAAAAAAAAAAAAAAAAATTGTTAAGATTATGCATAATAAATTGTTATACCTTATTGGTAATTTGATTGGTTGAGACACTTGAACATGGTGGGAATAAAGCATTGTATTTTCTGAAAAGCAGGTTTTTTCCCCACATGGAATGGCAACATTGATAGGTTAATCTTGACTCGGGTTAGGTGAATCTTGACTCGGGTTAGATGAATCTTGACTCGGGTTAGGTGAATCTTGACTTGGGTAAAAAGCACCATCACTCCAGTCCTCTCAGAAGGTCATATTTTTGTCCGATCTGTTTTTACACTTTCCCAGAATGATTTTCTTGACAAGAACTAGTTCAGTTTTATAAATTGGTACAATTGGTTAAAAATAGGTTACTTCGTTAAATTGTAGGAAAACCATGTTAAGACCTTTGATGTCCAGGTTAATGATTTGGGCAAAAACTAGGTCAGTTTTGTAGGTCATGTTCAGTTTAAAATTAAGGTCAGGAGGTCATGTTTATACATGTATATAGGTTTTTTGGGGACAATAAATTAGGTCATTAGTTTAAAAAAAAGAAAAATCTTGTTTAAATTAGAAATACCAAATGTCTTGAAATAAGCTAGTTTAAATATGCACATTGGTCATGTAGGACTGTAACAATTGATTATTGGATTTTATGGGATTTACATCCCAGTCAAGAATATTTCATTTCATCAAGATGTCACCAGCTATAGATGAAGTGGCAGAAATTTTGCCTTTGCAATGCACTTAAGGGCAAAGTGCAGGTAGGGTTCTTCAATGTGCCATTCCTGCCGTGACACGGGGCATCAGGTTTTAAGGTCTTGTCCGAAGGACCCCACTGCTACAAGGGCTGATTTATATTTTGTGAACCTCATGTATAGGGGTTTGAGTTTTTGCAGACAAATTGCATTATTATTCAACATAATCTTCTTCACTATCTATATTCTTTTGCTAGCAGTGTTCCAGGTTCTCTATGTAACTTTTAAAGAATTCTTTTTTTACACTATTAGAAAGTCCTCCTCTGCATGTACGACATCATCATCTGACTGTAAGTGGGCACTAGAAATGGCTGTTTTCAGAGTTAGAATAAGATAAAAGTCTCGGATCAAGCAAAATTAGCTGAATAAGGTGGATGACCAATTTATTTTAAAGACACAATTGTTCATGAAAACCATGGCAATGACAGACTTGTGAACAGAGGCATTGTCCTGGTGAAATAGCACAACTTTACTGAGTTTTCTGCAGCGCTTGAGGTAAATATTTGTGGCTGTGTTTTTTTTTTTTTCATCCCAGTCAAAACATGTACAAGTCGTAAATATCAAGGAAGTTGGTACTGGGATGGTGGAGTAAATCAGAGTGCCAGGAAAACTGTAACTACTGGCAAAGAAAACTGAGAAACTTTCTCAGAATAGGTTTATTCTTAATTGGATTCCAGCCTTCGATGTTAAAAGCACCGCAAGCGAACTTTTTTGGGTCATTCGGCCACCAAGGCCCCAACAAAGGCATTTAAAAAAACAAACTGCGATATATATAGATTTTAATACATATAGTAAATATTTTTGTTTTATATTCATGACGTTTCTATCCTATAAGTGGTGCACCAATATCTGAAATTAAAAAAATAAAATGAGTCAGTGAAAGGGGTAAAAAAGTCAAAGATTGTCTCCCGAATATTGAGACATCCCCATCAATCTGAAGTGGCAGAAATATATACATGTATCAATGTAATAAACATGACAACAAATGAAATTAGGATTTACAGAAAAATTTGGTATAAACTTTGGGCAACAATAAAAAAGGTCCTTGCTATATTAACAAATAATTTTTTTATTCAAAACATGGTTCTTTTTTGTTCTAAATTTTTATTAGAAACATGGTTCTTTTTGGTTCTTTTTTGTTCTAAATTATTGTAAAATTGTAAAAATTAGGTAAAAATGTTCAAAGGCTAAAATCAGAAATTCTATTTTTATATATTTGTTTTTTAAATGGAGGATACATTATACGTTACCATTCCCCTTTAAAAGATTTTGAACTACATTTATTAAAATCAAAAACACTATTTTTTACTTATTTTGTTCAAAAGCAACAACGATAAATGAAATCCACGGGAAACTGAAGGATTTCGAGATCAAAGGTCAAAATTCAAAGGTTACAGTTTTATGATCAATACTGTAATACTTACTCTGATCTTTACACTTATTACACGTTTTTGGACAAAGTTTGCTGGCGGTATCTTGATCTAAGCAGACAAAGTATTTAACATCGGGATCATGACAATTTGTACTGGGGTCATCTCGACAGGGTTCAACTATAGAAAGAATAGATTTTGGTATTAGTTATAGATATCATCGCGATCATGACAATTTGTACTGGGGTCATCACGACAGGGTTCAACTATAAAAAAATAGATTTTGGTAATAGTTAAGATAACATCGGGATCTTGACGATTTCTACTGGCGTCATCACGACAGGGCTCAACTATAAAAAAATAGATTTTGGTTTTAGTTAAGATAACATCAGGATCTTGACAATTTGTACTGATGTCATCACGGCAGGGCTCAACTATAAAAAGATTGTTAAATTATTGCTTAATTGTGTTTTACCTCACATCATCACATGTCAGCTCCTCAATAAAGGGCTAATTTATTGTTCATAAGACTGTGAACATTTTAACTGCCAAATAAAGGACTAATTTATGTCATAAGATTGTGCAATTTCAGCTGCTTAATAAATGGCTAATTTATCGTTCATAAGATTGTGAACATTTCAGCTGCTTAATAAAGGGCTAATTTATCATATAAAGATTGTGAACATTTCAGCTGCTAAATAAGGGCTAATCTACTGTTCAAAAGACTGTGAAAATTTAAGTGGCTGAATAAAGGGCTAATTTATCGTTCATGAGACTGTGGACATTTTAGCTGCTTAATAAACGACTAATCTATCATTAATAAGATTGTGCAAATTTCAGCTGCTTAATAAAGGGCTAATCTTTTGTTCAAAAGACTGTAAACATTTTAGCAGCCCAATAAAAGGCTAATTTTCATTCATAAGACTGTGGACATTTTAGCTGCTTAATAAAGGACTAATCTATCATTCATAAGATTGTGCACATTTCAGCTGCTTAATAAATGGCTAATTTATCATACATAAGATTGTGAACATTTCAGCTGCTTAATAAAGGGCTAATTTATCATTCATAAGATTGTGAACATTTCAGCTGCTTAATAAAGGGCTAATCTACTGTTCAAAAGACTGTGAACATTTAAGTGGCTGAATAAAGGGCTAATTTATCGTTCATGAGACTGTGGACATTTTAGCTGCTTAATAAATGGCTAATTTATCATACATAAGATTGTGCACATTTCAGCTGCTTAATAAAGGGGTAATCTATTGTTCAAAAGACTGTGAACATTTTAGCAGCCGAATAAAGGGCTAATTTTTTCAATCATAAGATTTTGAACATTTTAGCTGCTTAATAAAGGGCTAATCTTTTGTCCAAAAGACTGTGAACATTTAAGCAGCCGAATAAAAGGCTAATTTATCATACATAAGATTGTTAACATTTTAGCTGCTAAATAAAGGGCTAATTTTTTTCGCTCATAAGACTGTGAACATTTTGGCTGCTAAATAAAGGGCTAATTTTTTTCGCTTATAAGATTGTGAACATTTTAGCTGCTTAATAAAGGGCTAATCTTTTGTCCAAAAGACTGTGAACATTTTAGCAGCCGAATAAAAGGCTAATTTATCATACTTAAGATTGTGAACATTTTGGCTGCTAAATAAAGGGCTAATTTTTTTCGCTCATAAGATTGTGAACATTTTAGCTGCTTAATAAAGGGCTAATTTTTTCGTTCATAAGATTGTGAACATTTTAGCTGCTTACTAAAGGGCTAATTTTTTTCGTTCATAAGACTGAACATTTTAGCTGCTTAATAAAGGGCTAATTTTTCGTTCATAAGACTGTGAACATTTGAGCTGCCTACTAAAGGACTAATTTTTTCATTCATAAGACTGTGAACATTTGAGCTGCCTACTAAAGAGCTAATCTATTGTTCCTAAGATTGTGAAAATGTTCTTGATCTACTTTGTGCTCATATATATTTCGGTACATCACATCAGAAATTTTTTAAGCTATTAGTAATGAAACAAATTTTATTTTTATTTATCTTATATGACTAATTGATTGTCTGGATTTAGCTTAAACATTGTAGTAGGAAGAATTTGGAAAATCTTGGAAAGATCCAGTCCCTACAATAAACTGATTGCCTGGATTTAGTTCGGCCATTGTAGTAGGAAAAATTTGGAAAATCTTGTAAAGATCAAGTCCGTACAATGAATTGATTGCCTGGATTTAGTTCGGACGTTGTAGCAATTATTTACTTATGAAAACACTGATTCATATTTATGAGAACAAGGAATAGTTATCAATTCAGGAAATAAAGACACATGAGAAAAAAGTTATAAATTCAGACGTACCACATCTTCCACAAGTTTTAGGACACATGCTAGCCGTGACTGGATCCAAACATACAATATCCCTTACTTGTGGATCAGTACATGAAATTTCATTACTATCCATACATGTACTGGCTGGTTCAGTAGTCATCTGTGTGGTGGGTAAGGTTTTATCTACAATAGATATAAATCCATAACACTGGAAGTGCGAGAAAACCAGAGTGCCCAGAAATAAATTGAAAAAATTACCAACTTTCTGCAAGCAGACTGACAAACTTCCCACATTACCACCTCAATGCTATTTACAATAAATATAAGTCCATAGAATGCCCAGAAAAATAAAAAACACCGACCTTTTGCAAGTGAACCATCGAACTTACCACATGCTTTAGCTGGATTTTGATATAAATCTAGGTGCATTACTTTCTGTGATGTATAGTTGTCATGATTATTTCGATCCTCTCCTGATCCTCCAGGGTTGTATGCTTGTCTTTGGAAAAGTGAGTTGGTACCTTTACAAAAATGTTGCCCTGTTTTTATGGTTCACCATCGCAAATCTCGCACATAAACTTTTTTCTTAGATTATTGCTTGTGTCGCAAAAATATAAAGATGAAAATTTGTTGATGCGATGTTCAGCTATGTTATGACCAATAACCAATTGTCCAGAGTTTGGACTGAGCACCTATGAAACATTTTCACTCACCACAATATCCACAGTAGTGGGCACAATTTAGTATGGCCCATGTTTTAAAACTTCCTACACAAGCATATGATGTATCTCCGTATTCAAAACAGTTGTCAATTTTATCCCTGCACCCTCCTTGTTTAGTAGCTATGGCAACAGTTGAGGGTTCTGGTGTAGTTGTAGATGTGGTCAAGGTATGATCTGTTCCAAATATAAACAACAAAATGAAATTAGAGGATTAAGTAGTTATCAGAAAAAAGAGAGATTCCATTATATTTAATTTCATATATAATTTTTTTTTAAAATATTTAAAAAATTTTAAACAATTTTTATTTATTTATTTATTTTATTTTATTCTATTTTTTGACACTAATATCCTGCTAATTAATAGAAAAACACAACTTCATGTTCATTTAAAAAAAAAACTTCAAATGAATAAATTTTAATTGATATTCAATCCCTTCACAGGTAAATGTTTTTGCTTGAAAAATTGAATATTAAAATAAATTTACCAATCAATGAGCATTTGATCATTCTAGGAACAGAGGGTGGGTGGGTCTTTATTTTTTTTACAATGGGAAATAAAATCAAAATTGTCATGTGCAGAATTTTGAATGTTTCTTTTTGTAAAAAATCAAAATTCTGCATTTAATAATAAATCATATCAATAATTTGATCATTCTAGGAACACAGGGTGGGTGGGTCTTTATTTTCTTAACAATTGGACAATTTGTTGCCGAGGTTTTACAATTTTGTTTTTGTCTAAAAACGTGTCACCAAGGTGTGATTATTTATATCACCAATGACCCAAGTATAGATAGGAAATGCACAGTCATTGTATCCTTAAGCTTATTTACGAACAAATTAGTTTAATATTGTTCACCATTGTTCATGTCATGTGCAGGATTTTTTTTTTATCAAAAAAAAAAAAAAAAAAAAAAAAAAAAAAAAAAAATCAAAATTGTCATGTGCAGAATTTTTAATGTTTCTTTAGATAATAAATCATATTATCTACATTCCTTCAAAACAATATTGTTTGATCTTTTTTTTTTTTACAATGTATTGAAACTCTGGCGTTCTTACAATATGAAAACCACGCCTGAATCACACATTTTAGTCTTAGACTTACTCAGTCATAAATTATCCAATTTTCAGAAACCCTCATATTTGTTTAACAAATAAAACTTTGTACTAGAATAAAATTTTGCATATTGACTGGTAATACAGTCATACCTGCCTTAAAGGCCACCTCTCTATAAGGGCCATCTGCTTATAAAGGCCAAAAAATTCCATCCCAGTTGCTCTTTATTTGAACTTGTATATAAAGGCCACCTGTCCATTAATGTCACTTTAATGATTCACATCGGTGGTGTTTATAGACAGGTTTGACTGTATCATTATAATATTCGTTCAGGCCTCACAGCAAAAACCGTTTTGCCACAGAGGACTTAAAAATGTCAACAAAAATTTTATAACTTATGTTTAAAAATTATAACATATTAGTGATATTCTTTCAATAAATTGTACTATTAATGACATTTTGAAAAAAAATAACAAAAACAAAAAACAAAAAAACTAAACCAAACAACCAATCAGATTGCAGTGTATATAAAGTATCTTTTATGTTACGCTTAGTATTATACATGTATTATCAACCAATCAGATTGCAATGTATGTAAAGTATTCCTTATGTTACACCGAGTATTGTGTTATCAACCAATCAGATTGCAGTGTATGTAAAGTATTCCTGATGTTAGGCTGAGTAATGTATTATCAACCAATAAGATTGCAGTGTATATCAAGCATCTCTGATGTTAGGCCGAGTATCATATTATCAACCGTCCAATCAGATTGCAGCGTATGTAAAGTACATGTATCTCTGATTTTAGGCTTATTATCATACATGTATTATCAACCAATCAGATTTCAGCATATGTAAAGTATCCTTGATGTTAGGCTTAGTATCATATTATCAACCAATCAGATTGCAGTGTTTGTAAAGTATCCCTGATGCTAGGCTTAGTATTGTATTATAAACCAGTCGGATTGCAGTGTATTTTAAGTATCCCTGATGTTAGACCTTGTATTGTACTATCAACCAATCAGATTGCAATATGTATAAAGTATCTCTGATGTGGGACATAGTATTCTACTATCAACCAATTAGATTGCAATATGTGTAAAGTTTTCCTGACATTAGGCCTAGTATCGCACTATCAACCAATCAGATTGTAGAAAATTAAAGTAACCCTGATGTTTGGCCTAATGTGGTACCCAGTCTATGACTTTTTACTCACCACAGAAACCGCAGTAAAGAGCACAATTTGATCTAGCCCACTTTTCAAACTGCCCTGAACAAACATATGATTTAGCTCCATAGCTGTTACAATCTGGTAGTACATCCTTGCACACCCCTTGTATAGTAGCCTTTGGTAGCACAGTTGTATGATCTGTTTTAAAACACAATATCGTAATTTAAATTACTGATGGAGTACAGGGTTAGACAAAAGACAAAACGCCCATGTTAGGTCTTACGTAGGTCTTTTTCCATACCTGTCACCGTTTTCAGAGACCACTGGTGACTGAGAGGTTTAGGCCTTAGCTTTTAAACTCATGGTGTCTCAACTGATGTGGTTTTGGCTCCGGTCATCAGCAAGTGGTATTAACTGTGATACTGCAGATAAGTGTAGTCGCACTCTAAAGGTCACCGTAAGTGGGAACTACTAACACATTGCAGACCAGAAATACTGATGTGAAGCAAAACAACATTCAACCAATCGACCAATCTTACAGCCTCAATATGAATATTCTAATGCAACAAATTAAGTCAGTTCACTTTTGTTTTGGTTAGCTGACAAACTTTCTCACACTAGCATCTGCTCGAGGGTGATTCGAACATTGGTGATAAGGAGGCACCTGTGTCCTGTTAGTGAAGGTTTAAACCTTGTGTGGTAGACTATCCACCTCAGTAAGTGGGAGGTAGGAGGTTTGAACCCCAAATGGGTCATACATAAGACTGTATAATCTAAGCTACTGATTGCTTGTCCTAACTCTCTGGATTAAGGAACATTTAGGATTATTTAATTACCTTGCTGTTTTGGGACAGCTGTTGGCTTGACTGACAAAACAGTTGTTATCATTGTTGTCTTGGCTGTTGGAACAGTTGTTGGAATGGTTGTTGTCAATTGGGGTGCAGTTTGTGTAGTTGTCTCTGAAGCTAAAAAAATAAAGAAAAATGTTCAGCTGTCCTTATTGATAGAAGTGGCAGGTATGTTTTATTTGTTGTTATCAAATAATAATACATGTAATAATAATAATAATAATCATCATCAATGTCATCATCCCCACAATCAATCCCACCACCACCACCATCATTATGATAACCACAACCAAAACAATGCCATCACCACCACATGCACCACCACTATCATCATCACCATTGCCACCACCATCATCATCATCATCACAACTACAATCACCACCATCACCATCATCATCACCATCATTTATGATCATCATCATCACCACAACTAGCAACACCTCCACCTCCACCACCACCACCATCATCATCACAACCGTCAGACATAAGGTGTGTTCGAGTCAGAGGTAATTAGGCATAAGTCTAATATGGTTCCAAGTACTATGACATTATACTCACCACAGAAACCGCAGTAAAGAGCACAATTTAATCTAGCCCAATTTTCAAACGGCCCTGTACAAGCATATGATGTATCTCCGTAGCTGTTACAATCTGACAGTTTATCCTTGCACAACCCTTGTGTGGGTAGAACAGTCATGTGATCTGTTTTAAAACAAACAACATGGTAATTTAAATCACTGATGGAGTACAGGGTTGGACAAGTGTTTGGACACCCGTGTTACTTCTTACGTAGGTCTTTTTCCACACCTCTCACCATTCCGGGACCATGGTGACCAAAAGATTAAAGAATTACGTTTAAAACGCTTGGCATCTCAACAAAGTGGGTTTGATCCGGTAGACCACAAGTGAAAACGGGTTGCAAGCCTTTACTGGTAGGCTTGGTACCAGGATAATAGAATGAGTGGTCTACGATTTTTATCTGTGATATTGCAGGTGAATGTGCTGGCACTATAAAGGTCACCATAATGTGCACTCAAACAATGCAGACTAGACGGTCAGATCTAGGGTGTTTGAGAAAACCGTAGTTCCCGGGAGAAAATATTGACCTTTGGCAAACATACTGACAAACTTTCTCGCACTAGGATCTGCCCGAATGTGAGTGAATGTTTGTACTTGATGAGAGGCATTGTTATCTGTAAGTGTGCGCTTGAGACTAGGTGTTGGTTCAGTAGTTCAGCATCCACCTCGTGAGTAGGAAGTCAGAGATTTGAACCCCTGACGGGTCATGCCTAAGACTTAAGATACTGATTTTTTGTCTAGATCTCAGCATTCAGGGGACAGAGTATTAAATGGTTCACCCTATCGTATAATGCATATCTGTTAATCAGTGACAATGGATTGGATTAATTTATTTAACGCCAAAATTCTTTCATTTATATCAAGCAGTTAGTTTTGGGATGAAGAAAACCGGAATGCCCAGATAAAACCACCAACCTGTTTTGACTGTTGGAACAGTTGTTGTCATTGTTGTCTCAACTGTTGGAACGGTTGTTGTCATGACTGTTGGAACGGTTGTTGTCATTGTTGTCTTGACTGTTGGAACAGTTGTTGTCATTGTTGTCTTGACTGTTGGAATGGTTGTTGTCTTGACTGTTGGAACAGTTGTTGTCATTGTTGTCTTGACTTTTGGAATGGTTGTTGTGATTGTTGTTTTGATTGTTGGAACAGTTGTTGTCATTGTTGTTTTGATTGTGGGTATGGTTGTTGTCACTGGGTGTGCAGTTTGTGTAGTTAAATGAAAAGCTAAAAATATAAGAAAAATGATCAGCTATCAGTACTGTCATGTGCTCAGTTTGAATGGATTATTTTTTATAGAAATTCAGAATTAGACCATGACACTACTGGTTAAAGTGTCAGGTATGTATTATTTGTTGTTATCCAATCATCAATGTCGTCATGACTCATCATCATCTTCTTCTACATCATCACAACCATCATCATCATCATCACCCACTATCATCATCACCATCACCCAAACAGCATCATCATCCACCACCATCATTATTACCATCGCTATCACTCCCACCACCACCACCACCACCATCATCATCATTGTCGTCATAACTCATCATCTTCTTCATCATCATCATCACAACCATCATAATCATCATCTTCCACTATCATCATCACCAATAACTATGACTCCCACCACCACCACCACCACCATCATCATCATTGTCGTCATAACTCATCATCATCTTCATCATCATCACAACCATCATAATCATCATCATCATCATCTTCCACTATCATCATCACCATAAGTATGACTCCCACCACCACCACCATCATCATCATCATCATCAACATTATCATTTTACGCTCGCTATCTTCACCGTTATTTTATCGCCATTACAATCGTTATTATTTTCATTATCATGATTTTAATATCATCATTGCGTCTTTGTTGTCGTTGTCATCATCATCTCTGATTTTGACATCAGGATCATTATCATATGGTTGTATCATTGTCGTCAGCATCATCTGATAAAAGCCGTATTCGACTGGTCGTTTTCCGTTTACCAAGAGGTTCTTCAATTAAACGATATTTTCCCACCTTTATTTTTGACCAATCAGACTAAAGACATCAACTGTACGTTTGTTATTCCACTGGTAGGTTGTTCTCAACTCGACCTTCGTGAACAACAGTGTTTTTAGAGGTAAAAGGTGTGTTGAGCATTTTACCAGTTAAATGACAAATACAAAACTATATTCTGTGATCTGATTGGTCAAAAATAAAGGTGGGAAAATATTGTTTAAAGCTGCATTAAGTTTTTCAATTTTCTGATTTTTTTTTTTTTTAATTTTCTAAAAATATATTTTTTAAAAATAGATATCTTCTAATCACAATCCGTGACATTCATTTTCTATAATTTCATTTCTTTTAGCTGTAAATAAACGGAATCCTCTGACCGGTTGGTCAGTGTTTTACGAAGGTAATTATGAGCTTGGAGCATGCGCACGGATGTACGGAAAAACCCCAGAATCAAAGGTGAAACATGACAGTTGCATTAATTGTCCGTCATTAATAGCCAAATGTATTTGAAATGGTGTTATGTTGTCCTTACTAAGTCACAAATGACAAATTCAACGAAGTTCTGTGTTTAATTTATCGTATTTCACCGTTTTGAAAGTTGTGATTAAATGACGTAACCATGTTCTAATATTAGATCCCAAATGCTGCATCTCGCTGGGTAAATACTGTAATTTATGTGTTTATTCGAGCTTTTATCGTTGAACCAAATGTAACATTGTTCATTAGGAACATCATTAATTAGATTAGCGCCGTTTTAATTTAACTTAATGCAGCTTTAATGGAAGAGCCTCATGCTAAACACCTATGGATAATTACCATGCTTACCCCATAATCGGCCAGGGGCGTAGCTACCTTAAAGGCTCGACTAGGCATGTGCTTAAACATTTTTTTTTCATGTTTATTAATTAACAATAGTTTAAATAATTTTCATTAGTTTTATGGTGGTTCGCTCTAATTTCATCGAGCAATATCAATCTTATGCCATTTTGATTTTCCGGTAATACTGAATGCGATTTCAATGCGGGGCGATTCGTTTCCGTATTCTTATTAGTATTTTTGCAAGTTTTCTCTAAAAAGGAGCCATAAATAAATGCAATATGGATAAGTATGTTGTCAGTTCGGGTGGCAAACCTAATGAAGATTTTCAAACTAATCAAATCAACCTTAACGACAGCGGAGTCCCACGGTCGCAGGAACAGCATCGCCGATTTTTTTCCCGAGCCAATCAAAATCACGATCCCTCTCCGAAAATGGAAACACAGCAAGTATACCCGATTTTTAAAAAATTATTATTATTAAATGATTTTTTTTATATTTAACCAAACTTCTTTACAACTGCTTAATTATTCACTTCAAGGAAAAGGCGGGAAATCTATTTATTTTTCAGTTAATATACATGATAACCCCCCCTCCCCAACCGTTCTAGGGTTTAACTGAATGTGATTACAGCCCGATTATTTCAAGGTTTTCGGCATTTTAATTTTATCTCAACCTTTTTAGAAAGTGACCAGCTTTCTAACCAGGGTGATTTTTCAAGATTTGCATGGGAGTAACCCGTTCCCGTCACTCGGGGCAATCGGAATATCGCCGGGCCTTTTCCGTCGTACCTCACTTTGTACGAGGTACGTCCACAGGCACTTGTTTCGTATACGGGGTCCCCCTACCAGTTTATTTAGGGGGACCCCGTATACGAAACAAGTGCCTGTGGGTACGTCAAAAAAAAAAAAAAAAAAAAAAAAAAAAAAAAAAAACGAGCGATCTTCAATGAAATGCTTATAATACAAACCACTGCTAGGACAATACCCGCATGTCTTTGCACAAAACTCTAGCGCCGAGTTTTTATCTTTGCAGACGACTTCCTGTACTGCTTGTTCTCGACACTGGGAACCTAAAATGTCTACACATGTGTCTGCACCATTCGTACCTATGATAAAAATATTCAGTTTTACTATGTACGTGTACATTTTTCTCTCTTAGTCAGAAAGGTCCTCTGGTCGATTTGTCTTTGAAAACGCGCGCTGTTACGGATCATAATACCTTTCATTCTCTAGGTTCGAATCCCGCTCGGGGCAGATCCTATTGTGTGAAAGTTTGCCAGTTTGCTTACCAAATGCCGGTGCTTGTTTTCTACAGGCACTCCGGTTTCCTCTTTCATCCCAGAACCGGGTGAAAGAATCTTGACCGGGGCGTCTTCAGTATAAAGATCAGCTGTCTTTAAGTAAAGTCTCCTATAGTGACCACGTTTCCACAAAAATTACCTCTCATCAAAAGACAGAAGATAAAGATAGAAAGACAGAAAGACAAAACAGCCCCCCCCCCAAAAAAAAAAAGTAAAAAAAAGAAGAAAAATAGCAATATATATATATATATATATATATATTACTCACTTATATATATTAAGCATCCGATCTGATAATAATATCAGTTACTCACTTCTACATAAAAACACTTCCTATTAAAACCAGTGTTTTAAGGTCTCTGTTTTGTATGTCAACCAAAGGAATTCTATTCAAGGACCACCTGTCCATTCAGATCTTTGTTTTAATCTTTGTTTTATATTTTAATAACCAAAGAGGTTACAAGTTCATTAAGACGATCCTCTTGAGGCATTTTTGTTTCCTATTTCAACCAAAGAAGAAAAGAAAGTCCCATGTCAATTAAGACCGTTTTTAAGTTTCTTTGCTTTATATTTCGACCAAAGTTCCTATATAAAAAGACAACCTGTCTACTATTTTAAATATCCTTTACTTGAAAAATATATTTTAACCAAATAAACCCTTTATAGATAGACCACCCGTCTTTGTATCCAGCGGATCACAGTGCCTCTCACCGCCCAGGTTCGAACCCCACGCGGGACAGTTTGAGAAAGTTTGTCAGTTCGCTTGCCGAAGGTTGGTGGTTTTCTCTGGGCACTCCGGTTTCCTCCACTATCCCAGAACTGACCGCCTAGAAATAAGTGAAAGAGTCTTGACCGGGGCTTAAAACACCATTACTCCACTCCACTCTTTTGTTACCATACTTTTAAATTTTATTTGATTTGATTTTATGGGATTTTACGTCCCAGTCAAAAATATTTCATTTATATCGAGACGTCAACAGCTATAGATGAAGTGGCAGAAATTTTGCGCTTAGGGCAATGTGCAAGGGGGGGGGGTTCTTTAGGGTTCTTTCACGCCTGTCGTGACAAGGGGCGTCGGTTTTTAGGTCTCTCCGAAGTACCCCTAATTTCATCTCTACATGCCGAGTGCTTTGCGAAAGAACAATCATTACCTATTTTCAAGTCTTCGTCAGACCCGACCGGGGTTAAACCCCGACCTCTCACATACGAAGCGAACACTACCAACTAAGCTACCGTTGAGCCATTTTTTTAAATCTATAAGTGGTCTATGCGTGCTATACGTGCAGCTCCGACTGTATGTGTCGGGATTAAAACCGTAATTAAATTATTACTGACATATCATATTTTTAAAAAATTTTCTGAATGAAATATTCAAAAATTTATAATTATGCATATTAATATATATATATATATATATATAATTTTCATTCAGATAATTCAAAAAATTATAATACGACAATACTTTACCTGACAAAAGAACCAACAAAGTACCAGACACTACATACAGTAATCGCCACATTGTACTTGCCAGTATGTAGTTTAAAACAGGAGTTTAACCTTAAGATAAGGCAGACGCTGAGATAAGATTTTTTTCAGAATGAGCGCGAAATTGGAAATGTGGCGACTCGTCTGCTTAAAAAACTGCACAGTTCTTCAGAATGACATTATTTCCTCGACTCCTTCCATTTTGAAGCCCAGCACTCTAAGAACCACTCTTTTGGCACTCATGCTCTCTAGAATCATTATCCGCATAATGATAACTGTTTCAACATACACCTGTCTGCTCAGAGCTTCCTCGGTTTAACCCCTACTAATGGCTCGCTTTTTCATATGCCTCCTGAATGTTAATCCTGCTTTCTCAGATCTCTCCACTGTGAATCGGGGCCTCGATGGTCCGGAGTGATCTAAAGCACGCGCTTACGGATAACAACGCCTCTCACCGCCTAGATTCGAATCCAACCGTCGGGAATAACCTAGCATGAGAGAGTTAATCAGTTCCCTTGCAAGAAGGTTTGTGGTTTTCTCTGGGTATTCAGATTTCATCAAATTCTCATATTCTTGAACAATGGTGATGAATTGCAATGTTTCATTGTGCCAATTTATTGCTTTGCTTAAACGTCGCATCTATGAGGCGCCGTTTCTATATTTATTTACTATTTTAGCATATGCATAATTCATTGATGGATATCCATAAATCGAATTTAACATATGTAAAATTATTTTAAGATATCCAAAAATAATTTTGCATATGTAAAATTCGATTTATGGATATCCATAAATCGATTTTTGCATATGCATAAATACATTTTTACATATGTTAAAATTCTGGCTATTTTTGCATATGCAAAAATACATTTTTACATATGCATAAATCGATTTTTGGATATCCATAAATCGAATTTTGCATATGCAAAAATAGTCTGTATTTTTGCATATGTAAAAATCGATTTTAACATATCCATAAATCGCGAGTGTGAAATGATTTCTCCCCAACTATTTAGTGCGGGTCTACGCGTTTATTATTTCGTCGGTTTGTAACATGGCAACTAACTCAATATCTGATATGATATCGACAGCTTTGTCGTCAACATGTCGATCTTCAATTTCCAAACACCTCAATGCGTTTGATGTACTCCTCTGATATTCGTTCTTTCCATTTATTATTTCTAGCAGCCATGTTGGATTTTGTAGCGCGGAGCGTCGCGTGGTAATGTAATGAATCGTAATGTAATAAACACTTTAGTTTTTAAAAATGCGTAGGCTTATATTTTTCACTAATATTGAAAGTGCATTTATTAACCATAAAGAAAATTCACTATTTTTATTTGTTACAAGAGAAAAATATTACTCACACAATATACCGGAAAGTATTTACTTCGGGATTGATAATTGGGGAGAACTCAGTATTTTCAAATTTTACAAATTTATTTTTGGATATCCATAAATCGATTTTTGCATATGCAAAAATGCCAAATATTTTTACATATGCATAAATCGATTTTTGGATATCCATAAATCGATTTTTGGATATCCATAATTCGATTTTTACATATGCAAAAATACCGACTATTTTTGCATATGCAAAAATCGATTTATTGATATCCAAAAATCGATTTATGCATATGTTAAAATACTGAATAAATATAGAAACGGCGCCTCATACATTACATATTTTTACATATGCAAAATTATTTTTGGATATCTTGAAATAATTTTACATATGTTAAATTATGGATATCCATAAATGAATTATGCATATGCTAAAATAGTGAATAAATATAGAAACGGCGCCTCATAGAGATGTGAATAATTGCTGATACGTATAAATTTATGGATATCCATAAATCGAATTTTACATATGCAAAATTATTTTTGGATATCTTTAAATAATTTTACATATGTTAAATTCGATTTATGGATATCCATAAATGAATTATGCATATGCTAAAATAGTGAATAAATATAGAAACGGCGCCTCATAGTAATGGATATCCATAAATCGATTTTTGGATATACATAAATACATTTTTACATATGCTAAAATGCTGGCTATTTTGCATATGCAAAAATACATTTTTACATATGCATAAATCGATTTTTGGATATCCATAAATCGAATTTTGCATATGCAAAAATAGTCGGTATTTTTGCATATGTAAAATTCGATTTTAACATATCCATATATCGCAAGTGTGAAATGATTTCTCCCCAACTATTTAATGCGGGTCTACTTCGTGTTTATTATTACGTCGGTTTGTAACACTGCAACTAACTCAATATCTGATATGATATCGACAGCTTTGTCGTCAACATGTCGATCTTCAATTTCCAAACACCTCAATGCGTTCGATATACTCCTCTGATATTTGTTATTTCCGTTTATTATTTCTAGCAGCCATGTTGGATTTTGTAGCGCGGAGCGTCGCGTGGTAATGTAATGAATCGTAATGTAATAAACACTTTAGTTTTTAAAAATGCGTAGGCTTATATTTTTCACTAATATTGAAAGTGCATTTATTAACCATAATGAAAATTAGCGATTCTTATTTGTTACAAGAGAAAAATATTACTCACACAATATACCGGAAAGTATTTACTTCGGGATTGATAATTGGGGAGAACTCAGTATTTTCACATTTCACAAATTTATTTTTGGGTATCCATAAATCGATTTTTGCATATGCAAAAATGCCAAATATTTTTACATATGCATAAATCGATTTTTGGATATCCATAAATCTATTTTTGGATATCCATAATTCGATTTTTACATATGCAAAAATACCGACTATTTTTGCATATGCAAAAATCGATTTATGGATATCCAAAAATCGATTTATGCATATGTTAAAATACTGAATAAATATAGAAACGGCGTCCCACACTACTCACAATTTTATATATCTTTTAAATGATTCGTATTCGCATCAGATGTGCGATTGTGTTTTATGGTTAAAGGTCACAAGTTAATGTGTTGTACTTGCGAAAATCCGGTTAGTATCTCGATTTTTCTCCCTTACCGGCTACACATTTACATTTTATATCCATTTTGGCCATAAAGTTTCTTAATAGTGATATTTTAGGGATAATCCAGCTACTTTTTACCATTGACAATGTGTTTCTTACATAAAATGTCAGAAAAGAATAATCTCGCTCTATATCTCTTAAATAACATTGATTGATACGGTATCGCATTTTTCAGTATATAATAGAAAGAAGTGTTTCTGACTATTTCAAATTTTCCAAAGTCGCGGCAAAAAAAAAAAAAAAAAAACAAAAAAAAAAACAAAAAACCCAAACAATTTCCTATTTTTGGTAAGATATTTATGGTGGCACAGAGGTGACATAAAAATATATTTTTACCTTTTACCGTGCGCACGTATTATCTTTTACGTGCGCACGTAGTAACTAATACGTGCGAACGTATTAACCTTTACGTTCGCACGTATTAACCTATTACGTGCGCACGTATTACTTATAGGTAATACGTGCGCACATATTTGTTAACCGTTTGCGTGCGCACGTATCACTAATAGGTAATACGTGCGCACGTATTGGTCACTACGTGCGCACGTCACCGGCGAAAAGGTAACTTACGTGCGCACGTTATAGCTAATACGTGCGCACGTAATAGGTTAATACGAGCGCACGTTATATGAAAAATATATTTCATGTCATCTCTGTGCCACCGTATTGCTTCAATTATATATAAATGTATTGTAGATCTAATATATTTTTGTTTTTAGATTTATGTTACAAATATTAAATGTTGTTGATTTAAAGCAAATATATAAAAAAATAGTGTTTTTTAGATTTAAATTACAAACTTGATCTCTTCTTGTTCGAATATTGCTGCCTCGATTGATACAAATAATCATGCATTTGTTTTACTAATGTTGGTAAAACTATTCTAGGTATTGGGTAAATTAAGGTACGTGACTTTAACCAAGGGAGGTAAATCCAAAAGAAAACGAGACACAAAGAAAAGATCCGACTCCATGATGGGAGTGTTGCTGAAGTTTATGGAGTTATTGATAGTTTTAAAAGTTTGATACTGCTTTTAATATGGTAATGCATAAATTGTTCTTTATATCAGCAAGTAAGACGAAGTCAGTTATGATAGGAAAGGTAGATAATTTAATGCATGATTTGATAGTAGAGATGTTCTATTTTTTTCTTGGTTGATTGAAAGATGATGAGGATGAATGACCTACTTTTCATATTTCAGCTGTTTTTGCAAGTTGGGGTGAAAAACAGATTTCGGTGTAATTTGAACTTCCTTTTAAAGCGTTTGTGTTAATGGTTTCAGATGTTTATCGATGATAAATTGTGCCCCAAAACTGTAATGTTGGGACTAGTGAGTGTTTTCGACTATTGAATTAAATGTGTTCAAACGTTAATAGAAAATCTAATCAACGTTAATGAATTTTAGTGTTTTATCTAGTTGATATAATTGAGCCGAGTTATAACTTGAAATCGTCAGTCTGTATCTGCCATCACAAGTATGATATAGAGCACAGAGTAAAACTATTTACTATAAAAGAACAATTTTACAATTTTGGGTCTACATGTACATGTACAATATGAAAAATACCACCCTCAATTAGTGCCCCAGTTGTGGATCAAACCAAGCTCTTGTGGATGAAAAGGGAACACTTTTCCACTAGGCTTGATGATCTGGACCAAAACATTTGCCAGTAAAGCGCTCTTTATCTACCATAGCCATTTATATAAAACCACAACTATACATGTAGCTCCCCCTCCTCCCTTCAAAACATTATGATTTTTTAGTTAATGGTGTCCCTATTGTTGATGTTCTCAACAATATGTAAGTTTTCTTAACCAGCTGAACGTGATTGTGAAGAATTTTATTCACAGGGTAAATATAAAATATTTTAATTACCAGTAATCAGAAAACTGTTTTTTGTGCAAATACTTAATTATATAACTTACTGGTTATTGGAATTGGATTTTCTAGGAAAAATTTTTTCATACATGTATTAAAGCTGCATTAAGTTTTTCAATTTTCTGAATTTTTTTTTTTTTTTTTTTGATTTTCTAAAAATATATTTTTTTAACAATAAATATCTTCTAACCACAATCCGTGACATTCATTTTTCTAAAATTTCATTTCTTTTAGTTGTAAGTAAATGGAATCCTCTGACCGGTTGGTCAGTGTTATACGATGGTAATTATGAGCTTGGAGCATGTGCAGGGATGTATGGAAAACCCTAGAATCGAAGGTGAAACATGACAGATTGCATTACTTGTCCTTCATTAATATCCAGATGTATTTGAAATTGTGTTATGTATCCCTTACTTAGTCACAAATGACAAATTCAACGAAGTTCTGTGTTTAATTTATCGTATTTTACTTTCACAAACTATATGACTTTAAGAGTAATGTTTTGTTGCAGTTGCAAAGTATTAGCATACAAAACATCGAATATTTCAGTCAATCATTTATTATTATCATTATTATAATTATTATTTTGTTAAAGTTTTGAACAACTGGAGCCCATTGTTGATTAATTAACCCTGACAGTTTACAAAGACTTCAGTGCATAATGTAGAATATAAATGTGGCCCAGTTTATTACTCCTTTTCTTCTCTCCAGATATAAATAATATAATAATAATGTGCAATTAAATTTGTCAGATATATGGTAAGTCTTTTCGATCTTCAAGGTCCAAGCTATATGCAAGCTTGATATTTTGGGAAGATGGGGGGGGGGGGGGGGGGGTTGTGTGACAACTTTGCCAGTTTGGGCCTGGTTGGCAGAGTTGAAAAAAGCACGAGATTAGGCCCCAGTTTCACAACCATTGACTTAAAAAATTGACATTGAAATATTCCCTTATTTGGGCTAAGTGCACACTTATTGAGTAAATAATTGTGAAACTGGGGTCTGATATCTGCACCTGGGTGTATGAATCACACTATGGCAAATCTTGGGTGTGAATTTTTGTTCTGGCTCTATATGTGATAAGTGGAAAGAAAAAAAAAAAAAAAAAAAAAAAAAAAAGAGCCACATATAAATTCACTCCTTAAGTGGCTTTTTTAGCTTCCACTTATTACATATAGAGCCAGAACAAACTTTCACACCCAAGATACCAGTGAGTGCCAGGAACCAAAATCAAAATCATTATAATACATGTATATATTATATGGATCCGATTTCCAAGATTCATATTCTTATTTTGGTTAATTTTCCACAACTTAAATAAATTAAGTACCTGAATTAGATAAGTAAAGTTAAAAGAACATTATCATTAATAAAGACTTTTTTATTCTCTTATAGATTTTTTCATTGTTTTGATATAACAATTCTGAGACCTTAAAATGGAGGACCGGTTCTGGCCACCACCTCCTCCGTTCTTTGTTATGGATAGAAGAAATGTTCCTGTGAGTGGTGATAGAATGGTTGGCATGGAAACAACGACAGCCAATCAAATTATAAATCCACCCACAATAACTGTACCAGAATACCACTTGTCTCAGGTGGCTCCGCATGGATCATATGCCATGTCCGGGGAAGGTGGTCCTAGGTTAACCCACATGTTTCCGGTCAGTAGTGGGGATGGTAGTTCTGTAATGGACAAGCCACAGGAATATCCAAAATTTCCTGTAACCACCTGTAATCAGGAATTTAACAGATTTCCTGTATCAGTTGGAAACTTAGCATACAGTGGTAGCCATGCCCATTTTGGGGTTCAGGATAGTGGGGCTATGTGTGGCCCCTTGATACAGCCAGAAGTTCAGGGTTTAAATCTCGATAAAATATATAGCACCTTGGAAAGTTCCCGGAGGAATGTAACAGTGGAACCAAGCTATCCAGATAGACTTTTGAACTTGTCCTCAGGATTTAAAGAATTTGTGGAGAAAAGTGATGTGACGGAAGTGTCTGCGATTGATGTTGGACAAGCAGCAATTAATTCAGTAAATCTTCATATCGGTAAACAAACTGGTCAGCAGGCTTGTGAAATACAACATGAAAATTTAAATCAAAGCAGTCGTCATGGTGAACCAAATTTACAAACTGTGGCTAGCGAAGAAAATTCTCTTTCTAAGTCAAGTGACATGAAATATTGTGGAATTCCTGTTGATACTCAGAAAGAGATGACAGGTAGTGAATCTCAAAAAGAAAAAGGAACAGATGATAGTGAAAATTCAACACCAAATGGTAATGCATGTAACTCATCAGGAAGTTTTGAGATAATCAGCATGGAATCACCAAGGCAACCAGGAGAAAAAACAGATACAAACATTAAACAAGAAAATGAAAGTACAGATGGGGAAACAGTGATGGATATTGAACAAATCATGAAGGATATTGAAAAAGAGGTGAGTTAGTCGAAGGAAATGTTTGAATAAATTACTTAAGAGTTGAGTGGCATGGAGTTATGAAGGTTTTTTTTATCACTTATATCAAGGTGGTCAGTTGTGAAATGGGGTAGGAAACTTGGACTGGTCAGAAAAAAATTATTAACCTTTTGTAAGCACACTGACAAACTTTCTCTGACTAGGACATTCTCTTGGTGCAAATTGAACTTACTGGAGATAATGTGTTTAATGCTATCAGACCATATTTTATATTTTTGGCTCAATTCAATCTACGCTGTCAGACCATATATTGCACTACTTAAACCCAATTCAATCCATGCTGTTGGACCATATTTTGCACTGCTTAAAATTAAACCCAATTCAATCCATGCTATCAGACCATATTTTGTGCTGCTTTAACCCAATTCAATCCACTGTCAGACCACATTTTGCGCTGCTTAATCTCAATTCAATCCATGCTGTAAGACCATATTTTGTGCTGCTTAAACCCAATTCATTCCATGCTATCAGACCACATTTTGCACTGCTTAAACCCAATTCAATCCACGCTATCAGACCATATTTTGCACTGCTTAAACCCAATTCAATCCACTCTGTCAGACCATATTTTGCACTGCTTAAACCCAATTCAATCCATGCTGTAAGACCATATTTTGTGCTTCTTTAACCCAATTCAATCCAAACAAAAAACTGAGATCTAAGTCTTGGTGAAAGTAGAGTTTAATTTAACTGATTTGTGAGTGTTTAGTATAGCCTGCGGTGTACTTACACTTATGGTGACTTTTTGGTAAGGTGCTAACACACTGAGTCAGTATGTAGCAGACAAGCACACCACTCCCCAGTGATTTTGCTATGGTTTTTAAAAACTATCTTCTACCTTTCAGATTGGGAAAATTTGGAACCTTTTTATGTCACATATTATGCTCAGAATTTTGAAATTCATTGCAAAGATTTTATATTGTGACAATATCTAACATTTTTTGTCTGTCAGAACAGTTTTGGACAACTGGATTTAACCTAAACTATTTGACTGTGTGTCAGTCACTGCTGCCTTTTGGGGAATTTTAGTTGTCAGATTGGGAAATTTTAGTCTTATTTCTCAAGGGAAAATTACCTTTATTTGGTAGTAAGTTTAGGCAAACAAAACCACTGCTCCCCCAGTCCATTATCCTGGCACCAGGTGAATCAGTCAATACTCTATCCTCCTATTGCTGAGCATCTGGCGAGGAAGCATTATCTGAAATTTTATAGTCTTGTGTATGATCCGACCGGGGTTTGAGCCCAGGAGTACATGCTTTCCACAAGTTGAGGAAATAAATGCCCTATTTGCCCTCTGGTATCTTGAAACTTTCTCTACCATCTAAGAAATGACCATCATAATACTATGGTCCGACCGGGGTTTGAGCCCAGGAGTACATGCTTTCCACAAGTTGAGGAAATAAATGCCCTATTTGCCCTCTTGTATCTTGAAACTTTCTCTACCATCTAAGAAATGACCCTCATAATAATACTAGTTATTAAAAAATCTCAAGTGGTAAGTAAAACACCATTACTTCATTAGTCTGACTTATATTCTCTCTTTGTTTCAGTGCTGTAGGTTAAAAGAATGTGGACAACAGTTCTTCCTAGTCTCAATAAATGAAGCGTTACAAATCAGACTTTTAGGATCAGAGCAGGGGAAGCAGTTTCTGGATAATAATCCTGATCTGGCTCAGAAGTTCTTAACCTATTGCTATAAAGGTAAGTGAAATATTCAAGAGTCAAGACAGTTTGGAATAGATGTAAATAAGAATCTGAACCGAAAAAGCAAACCCAAGGTAAAATGAAAACCTAAACTGAATTATGTATTTATCAGGAAATAAGATTAATGTTGTCTCTCTCTTGCTGGATACTGGCTCTGGATACTGGTCTCTCTCTCTCTCTCTCTCTCTCTCTCTCTCTGGATACTGATAATTCTCTTTGTAAAAGAGGGATAAGATTTCCTCAACTTTGATTTGAAAGAATGACTTTGCAGGGTCTTTATTGTAAATAACCTCCCTCCCCTCTCTCTCTCTCTCTCTCTCTCTCTCTCTCTTTGATATTGGTGATTCTCTTTGTAAAAGAGGGATACTATTTCCTCAACTTTGATTTGAAAGAATGACTGCAAGGTCTTATTGTAAATAACCCCCACCCTCTCTCTCTCTCTCTCTCTCTCTCTCTCTCTCTCTCTCTCTCTCTCTCTCTCTCTCTCTCGATACTGATAATTCTGATAATCTCTTTGTAAAGAGGGATAAGATTTCCTTAACTTGATTTGAAAGAATGACTTTGCTGGGTCTTTATTGTAAATAACCTCCCTCCCCCCCCCTCTCTCTCTCTCTCTCTCTCTCTCTCTGGATACTGGTTATTCTCTTTGTAAAAGAGGGATAAGATTTCCTCAACTTTTATTTGGGAGAAGTGGCGTCAACTTTGTTAATATTTTTAAAAATTATTTACAAAATCCCATGTTTTGTATTTTTGGATTTTGTATGAAGAATTAATGTGTTAAATTTTAAAAGTTTAAGCCCAAGTTCATTTAATTTATGTTTTCAGATAAAACAGATGTCGATGACAATGATGCCAATGATGATGATGAAGATGATTGTGATGAAGACAGCAATGTGGTAAATGATGTCAGTTTTGAGCAAGATGAACCAAGTGATTCTGAGACCCTTGATGAAGTGGTGAGACGCGTTGTGTCAAATATCGAACAAAATCTTAATGGTGATGAAGAGGAAAGCCAAGATGGAAATTTAAATAAAAAAGACGGCCAGTCATCAGATTCAAAAACTGAGATAGAAACTAGCCCTGAGCTCACAATGAATGACAAAGAAAATGCATCCAAATCGAAACGCAAACGTAAAGGGGTTCCAAGGAAATTAGTGAGGAGAGTAAAGAAGGAAAAACCAAAACCCAAAGCAATGCCGATTAAAAGGGAAAAACCAACTAAAGAAGATCTTACTTGCGACATTTGTAAGAAGGTGTGGCCAAGTCTTTCTAAATTAGAACGACATCGGAAGACTCATACGGGAGAAAAATCGTATTCCTGTACCATATGTGATAAAAAATATACCCGGCTTTATAATCTAAAAGATCACATGAACAATCACAAGCTCAAGGATAAACAGGAATCTGGCGAATTAAAAAGTGACGACGAAGCTGCCGATAGATTGCAATGTCGTATTGTGACACCATTTTTTCGAGTTCTCGTGCTCTGTCAAGACATAGTTTGCTTCACTCGAATCAGGTTATGTACACCTGTGAAAAATGTGGGAAGAATTTTAAACGTAGTGATACGTACAAACTTCATGTTGATGGATGTACCTTAAAAGATGCGGAAATTGATGATGATGATGATGATGATAATGATGACAATGACGATAATGATGATGATGAGAATGATGATGATTATGATGAGAGTAAAGATGATGAAAAAGATGAAGATTATACTATTGACAATAAGAAAAAACCAACATGTAATATATGTCATAAAAAATTCAAAAATCTGCCGTCCTGTAAAATGCATATTAAAGTTGTTCATATAGACAAAAACAAGTATTCATGTACAGTCTGTAGTCATAAATGCAGTACTAAGTCCCACATGAATCGCCACATGAAAGTTCATGACAAAAAAGAACTTTATCGTTGTGAAAAATGTGAAAGAGGATTCAAATACGAAAGTTCCCTCAAGGAACATGTATGTAAAACCCTACTTACAAAGGGAGTTAATGGAAAACATACTTGTCAAGAGTGTGGAAAAGAATTCAACCGTCGCAAGAATCTTTTGCTTCACCTACGCACTCACCAAGACCGTCCTGCAAAACACCAATGTCCAGTGTGCTCCAAACCCTTCCGGGATTCAAGCAACTTGAGAAAGCATGTGAAATTTGTTCATTCATCTAAAAGAGACTACATTTGTGATATATGTGGCAAAGGGTTCAAGCAAAATGATACGCTAAAAGTTCATGTTCAGTCCCATAATCCTGTGAAAACGGATAAGTATAAGTGCAATACATGTGGAAAATTACTCTCTGGTTCCACTGCTTTAGTTGTACATGAAAGGTCTCATCTAAATATTAAGCCTTTTGTGTGTGATGTATGTGGCCTTGCATTTTCTCAGAGCGGCAATCTTCAGAAACATTTGCTAAGCCATACAGATGCGAAATTCTACAAATGTGAAATTTGCGAAAAAGAATTCAAGTATATTGAAACCTGGAAAGCACATCAGCGTGCTCATGCATTAAAGGAAGGTAGAGATGATGCATCCAAATTCGGGAAAGTTTATGTGTGTGAATATTGTGGGAAGAAATGTGCAACAGCTTCACAGCATAAAGTTCATCAACGGACGCACACGAATGAGCGTCCATTTCCATGTCAGTATTGTGGAAAGTCATTCAAAGAATCAGGAAAACTCAAACGGCATCGTAAAACACATTTATCCAATAACAATCAAAGGGTAGTAGTTCACGATATTAAGATTGAATCGCCGATTACCATTAAGAATTATTATTCTCATCATCCTGAAACTAATCAAACTTTTTATAATATGTGAGAAAGTTTTTATTTCACTCTTGGCATAAACCCAGCAAGATGTTCTAGTCCTAAAGAGTACAAATTCACGAGGCACTCAGTTCTCATCACCAACCTCAGATTTTGTCATATTTTGCAAAAAAAATTTTTTTATCTTTGAATATATTTGAAGTTGCAGTTTCTCCTGCTTTTTAATTCATGCTCTCTATCAGATGTAAAATTGTGTTTGCTTGAAAAAGCAAAGAATGGGTTTCAACACCAATAAGTGTTTTCAAATATTGTACTATTTGAAATAGTTGAACCACTGCAAGGATTAGGAGGAGGGGTAGTAAAGAGGAAGGTTAAGTAGAGTGTAAGATAAAATCATTTTTAAATAGGCCAGTACAAATGTAGAGGAATGTTTTTTCATGTCCTTTACATGAACAATTTTCATGAACTGGCATGAATCATATTCATGAACTGGCATTGAAAAAAATTAATGAAATGAGATTAACATTCATGGAATGACATGAACGATATTCATGAACTGACATGAATGATATTCATGGAATGGCATGAAAATATTCATGAACTTGCATGAATTATTATATGAATGTAATCCATTATACATATATAATAGTTTTTTTTTATTTAAATTTTTTGAATTTTTATTGATGGACTGATTGCAGAGGTAAGCCATGCTGTTCTGGTGACAGCTTGTATTATTGTGTCTACTCAGTCTTCGATTTTGAATGTAAACGGGTATTGTATATTATATCAAACATCAGATAGAATTTCTAGCAAAGTCTGTTTTCAAATTTGCTGAAATATCATTTTGCAAATCAGGGAAATCATCTGCATCAGTTCATTTTTACTGATAGTGACATTTTAGTGCACTAAGTCTTGATGGCCAAGTGGTGTCATTGCTTCAGTTCTGATTCTCCTTGGGACAAATTCTAGTTTCAGAAAGTTTGTGGCTGAAGTTGGTGGTTTTCTCGAGGCACTCCAGTTTTTATCATTGAACTGACTGCCTTGTTATAAGTGAAAAAAATATTGAGTGAGGTGTTAAACGCCATAACTGCACTTGCTGAACATTCAAATATACAATATTCACATTTTTTTCTTTTGTACATGTATATCCAGGGTCCCAGTACGTGCAACTATAAAAAAAATCATAAATTTTTGACATTTATTTCCATATCTTGTCAATCTTTTCAATTTACCCAAAAATCCAATAAATGTCCAAAATTTCTGATTTGCAGCAATTCTTTTTATAGTACTTGAATTATTAGGATGTTCATCTTAATTTTTGACCTGATCACCCCTACAGGGGTATGGAATGATCCAACAATATAATAATGTATCATTACTCATTTTGGAGATTCTGGGTATAACAGGTATAGGACTGGATAAAGAAATGTGCCAATATTAAAACTACTTTTGATTTTTTTTACATGTATAACAATTAAATATTTTATGTAGCCAAACATTAATTATTTTTTTTTTGGTTGTTGAATATCATTATCGAAGTCATTATTTGGTCTGATTAGTTAACTTAAAGAAATTTTTAACAATCCAAAATATAATGGGTATAACAAGTGTAAACTGGTTAAAGAGGAATGCTAAAATATAATTACTCTTGCTTTTAAATGATATTTTATAAATTCAAACTTCTATAAGTTAAAAATTTCCTCTTTTTTCTTTTTCTTCTTCTTGAATATCATGAAAAATTTTTTTTTTTTTTGCATCCAAATTTCGTTGTAAATTTTGAAGTCTTTATCGGTCTGAGTAGCTTTACTTGTTTTACTCGGTATGTTTTTACGGTCAAGGAACTGACACTGTCTGGATATAAGTTAAGGATCTCGACTAGGACAAAATACTGGTACTCTATTACTCATTAAGATGGTTACAGTAATTAAAGGAGTGGAGTGGAGTAATGGTGTTTTATGCCTCAGTCAAGATAATTTCACTTACATGTGTATTTCGAGGTCGTCAGTTCTTGGATGGTGAAGGAAACCGGAGTGTCAGGAGAAAACCACCGACCTTCAGGAAGCGAAGATGGAGGAAAATTGAATATCTAGAACATTTATGCTACAAATGAAGGATATTTGTGTGCATATAGAAAACCACTAACCTCCATTGCTTGGTAATCATTTTTTAACACATAAAATATTTGGGCTACATTTCAGGAACGTTCACAAAAATTCTAAATTATTGGTGTTAAAACTGGAATATAGTAAATATTATATGTGTTCTATGTAGACAAGTTTCTAATTTTGAAATGCTAAATGTATCACAATCATAGGCTATGCTTATATCTTTTAAAAAAATCTAACGCATGTTTTTCTGTTATATTTTGCGTTTTGGAGCCAACAATTTTATACCTGGACCACCAGGTTTTAAAATAATTCATAGAGGTTGGGTCTTCTTGTTCAGATTTATATTGGGTTATTATTGGTAGTATAAAATTTGTGTTTAATTTTTTTTTTTTTTTTTTTTTGTTTTGTTTTTTGTTTTTGTTTTTTGTTTGTTTTTTTTTTTTTTTGTTTTTTTTTTTTTTCAGTTGCTATAACTCTCGAGACTGCTAATCAAATAAGAACTTTTCCCCCGTAAAAATTAATATACTGGTAATTTGTCTTTTTTTTTTAAAAAACAACCATATTCCTTTGTTTATTCAGATTGACAATCCAGGACAACCTAATTCAGATAAAATTTCTAAATACCAGCTGAAATGGTGTTAAGATATTACATGTATATGAATACATTTGAATACAGTAAAAACCTTTTCAACGACTTTACCTACATGTATCTTGACCACCTTCACTAATTGGCACAGTATTTTGAAGTCCCAAAATCTTTTTTTTTTCACTATATTTTGTTTGTATATGTTAATCGCCAAAACCCCTTTATATCTTCAAAATTTGAATTTGACGATGAATCAAGGTATATATTAATGTAGATGACATTTTGTATGTATTATTTTGTATCATATTAAACATATTTATATATAGTACTTACTATATTATTATAATAGTATTATACATGCATGCAATTGTTTACTATAATTTGTTTATGTGTTGAGTCTTTGGTACTTATATTACCAATATCACAACAGTGTTAACAGAACCATGAATGGCTAGACAACAATGCCTTGAGTAAATTTTTATTTGTCTTTACTTTCTTATCCCTAGTAGGGCTCTTGGAAACCAAGCAATCTAAAGCTCTACCTTAATGGTTATATAACCTACATTTTACTGCTTGATTGTCAATAGCTTGCTGAAGGTCAGTGGTGCTCACATGGCACTCTGGTTTCTTCCATTGTTCCACTATAGCTGCCCATCTTGGTTTTGACCAGGTCACAAGACACGATTCTAACGTTTCATAGCTTAACTTGTAGTAAATCAAACAATCTGTTCTAAAGAAATGAGTCTAGATGTTCAGTTTGAACAGATTCTTCTGTTATTAAATTTGATCAGGGTTTCGATGGTGTTCATTGACATTATATCTTTACAGCCTTTTGATTGGTAAACATTGTATTTTCTGTATTGTGTTGGCCAGTTTGATTGGTTGACATTTTATTTTCAGTATCTTTTTAGCCAGTTTGATTGGTTAACATAATATTTTGTATGTTTTGGCCAGTTTGATTGGTTCTGTCTAAAGCCATTGTGATTGGTTGACATTGTTTTTTCATCATGTTTATGACCAGTTTCATTGGTTTTCAGGATGTTTATAATTATGAAGGGCTCTAAAGTGCATTTTTAGACATTGTACAAAATTTTATGAAATAACATCATTTTCATACCTCAGGCCTGCTATTGTTGATGTCGACAAATCAAATCTTACAGACAAGATTTCAGTCAATTAGGATACAGGGATTGTTTCAAAACTGAAGTCAGTATTTTGTCCAGACTGAAGTTTTTCTAATTTCTTTTAAACATTCATTATTTCTCACTGTATCATTTCACATAAGAGTTTCATCTGGATGAAAAACTCTAATCAAACCGATGGTCAGCTAATCATAATAATAGCTATGGTTTTGGCTTTAAAGTATGAATAAAGCGTTACAAATCGTTAAATATATTCAGCTCACTGAAGGAGTAACACTTAGGACTAACGCATGTTTTACATATGTAATACTTTTAGTTTCTGAAGCTTACTGGTACTGTTTCTTATACTATATAAGTATTTATTTTGACTGTGTATTAATACTGCCTTTTGGCGTTAAATTAATTTCTACCAATATTAATACACTTCAACATTAATTTTAGCTCACCTGTCTAAGGGGAAACAATGACAGTGCCAATATTAGTACACACTAAATGTTTGAGCCCCTTGGAAGCGCCAAATATAATACTTGTGAATACAGTACATTGGCTCCTATACTTAAAATATGGTTAATTTTTTTGGCTCTTGCCTTTTTGAGAGCCAGTTCTAACCCTGAAAGCAGTTAAGGTTATTGTTGTTGTTGTTACATGTATTTTTTTAACATATTATTTTATTTGGTCCCAGGTTTTCGGAAAAAAATGATGTTAATGCATAATGTTTTTTATTATATCATTGTTGAGAAAATCGAAGATATTTTTCTCATATGTGTGTGTGTGTGTGTGTGGAGCTGTAATTCAATTACATACTTGCATATACAATGTATAATATTAATTAATATCTACATGTATGTTATTTTATTACAGGTTTTAATTCATGTTGCCGCCAAAAGCTATAAAAATTTGATGATACCATGTAAAACAAAGTTTATTCATCCTACCATACTTGATCATATATCTGATTTTTTATTCGGATGTACAGCATACATACATGAATTTTCGTGAAATCTTGCCATTTAAATTGGAGGGAAATTTGAAATGTATTGCAGTTTTGCATTTGAAGAAAAATTATTTAGCTCATAATTTCAATATATAAAAAAAATTAAAAATTTAAAATGTTGCCAGCTTTAAGTGGCATGAAAATTTAATATGTAGCCATTTTTAATGATATGACAATTTTAAATGTGTTACTTTCATTTGCCAGGAAAAAAAAGAAATGTTGTTTTCATTTTTAGTAGCAGAAAATTTGAAATCAGTCATTTTTAATTTCAGGGGGATTTAAAATGTAACTACTTTAGAAAAAGTCGAGATGTTGCCATTTTTTTAAAAGCAAAAACAGTTGCTATGTAGCCATTTTTAACATAGTTACCAAGGAAATTATGTTTGAAGATGAACTTGTTAAAAGTTAACATAAAACAAAATTTAAAAATACATGTAATTGTGATCACTCAAAACATAGGTTTTAAATTTTTTCTTTTTTTTTTTAATTGGCGAAATGGCTTACGTTTATAACTTGTATACTTGTAGTCATGGCAATGGTAGAACTACCTTTTGTAACATCCATCCCACTTTTTAAATTCTTTGTAAAATATTAGAAAAAATTATTTTCAAATAAGTGTTCAACACAGCTTCTTATTTTTCATTTTTAAATGTTTTTCTATGAAAACAATAATTTTAGTGAAAGATACAAATTGAAGCGCTTCCTTAGAGAGATTAGATAAAAATGTAAAGATTTAATGAACCTACTTATTGAAATGGAATTGTTAGTTTAGTTTTTATTAGTCTGTTAATTATGACCTGTTAGTGGAATTAAATTGTATTTCTATATGAATATATACATTTGTATATGAACTTATACTACCATAGGCATTTGCATGATTTATAATGATATATTGGAATGTTAATTAAAATTAAATAAAATATAATAAAATTCAAATGTTAATTTTTTATTCTGAAAATATGTTTTGCTTTATATAGTTTTTTCTCATTTTTAGAAATTGCCACCCACAAGTTTATTGAATGGGTTTAAATTCCAGGTCAAGTATATTTCATTTATATTGAGACATCACCAGCTATAGGTAAAGTAGCAGAAATTCTGACTTTGCAGTGCACACTTGAAGCGATGTGCAGGAAGGTTTCTTTAGTGTGCCAAGCCTGCCATGATACGGGGCAACCATTTTTAGGGTCTCACCCAAAGGACCCCATGACTTTCATTTCTAAATGCTCAGTGCTTTGAGAAAAGAACAGTCACTACCAATTTTCAAGCCTTGGTCAGACCTTGCCAGAGTTCAAACCCTCAACCTCCCACATACCAAGCGAGCATTCTACCAACTGAGGTACCGTATTGGTATCACCATTCAATTAATGCTATCTTCTTTTGTCTATCACGTTAGATGTGAGAGTCCATCTTGAAAGTAGGTCATAAATTTGAACTCCAAATGGGCCATACCTAAGATGTTTAATTTGGAATACTGCAGCCTTGTCTAGCATGAAGCAGAGGGCAGAGTATCAACTGCCTCACTGAGTGTCAGAATGTGATTGGGGATGTGGTATGCTTCTCTGTCACATCCTGATTAGATTACCTCGCATGTTAAAGTGTCCCGAGGTGCACCATAAAACACATTTATACACAAACTACTTCTTTGATAAATCCTTAGAGAATAATCAACTTGCTCTTGTTGCGAATAGCTAGAAAATTGACTGTGGTATTAACACCATTAATCTGCTCAACCTTCCCAATAATGTACCAAGATTCAAGTTTTACATATTCAGATCTTAAGTTTGTAATTTTTTGGTACAACGTTGGGGTTTGAACCCACAACTGTTAGAAAGACGTTACCAGTGTCATTAGGCCATGCATGTCCATCTGAGTTTTACATGAAGTAACTACCAATTTCAGTGACCTATATGAAGCACCAGCCTAAAAATTCATAATACCTCTTGCATCCTAAGTTTTGAATCCTGTGCTGCAATAATGCAGATCCTAGTATGAGTAACTTTTCTCAGTTGGCTTGACAGGGTCTAACAAGAGGCCCAATAGGGCCTGTGATGCTCAACTGGCTGAATATGTAAGACAATGTTTTTTTTGTTTGTAATGCTGTTTAACACTTTACTCAAGAATATTTCACTTATACGGAGACTGTCAGTTTTGGAAATAGTGGAGGGCACTGGAGTATTGGAGAAAACCAAGACCAAGAAGCAAGTTAACTGACAAACTTTCGCCATGCCATAAACTCAGCTGGGTTTAGCCAGTTGAGCTTAAAATGGATCAACAATGGCTTTTTTTTTTTTTCATATCTAGTAACAACGGGCATCTTGGACTGGTGCAAACTTTTTTCAGGCTGATGTACATGTAGGAACCTTCCACACAAAATTTGGTTCCAATTCGCCCAGTGATTTTAAAGGAGAAAATTTTTACTAAATATTACACCTAATTTGCATATTTCTTGAAAATTGGGTCAATAAAAATTTTCTCGGAAAGAAACCATTATATATTTTGAATCCCACACAATATACTTTCTATATTTAAAGTCGTGGAAAAAAGGATCCACAATAGCCATTTTTTTTTTTTTTTTTTTTTTTTTTTTTTTGGGGGGGGGGGGGGGGTGGGGGGGGGGGGGGGGGGTTCAGAGGAGAAGATTTTTTACTTCATTTCACAAAATATTGCACCTAATTTGCATAATAAGTGAAAATTGGAAAAAAGTGAAAAAAGACACAGAAAAACATGTTACATATGTTAAATCCCCCACAATAAACATTCTACGTTTCAAATTTGAGCTAAATCCATGGAAAAAGGATCCACAATGGCCATTTTTCTGTATTTTCTATTTATAGTATGGTGGCCATCTTGGATGTCAGGCGGGGGTTGCCTGGTAAAAACTTTAGTCAGGTCAACGTAGGGACCTTCCACACTAAATTTCATTCCAATTGGCCTAGTGGTTTCAGAGAAGATTTTCAAAGATTTCACAGAATTTTGCACTTAATTTGCATAACTAGTGAAAACTGGGTCAATGAAAAAAGACCCGGAAAAATCCGTTACATATGTTGAATCCCCAACAATATACTTTCTACATTTCGAATTCGAGCTAAATTGGTTGAAAAATGGAACTACAATGGCCATTTTTGTGTTTTTTTCTATTTATAGTAACTGCAGCCATCTTGGATGTCGGACAGGGTTGTCTGGTACAAACTTCAGTCAGGCCGAGGTAGGGATCAACCACACAAAATTTTGTTCCAATTGGCCCAGTGGTTTCAGAGGAGAAGATTTTCAAAGATTTTGCTAAATATTGCGCCTAATTTGCATAATTCTTAAAAATTGGGTCAATGAAAAAAGATTCAGAAAAACCAGTTAAATATGTTGAATCCCCCACTATATACTTTCTACATTTCAAATTTGAGCTTAATTGGTCAAAAAATGAATCCACAATGGCCATTTTTGTGTTTTTTCTATTTATAGTAATGGCGGCCATCTTGGATGTCGGACCGGGTTGTCTGGTACAAACTTTAGTTGGGCCAAGGTAGAAATCAACCACACAAAATTTCGTTCCAATTGGCCCAGTGGTTTCAGAGAAGATTTTCAAAGATTTCCCTAAATATTACACCTAATTTGCATAGTTCATAAAAATTGGGTCAATGAAAAAAGACTCGGAAAAACCCGTTACATATGTTGAATCCCCCACTATATACTTTCTACATTTCAAATTTGAGCTAAATTGGTGGAAAAAAGGATCCACAATGGCTATTTTAGTGTATTTTCTATTTATAGTAACGGCGGCCATCTTGGATGTCGGACAGGGTTGTCTGGTACAAACTTTAGTCAGGCCGAGGTAGGGATCAACCACACAAAATTTTGTTCCAATTGGCCCAATGGTTTCAGAGGAGAAGATTTTTAAAGATTTCCCTAAATATAACACCTAATTTGCATAATTCTTAAAAATTGGGTCAACGAAAAAAGACTTGGAAAAACCCGTTACATATGTTGAATCCCCCACTATATACTTTCTACATTTCAAATTTGAGCTAAATTGGTGGAAAAAAGGATCCACAATGGCTATTTTAGTGTATTTTCTATTTATAGTAACGGCGGCCATCTTGGATGTCGGACGGGGTTGTCTGGTACAAACTTTAGTCAGGCCGAGGTAGGGATCAACCACACAAAATTTTGTTCCAATTGGCCCAGTGGTTTCAGAGGAGAAGATTTTCAAAGATTTCCCTAAACATTACACCTAATTTGCATAATTCATAAAAATTGGGTCAACGAAAAAAGACTCGGAAAAACCCGTTACATATGTTGAATCCCCCACTATATACTTTCTACATTTCAAATTTGAGCTATATCGGTGGAAAAATGGATCCACAATGGCTATTTTAGTGTATTTTCTATTTATAGTAACGGCGGCCATCTTGGATGTCCGACGGGGTTGTCTGGTACAAACTTTAGTCAGGCCGAGGTAGGGATCAACCACACAAAATTTTGTTCCAATTGGCACAGTGGTTTCAGAGGAGAAGATTTCAAAGATTTTGCTAAATATTGCGCCTAATTTGCATAATTCGTAAAAATTGGGTCAACGAAAAAAAGACTCGGAAAAACCCGTTAGATATGTTGAATCCCCCACTATATACTTTCTACATTTCAAATTTGAGCTTAATTGGTCGAAAAATGAATCCACAATGGCCATTTTTGTGTTTTTTCTATTTATAGTAATGGCGGCCATCTTGGATGTCGGACGGGGTTGTCTGGTACAAACTTTAGTCAGGCCGAGGTAGGGATCAACCACACAAAATTTTGTTCCAATTGGCCTAGTGGTTTCAGAGGAGAAGATTTTCAAAGATTTTGCTAATTATTACACCTAATTTGCATAATTCTTAAAAATTGTGTCAACAAAAAAAGACTCGGAAAAACCCGTTACATATGTTGAATCCCCCACTATATACTTTCTACATTTCAAATTTGAGCTAAATCAGTGAAAAAATGCATCCAGATTGGCTATTTTAGTGTATTTTCTATTTACAGTAACGGCGGCCATCTTGGATGTCCGACGGGGTTGTCTGGTACAAACTTTAGTCAGGCCGAGGTAGGGATCAACCACACAAAATTTTGTTCCAATTGGCCCAGTGGTTTCAGAGGAGAAGATTTTCAAAGATTTCCCTAAATATTACACCTAATTTGCATAATTCTTAAAAATTGGGTCAACGAAAAAAGACTTGGAAAAACCCGTTACATATGTTGAATCCCCCACTATATACTTTCTACATTTCAAATTTGAGCTAAATTGGTGGAAAAATGGATCCACAATGGCTATTTTAGTGTATTTTCTATTTATAGTAATGGCGGCCATCTTGGATGTCGGACGGGGTTGTCTGGTACAAACTTTAGTTGGGCCAAGGTAGAAATCAACCACACAAAATTTCGTTCCAATTGGCCCAGTGGTTTCAGAGGAGAAGATTTTCAAAGATTTCCCTAAATATTACACCTAATTTGCATAATTCATAAAAATTGGGTCAATGAAAAAAGACTCGGAAAAACCCGTTACATATGTTGAATCCCCCACTATATACTTTCTACATTTCAAATTTGAGCTTAATTGGTCGAAAAATGAATCCACAATGGCCATTTTTGTGTTTTTTCTATTTATAGTAATGGCGGCCATCTTGGATGTCGGGCGGGGTTGTCTGGTACAAACTTTAGTCAGGCTGAGGTAGGGACCTTCCACACCGAATTTCGTTCCAATTGGCCCAGTGGTTTCAGAGGAGAAGACCAAAGTTTACACACGCACGCACGCACGCACGCAGGCACGCTTCGCCATGCCATAAGCTCAGCTGGCTTTAGCCAGTTGAGCTAAAAATGTATGCACTATAGCTGTAACTACCAAATCAGTGGTCCACAAGAATTGGCAGTTTAAAAATTCAAAGTTCTTCTTACAACCTAAGTTTTGAATTCTGTGTTAGCAGATCCAAGTGTGAGTAACTCTTTGTCAGTTGGCTTGACGGAGTCAGTGGTTTTCTCTGAGCATGTATTGACTATAGTTGTAATCATCATAGTCTATGATTCATAGAAAAGACTTTTTGAATATAACTGAATAAATCTTAACTGAGGTGTAAAACACCACAACTCAAACCTTACTACTGACACCAAAAGATTGGCTGAAAATTAACGGTACTCATTACTGCAAAATTGCAAATGATCTTGTGGAATTAAATTTCGCTATTTTCGTGGATTAGTAACTACCACAAAATTTAATGTCAACAAAATATTTTCACTTACAGAATGGAATCTACTTTTACAAAACACAATCCTAAGAAATTTTCACCCAACAATTAAAAAAAAATCAAAAATCAAAACCACAAAATTTTATCCCCATTAATATATTTATGATTCTCCAGTATTATTTTTGCATAATAAAACAATACAGAGTATTAAATAGAATGATTTTTATAATCTGATCTTATGCAATGAATGATAAAAAACAAATTATATAACACTAAACCTGTGTTTGTTTAAAAATAAATGTTATACATATTCATATACATGTACTTGTATTAATTTCATAATAATAAAATGTATCACAATAGTGGGGGAAATCCACAATTCCAATTTAAAACAAAGCACAAACAAATTACAATATAATTTACATATTCTACAATTGGCATTTTAAAAGTTATTCATTTACCTTGACCTTTCATGATTTCTTTCATTCACCATGACTTTCCATGAAATTATTGACCTTGTATGGCCACATTGAATCAAATTCCACACTGCAAGACCACATTACATTCACCTTGACCTTGCCTGAAATCATTACATGCCACTAACCTTGACCTTGTATTGCCCCATTTAATCACCTTCCACACTCCAACATTACATTCACCTTGACCTTACCTAAAATCATTACATTCCACTAACCTTGACCTTGTATGGCCTCCATTAAATTACCTTCTACACTGCAAAACCAACATTAGATTTACTTTGATTTTGTCTGAAATCATTACATTCCACTAACCTTGACCTTGTGTGGCCTCCATTGAATCACCTTTCACACTGCAACACCAACATTACATTCACCTTGACCTTACCTAAAGTTATGACATTCCACTAACCTTGACCTTGTATGGCCTTCATTGAATCACCTTTCACACTGCAACACCAACATTGCATTCACCTTGATCTTGCATAAATGAAAGTTGTATAGAATATATCACATGATTAAAGATGATTACATGATTCTCTTTTACACTATTCATCTGTTGCAACAAGTCACTTCAAATTAACTCAATTGTTTCATCAAAATAAAGTTCATTTTAAACACGTTCAAAGTTTACTTAAAACATGTTCAAGCTCATGTTATATTGGTAAGTTTACTCTTTTCATTAATAATTTTTTATTTTTTTTTACACAGTATTAACATACTATTTGTTAAAACATTACTCAATTGAGAAGGGTTTACTCAAGTTGAGCCCCTAACAGAATAACTTGAATGTACTCTACTTCTACAACTGGAGTCTGTGTTGATGATAATCAAGAATGCACATAACAATTTTATTTTATTACAACATGGCTCAAGAATTTAGTGAACAACATGAAACACTTTTTAGATTTTACTGAATTTTGACAAAAGTAATAAAATGCCCACTTTTCATGCCAAATAAAAATGTGGTTCAACAGTGTGCAATACATCATTCCTTTTACAACATACATAAAATTGCATTGTAAGAAATTATTCCGGGAATTAACAAAGAAGAATTGATTGATTGATTGAACCGGTCTTTGCATCCCAGTCAAGAATATTATACTTATATTCAGACATCACCAGCTATAAGTAGAGTGGAAGAGATTTTGACCTTTGCAGTACACTTTGGGCAATGTGCAGGGAGGGTTCTATAATGTGCCAAGCCTGCCGAAGAACCCCTTTCATTTCTAAATGCTGAGAAACGAAAATATTAATAATAAAAACAGTTGCTACCAACTGAGCTAATGTGGTGATGCTTTTATAGATAAAATTTTTAAATATATGACATAATATGAGCTGGGTTCTTAACATTCATACACTGTTTTAAACTGAGATATATATTGACCATACTTTTTTCGGAAGCGGTCAAAATAAAGTGTCTGCTAAAGACAGCAGGTATCGGTCAGCACACTTTGGGAGAATGCTGTTGTAAGGTAAAAAACATGATTTTAAACAGGGCTACAAAACATCAAAGTCAAAACAGCACATGCACACAAAATCCAGAATATAAATTCGTTACTCCATTATATACAAAATGAAAATGATTCCATTCATACATCTCCATGAAGCATTTTCCCCTTAAAATTTATAACTTAAAACTTAAAAAAAAAAAAGAAAAAAAAAAACTATTATAATCAAAATTGTTCTATCTTACCACTTATTTACAAAAACTATAAAAAAAAAATGTTTAAAAGCCTAAAATGTTTCTGACTTCAAAATGTACTTAAAATTTAATCATTCCTCAAGCATAAAATTTTTTTTTTAATAAAATACACGTGTACATACAAAATTCTAAACGATAACAAACCTCACATGTACCATATAAAGCCTACATAATGTTTATCCAGAATTACTTCTTACACTGTAACAGTAGAAATGATGATGATGATAAATAATGCTTTTATACCATCGTACATATAGATTCTATCACTAACTGATAAATCATTAATTTTCATTCTTGTGGTTTTAGTGGATAGTCTATCAAATAAAAAAAAAAATCTGATTATTAGATACAAATTCTTGAATTTAAATTAATCCTAAATAGGTCTGTTTGTCTTGCCTTAATTTGCTTACAATTTTTGGCGATAACTACTTATCTACAGTAAGTGAAATTGATTCTGTAAATCAATTTAATTTCACTGCACTTTTTTTGTGTGAATAAACCACAAATATAATTCTATTGAAATATCATAGCCATCACAGCTAAAAAGATACAATGGCCATGTGATTTCATGCAGTGATAGTCTATGCCTGTAAAAAATGTTTACTGTTTTCAGTTATATATCAATCGTAAAAACAAATCAACATTGAGATTTTATGTCACTGCCAGGTATTAAATTAATAATTAACATAAATGTACTGTGTAGCTGTAAGCAGTAAAAATAATTAAAGTGTATTATTGGTACCATTACTTATTGTGTTTTTCAGTTGAAAGGACGGTAATGTTAGAAGCCTCTGCTTGATTCTGTACTACAGCTAAAACTCTGGTCGATTCCACTGCGCCCGTTTTGTTTACATCATGGTTAACAGTTACCATATACCCACCTCCAGGATTCCCCGTAACAGAGGTGACCCCCGAAGCCACTGGTGGTATATAGTAACCCCGTACTGGTATGGGGGTATCTTGATCATGTGATAAGCTAGATATGGCAGCCACTAGAGTTGGATGTGAGGCTGTAAATGAAGTTGAATTTGGCTCAATTTTCACACCTACACTAGTTGGTTCTGTCTCAATTTCAACTGTGGGTTTCGGCATTAATTTTCGATTTTTCATGGAAACTGGTTTACTTTTTGTTTTCGTATTATTCTGACGCTTAACTTCTTTAAAAACTTCTTTTTCATGAGAAAATTTGTGTTTCTTAAGATCTCTGTTGAAAATAAAACCTTTGCCGCACAAATCGCAGACATATGGGCGGTCATCAGTATGGATCTTTTTGTGTGAGCGCATGTTACTTTTATCAGAAAAGGCTTTTCCGCAAACATCACAAATGAAAGGTTTTTCCCCAGTGTGAACCCTCAAATGACGATCACAATCTTGTTTCTCTCCAAACAGTTTCAAACATATTGGACATTTATAGACTTTCAAATCATAACTATCCAAGTCCTTATGGTCTAAATGGTAGCTAACATAATGACTCTTAAGGGAGCCTGAAGATCGGCAACCTTTCCCACAAATTTTACATTTGTGCGAAGGTTCGGCAAGATGACTTTTCCTATGAGTGATGAGTGAAGAACGTTGACGAAAAACTTTACCACAAAGATGACACATAAACATTTTGGCCTGACTGTGAACTTTTAAATGGTTCCTTAAGACATCAATGGCTCTGAAACCTTTCTGACAAATTTTACACTTAAACGGGCGTTCTCCTGTATGAACACGGACATGATCCCGATACTGTTTTCTTGTTCGGAAACGCTTTCCACATTCATCACATAAATATGATTTCTCATCAGTATGGGAAATGAGGTGTATCTTTAGATTCTTAGCTTCTGTAAAGCCCTTTCCACAAACATTACACTGATGTGGTTTTATTAACCAATGGATTTTCGCGTGTCGAGTCAAATTTTCTTTTGATGTGCTTGTATGGCCACATGTTATACAAGTGAATTGTCCCTCTTTATCATGCGCTTGTTTATGCTTCTGAAGTGACCTCTGCTGGAAAAATACTTTTTTACAAAGATCACATGGGTATGTTTTCTTATCAGGATTGTGCGAGGCAATATGAATTTTACAGACAATCATACTCGAAAATGTTTCTCGGCAGACATGACAAGAGTAAGGTTTCTTCTTTTCTGGTTTTTCAATCCATTTATCAGTATTGCCCTTCAAATCAGTTTCACTCAGTTGAATAGAGTTCATACTCGTAGCAGCATCAACAGGAGTTGTCGGTCTTGACCTGGGCTCTTGTTTGATATCAATTTCGATGTTATCCAAAGTTTTTCCCCTTTCCTTCATTGACTGACCATGAACTTCATCCATATGTTTTTTAAGCACAATAATGGACTTGTAGGTAAAAATCTTTCCACATATGTCACATGCTAGTTTCCCTTTCTTGTTTTTGTAGCATTTCCACAAGTTCAAGGCTCTTTTTGTATATGTTCCATGGTAGACAAGTTTGTGTGCACGTTTTCTATCCAATGAGGTAAAAGTTTTTTTGCATATTTCACATAAGTGATTTTTTTGTAATTTGTGTGAATTTCTGTGATGAAGGTAACGATATAAGTTGTGGAAACTAAGTCCACATTTGTGGCAAATAAATGCTGCATGTTCAAGTGGCGAAAGTCTATCTGATGAGGAGTAGTGTACTGCTAGATGGTTTGCTAAACCGGTTCGCGTTTTAAACTGACGTTCACAGATATTGCAAAACTTGTCTTCTGATGACTTTGGAGGTTTAATGCGATCAGGATTCTTCATAGTATATATGTCCTCATTATGAATTTTTCGAACATGTGTTTTCAAACTGTTGTACGTTTTTAACTTTGCTGTACATAGGGGACACGAGAAATCTTTGGACTTTGTTAAGTGAACAGCTTGTTCATGCTTCCGCACATCTTCCCTTCTCAAAAACATTTTCCCACAAATTTTGCATTCTTCATTTTTTCCTTTAGTATCATGTAGTAAAAAATGACGTTTAAAACTCGACACGGAACAAAGTTTCAGATTACAAACCTTACACTGGTACATTTTACGACCTGACCTAGTCACAACTTTTGGCAAATGTTCGTCCCAGGTAATGTTATGTTTATTGGTATTACCATCAGACTGTTTCAAGGCATCTGATTGGTCATTTCTAATCTTTATTCTTAGCAGTTCTTTTATTTGTCTATCTACAGAGGCCGGATTTATCTTTTCTAATGCTTTTTCCATAATTTCTGGCTGAAATGAAGTTGCTCTTTTTTGAGGTAAAATTATTTGACTCTTACCCCTTACATCAAAAAGTGAAGGCGAAACCTGTAGCGAGCTTGAAGCATTTACCGGAACAGTCAACATACTGGAATCAATTTCACTATCTTTTAAACCGACGAAAGAATTTGCATCAGTTTCCGAATCTTCCTGCGACATCTGTGTATCATCCATATCATTAGAAGTGTAAGCACTATCTGAAGAAGGAACTTTTTCACTTTCACCAAAGTTTGAATTGGGTTCAACTTTCAAGCCTAAAAATTCTGCTTCTGTGATCGACCTCGCCCCAAGATATTCAGACATATTGTTCACTTCCTCTTTAATATTATTAGCAATATTAGGATCATAGATGTTGGATTCTATCACTTTACTGTCATCACTGTAACTCAGGGTTTCCCTCTCTATACCAACAGTGGGTGGAAACGGTGCTACACTCTCTGTCTGGTTTAATACCAGCTGGTTGCCATTCTTGTCACTCTGCAGCTGAATGGAACTATCAACCTGTTGACTGCTATTTGGAAACAAGGTAGTTACAGTTTCTCTAGACAAGGATATTGCCGACTCACTGGCATAAATATCTGAAAATATTGTAAGAATAGGAATTAAAATCAAAGCACAGACTGTGCTGAACTTAGAAAAGTAGCGATGAAAGTCTGGTAACCAAGTTAATATTTATACTAGGTCGAGTGGAGCAGAGGAATGGTGTTATACACACAGTCAAGATTTTTTTCAATTGTCATGTTATGGTGCCTATGAATAGGAACATAAAAATTAAACTATAAAAAAATAGGGTAAATCAGGAAATTAATGCGAGCAAGACATTAATGCGAAAAATGCGAGGCCCATTCCATCGCATTAATTTCTTGTCGCATTTATTTTCCGATGAATTTCTGTATTCTGTATATTCATTGTAAATTGAGTTACCTCCCTTAACCAAAAGTTGTTATCATAACTGATTAATAAAAGCACATTCTCATTTGAAAGTACTTTGATTATAAGTAATCTTACATTCAAACTTGTGAGTTGAAGACAATCAGTTCACACATTCAGACATGGACATCCTAATTTTGAATGCTTTATTTTAATAAAAACTCCAAGCGTTATATTTGAGTATGTTTGTTTTTTTAAAAAAAGACCACACATTTCTTTGTTCTGATAATCCTTTACCACCCTGGTTAATTTAAGACAATGGCTCATTGGCACATGAAAATTTACCCTCGGCACACCTCGCTGTTTGTCGAAAGAAAGCCTGTTTATAATGTGTTTATAAATTAAGGAAGACATAATATAATAATTTTTGAGTCCATAATTAAATGTTTATAATAAGATAAAGATGGGCAAAAATTTTAAAAATTAAAAAAAAAAAACGCATTAATTTCATGACGCATAAATTTCCTGATTTACAGTAACTTATTTGGGTTTTTTTTTGTAGTGAAGAACTAACTGTGAAATAATTATTCTTATGGGGTTCAATTTTTTGGTGGTTCGTAGAAAATATACCATTTTGTGAGATGGTTTATATGTAGTCCAGGTTTCCATTGAAGTTATTTGGTTGTTTTATTCCAGGAACACAGGTTTCATTCACCATCCAAAAACTGACTGCCTCGATATAAGTGAAAAAAAAAAAAAAAAAAAACTTGACTAGGGCATTAGACATCTTTTCATCACCAAGTGAGTTATTCATACCATTCATGGACATGTTAAGTTATCTGTAAAAACAACTACATACTGCGTCAACTAACAGCTAGATATGGCAGCATACTTTACCTTGACAAAACTTGAAGAACCTATTACAGATTTCTCTTTCTCGACTTAGAAACATTTTCCCGATTTTGGATCCTGACAAATACATCTTTCTGTGTTGCAAATTTGTAGTTATGATAAACGACTCATGCCCTGATGTTGATAACTTGTTACACTGTAAAATATTAAACTTTAAATATCAAAGTCATAGATGACATAAATATATTGGGAATTTGGGAGCTCAATAGTCAACCAAAAAATCTCTGAACAGAAAATGAATTAAAGGCCAAATTTCAAAGCTCGTTCTGTAATTCAATTTCCGTTCTAAAAAATACACTGATAATTCATTGTGAATATGCACAGTAAGAACACTGACCACCAAACTGCTAAAATATTTTTACAGTTTTGAGACCTGCTTTAGTTTTTCAATTTTTTTTTCATAATTTTTGTCTTCAACTTTCTTGGACTAGATGGTCCAAATCGTATACAAATTCTAGTGTGAGAAAGTTTGTCAGTTTGGTTTTCTCTAGGCACTCAATTTATTTACTTATTTATTTATTTATTTATTTTTTTTTTTTTGGTTTATTTTTTATTTTATTTATTTTTTATTATTTGGTAATTATGCAAATAAGACCACTCAGCCATAATGTTTCCCTTAGAACTGAATGAATGTACAGGACAGATTACATGGAACAAATACCTAACATTGTAGCTATTAGTTTTAAATCGTCACATTTTTATCCATTATTAATGGTTACTGAACACTTCAAAATGCATTGGAATTGTCAAAAAAAAAAAAAAAAAAAATACTATAGCTTCCAAAATAATTCTCGGGAAAATATGCATCAGATACTTTAAACACTGAATGAAAGTACCCTTCTGAACAGATGGAATCATGCTAAGATGAAAACTTTAACTGTGAAATCTTCTGATTTTTTTTCCCGGTTAGCTAAAAATCATTTTGAATAAATTTAACCTTACCCAGGACATGAGATCTGTCAGGAAGTCATGGTCTTGGTCCTGCCCCATCTTATCAGCACAAGTTTTAGCTGAAATATACAAAAAAATTTATACATAAAATATGCAATGTATTACTAGTAATTACATGCTTGTGTTGCCGACTTACTGATCACACAAAAGTTTTTCCAAGAGCTCAAAATCTGTCTCCCTTGTTGGATTGCCATATATACATTTACAAACCCAAAATTTACCTGAATGATGAATCAAGGTCAAATTCAATATATATATATATATATATATATATATATGTGTGTGTGTGTGTGTATGTGTATTCAGAAAGAATAAAGAATATAACACATAAGTGGAGTAATGGTGTTATAGGCCAAAGTCAAGATTTGTTCACTTCATGAACTAATAATAAGGTGGCAAGTTCAGGAATGGAGGAGGAATCTGAATACAACCCACAGAATACAACCAATCTTCTGCAAGCAACTTCTCAAACTATGATCTACAAAAGTGGAATTTTAACCTAGGAGACAGTTAGAGGCAATTGAAAAAGTCACCATATCCATTTGCTGGATATTTCTCATGTTTGTTCACAGATATAAGGAGTATAACATATACCAATATACATGTATATGAATTGGGAGTGTTATATTGGTGTTTATGCCCTAGTCTAAAAGAATTTTGCTTACATCAAGGTGGTCAATTCTTAACACTTGAAAAGTCACCAATCAAGTGAACTAGAAAAAACATTTATCACACTAGGATTTACCATACTTTCCTTTATTCAACTTTTTACACCACTTAATTAGCTTCCAAGGCCCCCACTTACCTATAAGCCAAAAGCCTAGTATTGTCATGTGATTTAGACATGAGGCTACATGACCAGTGAAAAGTGCTTGCAGCAGTTGTAGAGATGGAATCAAAAATTTTTATTCAAGGATCAAAATGGTCATGTCTGACAAATTGAAAAGGGTTTAATTTTTAATTGCCATCTTATAACTTTAAATATCAAGTCATATGAACATATACCATAACAGAAGTTGTCAGAGGATCATGAATCCCCCCAGAGTCCCCCAATTACACAATAATAGCTGAAACAATGTGCAGCAAGACAAGATGGGATACGAGGTTGGCAGCATAAAGGATCTAGTAAAGTACTGGAATACAACAGGATTCATAACATTAAGTTGACCTAATTCAAGCTGCAAAATTAAGTTGACCTAATTACACGTGTTGTATTAGTATATACAATTTAACACAGCATATTGTGTAGTGTACATGGCAATGTTTTGATCAAAATACATGTGTACCTGAATTACAGATAGAATGGAATGGAGTGATGGTATTTTAATGACCTAGTTAACATGAAAATTTAAAGTTCTGATATACTGGAGAAACCAGAGTGTCCAGTAAAGATCAAAACATTTCACAACAAACAGGCAATGTTTCTTTGACCAAGATCTGTCTCCAATAAAATTGAACCCTAAGCATTGATATGCTCTATGATTTACTGATGAGCTCTGATTTATAACCCCATGCTTTAGAATATGGTGCATGTACTTCTTAAATAAAATAACTTGTTTAAATTATAAACCAGTCTTATTAGAAAAAATCTTCTGTCTGAAAAGTGTTGAGATGAGACATGGTCTGCTATACATAATGAGGGCTTCCATTTGACCTCTGATCCCTGAAAACTATACTTAATCAGGGCCTTCCATTTGACCTTTGATCCCAGAAAACTGTACTTAATCAGGGCTTCTATTTGACCTTTGACTTTCAGGAGTCAAAAGTCACTCTTCAAAGTCTCAAAAAGTTAATCCAAATAAACACAGATGTTTCTTACTGAAAATCAGGATTCATTTGTTTAAAGCTTGATTTGTTTGAACAATGATAACAACAAACCCATAAGCTCTATAACAATCTACACAATTCATTTGGTGGTTTGAATTTTAAAACTCAAAATTCTTTGATTACTCAAAGTCAAAATTCGAAGTCCGTCACATTTCTAGTTTCACTGTTTGTCCAATGATTTGTTTCACAATACCAATAGCTAAAAAGAAAAAACACTGACCAGATATTCAGCCCTTGTGAGATGGTAGATGGTGGATTGTAAAAGAGTCTTGGTGGATCCTATGTGGATTCAATAGCTATTCCAAAAACACTAAAAAATATAATAAAACATCTAACACTTCACAGAATTCATGTACGATTTATTGACTTCCAATCGTTTCACTGACTATGCAGTAGTGGTATCGTCATTATTATCCACAACCAGTTGTTGGCCATTGTCAGGGCAGCGATCCTCAGCAATAATCACAAGATTAATAATTGATAATTGCAGACATCATTCAGTAGTTTCTGGATTGTAGTCAACTCCATTTCCTTTCCGTTTCTTGCTATTAAAAACAACAATGGTGGATGAAGACTGGATAATTTATCTGTAACCAAGTAACACAAGGTCAAAAGTGTGGGAGGTATTTGGGTTTTTAAATAAAAGAAGGAGCTCACTATGCAAGAAAACCTGGCTTTCACAAAATAAGGTACTTATAATTAGTTTTATTTGTTACTTAATACTGATGTATCTCCAATTTTGGATCATAATTTTTGTCTGATTGGACATCACTTCTATGCAGTCATCAGAAATCTTGTTAAATTCCGACAACGAGATACAACTAGATGTACCATAATCCTACAGTGAATGGTTTAGCTATGTTGGCATCAGGAAATATGTTAAATTCCAACAGCCAGATATGTCAGGATGTTCCATGGTCGTTCCACAGGATGTACCTTGGTTCTCTAGTAAATGGTGCCATTGACTATGTAGGCATCAGGAAACATGGAGAGATACCTCAGGTTGTTCCAGGGTCCTTCCAGAGCACATGAAAGTTATACTTTTGGTTGTTTCTAATTTGACTTGATTGATAATCATATGTATATACATAAATATATATGGATTGCAGCTGCAGTGCAGGTGGTGTTTAAAAATAACACAACCATGTACAAACCATTTTACAGTAACTAAACAACATTATTATAACACACGAGGCTCAATATCACAAAATAATTTTAAAAGTCTGTTGGCAAAATTACCTTGACTTTCGCGTACATGGTCTGAAGTTGCACGGAGGGAATGATTACTGTAGCGTTTAGATAATCCGACTTTTACAGAGAGGTTTGGCATCATCTGGCTAACAGAGTTGTGACCCAGCGGAATAGCTGCATACCATTTAAGCCCTTTCTTACTCGGACGCTGGAACAATCGGTCACAAGTGCTGTTCAATTTCTTCTTATATTCAACAAAAGATTTCACAGGACATAAATTATCACCTGAAAAAAAATTAAAACATATTATAAAATATCCGTAAAAAAAATTATGCATGGTTTAACTGATATGTTTTTACTTTGAATACAAATATGAAAAGTTTTTCCATTAGAAAAGGTAAGCTATCAATAAATTCTACAAACTGAAAAAAGATTAACAAATTTTGCACAAAAACTAATTTTCTGAAATTAAAGTTTAACTTGCATGAAAAAAAACTTAAAAAAAAAAATCTTTTTTCGTAAATTAAATTTTGTTCAAAGTACTTTTGCCCGAGAAATTCAGAGAATTAAAATAAATTCTGGGCAAATAACTTAATTAAATTATTTTAAAAAAAATTAATTTGTGGATTTTTAGGACAAGTAAATTATGAAAACTACCTGTTCAAAAACTTAAGTATATTGAAATTGTTTATGATAGTTTGTGTATCTGTGTATCTACTTTTGGAGACACTAAGTTTGTGACAGTGAAATATGTAAAATTTTTATTAAAAAAATCTAATTGACTTGAGTAAAGTCTGTATTTTTCACTCACATAAATCTAGATGAAACTTAAAATTGCTATGTTCCCCAAGATGACCATCAAATATTTTTTTAGAAAGGAAACTGTTGGTACTACAGGGATTTTACATGTTGAAATGGTTATCGATGTTTATGCAGGAAGTGATTTTTCAGTTGACACATTATGTACATCTTATGCACTAAAGAATCTGCCATTTCGCTAGCTATTCAACATGTAAAATCCCTATAGCGGCAAGTTTTTACTTTGTGCAGAAATATTCCATGGTAGTCAAGGATAAGCATATCAATTATCCTGTTACGGCTAAACTAAGTAGGTAAAAAATAGTAAATTTGCTGATGTGAAATATAATATGATTCTTGCCAACCCCAAGTGAACAAAAGTGATGTCCATTTATCACCAGTATAGAGTGGGTAAATGTCCCCCCCCCTCCCAAAAAAAAAAAAAAAAAAAAAAAAAAAAAAAAAAAAAAAACCTACTGTCCTTGGTTATCAACTATTTAATAGAGTAAGACAATTACATACATGTGGTATTCACTGTGAAGATACATGTACCCACAATTCCAACACAGCAGACCATTTAATCACTAAATCACAGAGCTCTCTGAGAAAAAATAATGTCTCAGAAGAAGGTTGAAGTTTTTTTTGAAGTATTTTTAAATATATTCAAATCGGATAAAAATTCCCTGACACTTTCCTGATTGATGATCCAGATCTCAGAGAGAAAGACAGAGAGAGAGAGAGAGAATTATATAATTAAAAATAACATTTCAACATGAAGTGATTGCGACTTCACAAAACCTACCTGGAATGCTGTACATGGGCCTTGCTGAAGCGTCATCATCTAAACGGTGGTTTGTCGACGATAGATTTGGTGTCATGCAGACATAATCCCGTCCATCTGTGTCTTGTTCAACGGCAAAATTGGAAACTTTTAACTTGTGGAAACTCTCTAGTCCTCGACGTCCAAAATGTATTACTAAGTCGAAATATACTTTCTCTTGAAGTCTTTCACTGTTATTTAAATCACCAAAATATCTGTATAACTTGGTCAAATCGTCTTGTGATATCGGCGGATAGTGTTTCACGTCTCCATATTCTTTTTTAAGGTCTCTTGTAACCAATGAAAATGTTTTATTTGACTCTTTGAAATCACCATCGTGAGTCAGATCTATGGACCAAGATGACAAGTGCCTCTTCAGTCCATGTCGGATTGCATATAAACTTGATTTTCTGTATTTTTCTCCATTTTCCTGTCTCGCTTCCCTATAAAACTGGCTTAGAATTTGGTCAAGCTCACTTTTTGGCAGAGTTTCGAAATTTTCAATCAAACCTTTTTCCTCTAGATAGGCTTTGAATGTACGGACTGCTGACAGTGTAGCTCTTCTGGTGTTTTTTGCATCGCTGTCATTAAGGATTTTTTCATAGTCACTCTGTGTCAAATTATCCAGACTAGCAAATCGTTTTTTATCGACTTGAGACAATGATGATGATGAATTAGACGACGATGACGAACTGGAGCTCATTTTTGTTACGTCTAAGACAGTAATTAGACACCAGAGTTTTGTTGAGTTTTCAGAATTTGATAACCTCCCCTTGTAGAATTCATTATTGCATTTTGAATGGACTTTATATCTGTAAAGAATATTTTACTCCAATTAAAATGGGAAACAAGAATTCCACGGATTCAAATGTCTCGTCTGGTTAGTTTTTGATCTAGTAGAAAATACATTACTTTAACACAAACCTTTACATTTTGACACACTGCTGCCGTCGCCGCCAACACCAGAAAAGTAACACCTAAGTCTTGCCCAATGGATCAATGCCAGGCTCAACAAAAAGTGCTTTTCATAATTCAAACTGTAAAAATCATTATGATTGGGTGTAAAACATCATTTCTCCATTCTATTCCAGTTGTAAACAATTAGTTGGAGGAACTGTCTGTTATAAACAGCCTATATGGAGTGACCGTTTTCTAATCGGAATAAATGCATACTAGGGTAGGACAAGGGATTTGTTTTAAACGTTTTTCTTCATTAAAGTACTAAAACTTGTTTGGAAAAAAAAAATTTCTTAAATAACCATATTCATAGATTTATATATACTATAATATTTATAGAAAAAAATTTGACATTTTCCAATAAAAATTTGCTACTTCTTGATGATGCAAGCAAACCTTGTATTCTATGTTCAATAGAAATACAAACTTTCAACAGACATGCTATTAACACCAGGAACCCTAGTATTTCGTTTGATGAAACATTTAAAACCGAAATTATGTGCAAAATTACTAAAATTACAAAATTATTGTCCACACACATTTTTTTTAAAACTTCGGATTAAAACCCAATACAGGGTTTCGCAGATGTATTAATTCCTTGCCAATTCGAATTTTAGTATCGACCTGAATCATGTGACCAGCCTTGAATTTAGGGCATAACAAAAATGTCAACAATGATTGACTGCATGGCGATAGGAAAGGGTCCTAAATTTAGCTATTTTACATATATTTTCGAGCTTATACCTCTATCAAATAATTTATTTGTTTTAAATGAATAGATTGAATGATATCTCAAGATCTAAATTAGAGTTGATAAAGATTTTCTGGATATCTTAGTCGGGAGCAATAACGAGAAGCCTTTTTCACTAGGGGAAACGTAAAATAGAACATATGTCTTTAACTATCTTAAGACTGCTTGATTTTAATTTTATTTGAATTATTTTATCTTATATTAAACGGAATATACAAAAATGAATCTTGTAAATGATGAAAATCTTGAATTTCGGTCACACAGATTCACTGTGCAGTCATCCCAACTGCAATGTTTCCGGCGATTTTTTATTGATTAAAATTAAATTTATAATGTTTTTTAATCATCTATATGATTGAAAACCTTACAAAAATCTAAAATGACACTTTTGGTGGAATTTTTTTAAAATTTATTACCAAAAAGAGACCTAGCAGTTTGTTGTATATATGTTTACAAACAAGGCGGTAAAAAAGTGACCTAAATTCAGTCAATTGGTGACGAAAGTCACGTGACACTACGTGCAGATCATTGTATCCGAGAAACGCCGTATTAAAGTAAGTATAATCTAGTATGCACAATAAACAAAATGAATCTACCTAGTTTCTAAGATGTTAGGTTTTCCTGATCCACAGACCTGAGTCATAAATCGACATCTTTATCTACAACACTGGATCAACACTGAGAATGTACGTTACTTTTGACAAAAGTGAACTATTATTAAACTTCAGACTTTGAAATCAAGAACTTGTGAATGAGTTCAGCAAAATCAATAAGAAATATAATAAATTCTCTTATAATTATTTTTTAAAAAATGATATATATATATATATATATATATATATATATATATATATATATATATATATAATCTTGATATATTTTGTATCATGTCAATTCTGTTAATCTTTTAAAACCTTTTTCTTTCTTTGAAAAAAACTTAAATAGTAAATAATAATAAAAATAATAATAATAATAATAATGATGATGATGATAATAATAATAATATCTTACTGTGTGTTAAGTATAATATTTAACTGTTTAAAAGCTATCTCTTTCTATTATCTACAGATTTATTTATATTTACACCTCAGTAATTAAATAACCACCATAATTTTGTCAATATAAACTTCGATAGAACTGTATTTCCCCACACGTAGCCCCAACAAATATAACATTCACGGCAGCCATTTTACCTCGATTTTATACCACGCTTTCCACTCAATTCAATCAATCTGAGTCATAATCGCTCATATAATCGATATATCATTCGAATACTGTTGTTTAGAAATCACTGAAGCTATTTTCAGTCCATCCGAAGTATTATAACACTTAATTTTATTCGTAATCTATTTTTAAACCCGTGAACATCTCAAGAATGCACACCTTAGAATGGCGTATGTTTTGAGGCGTGTGGAACGCACTTCAAGTTTTCCAAAGGATGCAAATGGAACGACAATCTTCTAATTGCAGGGTCGTACCTATAAAATAATTTTTATATAAGTCTAATGAAAAATTAAACGGTCAACATTAATATACCGTTTTAGGTTAGAAATCTTACCTGCGCACACGGTTTTCCAGTGTGTGTACAACCTATAGCGGATGTTTAGTTTCAAGGTTGTATCGAATGCGCATGTTCGCAGCCAACAAGCGTGAATATGTCGTGTCGCCTCCTGAGGAACAAGTAGGTTTCGAATTTATTTTTTTTGCGAAGTAAAAGAAAGATTTGAAAAGTATGAACTTGACAATAGTCAACTCCTATCTACAAATAAAAACTTTACAAAATGATACTCTTTATTAAAACTGAATTATCTGAAACAGCTTGAATTTAATTGGATTTTTTAACTTACAAAAATTTCCCAATTTTTAAACATTTGACCAGAGACGAGTTTGTAATTTGACATATGCATAATTGAATAATAGAATATATGTTTTGTTGAAAAAATAGAAGATTTAATAAAACAAACAAACAAACAAATAATAAATAAATAAATAGATAAATAAATAAATAAGTATAAAAAAATCGACCGATCCATCGATTCATCCATCCATACATCAATCAATCAAAGATTTTTTCATAAAAATTAAAAAGTTGAAATAAAAAAATGGATAATCAATCAATCAATCAATCAAATAATCAATCAATCAATTAATCAATCAATCAAAGTTTTTTTTCAAAGTAATAAAAATGTCACCGGGATAGAAAGATAGATAGATAGAATTAGAATTAATAAATATCGACAAGTTACGGTAGAAAAAATTGAAACTGCTTCTGGCATGAAGATAATAAATCGACCGAGATTTAGTTCGTTCCAAGATATTGTAGAGTAGTGTAGATTTCCAGATCAGGCCCCCGGAGTTTCACAATCATTCACTCAATTGAGTGTACACTCAACTCAAATATTGCCATTTTTCTATCATAATTTTTTAAAAATTATTTAGTTTTATGAGACAATGTTTTGTTTTATTCAATTAATCTACACTGAATAATTTAAATATAACATTAGATATTCAATTTAAACTCTGTAAAATGTCTTAAAAATTGACATTGAAACATTCTCTTATTTGAGTTGAGTGTACACTCAGTTGAGTGATTGATTGTGAAACTGGGGCCAGAAATTTCTTGTTACTGGTAAAATAAGCAAACTTGTTCAAATGAGCGAAAATTGGACCAAAATCTAACAGAAGTGTTTGAAATTAATAAGGAATTTTAAACTTGAAATTCAGAAAAAAGTTTTTTTTTAAATTATCAAGTTCAATATTGACATAAATAAATAAATAAATAAATAAATAAATAAATAATAAATAAATAAATAAATAATAAATAACATAAAATGAATAAATAAATAACAGAGATGTTTCAGATAGACGGACAATGCGCTGTATGGTATGATTCAGTGTGCCTAAAAATGTCAGCTAAAAATCACAACTTCAAACAAAAAATTTTATGATATAACAATTAAGTTTTATAGTAGTGTCATGTGCAAAATTTTGAATTTTTACAAAAAGAAATTTTCAAAATTTTGCACATGACAGTAGCTTAAAAACCTTTCTGTTCTTATTAATTAATTAACTCAGTTTATTTATTTATTTTCGAAATGGTATAAATTAATGGTATCATCACGATTCTGATGTAACGTAAAACAACTATTGAAATCCATCGTACTGCCTTATTTTCTATATTTTTAAAATTTCAAACTAAATTTCCTTTTTATTAAAAAGCTTCGATTTGACCACCATATAGCTTGTGGCTTATCTATAATATAGCCGAATGCACATGTATCTGCAAATTCACCTCATAGTACATATTTCGTATAGCTTATTAAACCCACTGTCTATCTATCTGAAACAATTTATTTATATCCCGATGCAAATCTTTCTGCAGCTCTGTATAGCCCATTGACTATCTGTCTGCAGTTTGATATAGCCCGGTGTCCTTGTGCTTGGATTGTAATAAAATACACATGGTCTTTTTATCTGAGGCTTCGCTTATGACCCATTGTTTACGTCTTCTAGGTCATTGTTTGTTGTGGCCTCGGTGACCGGGTAGTCGAAAGAACTCGCGTAGCCCATTACCTTTCTTTCTGTAGCTTGGTATAGCCCGGTGTCTATGGTTTTCATTGTTAAGTTCCTATCATTTTCGGATTTGATATGACTGAAATAGGGATTGTCATCACAGTCAAAGTTATTTGAATTTATGACCAGATGGAACTAGTAAGATTTAAAGTTACAAAAACAAACTGAACCATTACTTAAGAAAGCTAAAATGTAAACCAAATAGCTCACCATTAGGAAAACTCGATACAAACTCCGGTTTGACTGTAGTCGTTTATAAAACCTTTGGTTTGATTGTAAGCTGTCAATTACATACCACCTGCAGTGTAATTCGAAGATGTTCATTTCAGCCGACCGGTTTGGTTGGAGATGCTAATACCATTTGCAGTTTGACTGTAAGATGTTAATTTCACCCGGGCAGGTTTGATTGGAAGTGTTCATGCCACCCCGGTTTGGTTGGAGATGATTATACCATCTGCAGTTTGATTGGAAGACGTGCTTTTCAACCGGTTGTGATTGGATATGTTCATACTGCCATAAAGCATTTTTTGAATATACTAAACGACAATACTATCTGCAGTTTAATTAGAACTGTTCATACCACTTGCATTTTGATTGAAGATGTTCATACTAACTAGGTTTAACTGAAAATGTTCATGTCACTTGCAATTTGATTGGACATATTCATACCACCTCGGATTTGACTGAAAATATTCATGTCACTTAAGCCTTGCGTTTTGACAGGATATGTTCATATCACCTCGGGTTTGGCTAAAATTTTAATGTCACTCAAGTCTTGCAGTTTGATTGGAGATATTCATGCCATCTGCATTTGAATTAGAGATGTCTCTACCATCTCCGGTTTGATTGGAGATGTTCATACCATCTCCGGTTTGATTGGAGATATTCATTTCACTCCGGTTTGATTGGAGATATTCATTTCACTGCTGTTTGATTGGAGATGTTCAAACTATCTCCGGTTTGATTGGAGATGTTCAAACCATCTGCATTTTGATTGGAGATGTTCATACCACTTTCGGCCTGATTGAAGATGTTTATTTCATCTCAATTTTGATTTGAGATGCTCATACAACCTCGGCTTTATTGAAGATGTTCATTTCATCTCAATTTTGATTGGAGCTTGATATCCCTACCGTCTACGATTTGATTCAAGGTATTGTTTGTTCCATTTCCGGTTTGATATATAGATTTTCAATACAATTTCAACAAAGTGAAATCCAATCTTGTTCAACTCAGCCACCAAAGCCTCGATCCCAAAGTAAGAATATTACTTACAAAAGTCATACCTGGCAGGCCGTAGGCCTCCCCCCCCCCCCCCCCCCCCCACACACTTTTTGGACTAAAATTTTGAAATTTAATTCAGATTCTTAAAGGCAAGTAATTCATTTAAAATTCAGTAGATATCACTGTAAATTTCAGTATAATTTAAAACAAATGATTAATTTTACGTTGACGGTACAGTTTCCAGAAAATGATAGTTTTTCGTTTTCACCTTGTGGTTTATTTATATGATCTTTCTTCCTATTTACTATATGCGTTACAAAGTAAAACATTTTAATGCTCTAGAGCTAAAATAATACAATAAATGAAGATAATATACACATTTTGTTTTCTTAAAAAAAATAATTTCAATTTGTTTGATTCTAATTAGTTGCCGTGAAATGGACTTGTTAAGACATTGCAAGCAAAGGACTGACTAGATGAACATTTCCTATCAAACAGACTAAGGTACCTTTCAAATGGTTCCATACCTCCAGCTTTTGTGTACTAGTGTTCTGAGACTTTTTTCAATCCTGCTTATTTAGAGGTATTCAGAAGAGCTTCAAGGACATTGCATCATATTTTGGATAGGTAAAACTGATAACAGGGAAACGGCTGCACAAGTACAGGATTGTATTGGCTACCAGACGGAATTATTTAATTTTTGGCTTCTGTAAGTTTATTTATTGATCATAGTGATGACAATGTGTTATTGGTTGATATTTTTGTACGGGTGAACAGTTCCGCTTCGAACTGATGTCTCATTTTTGTCCTGACATACTTGCCTCAGCTTGAAGCCAGCATCGTTTGTATTTTAAAGAGCCGTCGCGCGCAATCAGTGTAAACTAGTTTTACCTCTCCGATGTGTTTGTATGTTTGCAAATTCCGAAACTCTGTTTAAAATTAATTTAAATACAACTGATACATGACTGTACTGCACACCTGCTCATCATGTTAACCATAAACAGTTAGTATCAAGCTGAAGCGACACGAAAAATCCGCCATTATCGGAATTTTATGAGGGGTGTGATATCACCTTCTAGGGGTGTGATATCACTTTTTCTAGGGGTGTGATATAACTCGGGCTGATATCAACTTGTGTAAATTCGAGTTAACACACAAACAAAAATAGTGATATCATTAGTAAACATATGATAAATGCATGTTCAGATCGACCTAAAGAAGAATGTTAATATTGGATAAACAGCAGTTATATTCCCAAAACATTGATACGGTACATCTATTGGACCAAAATATAACACATGGACGTGAAATTGAAATGGGGTGAATGAGATAAATGGGCCATAAATACATTTCAGGAAATTACAGGCAAAAACATCGCCTTTAAAGGTCGATATGTAAACATCAATATGTAATGTCAATACAATATTAGAAATTGATTAGTGCGGTGAATAGGGGCGGTCTATTTTTATTAAACAGCCGTTTGTGTACATTGTGACAATGATATGAAAGTGCAGTATTGTGAAATATTGTATATGTTCGCTTTTTAAACTTTTGTTCAAAACCAATCAATAAATAAATAAACGTTTTTAAATATACAAATAATTGGACTTTGTTCAATAATGAAAACATTTATATTTTATTCTTTATTACTGGAGAATTCTGTTTTGCTGATTTTGATAACTTCCGACCATTTTTTTGTTTAGGTTTTTTTTTCAAGGGTATCAAATTTAGCGGCATTGTAACATTTTTTTTCCTTTCGATTTTCAATATATTTTGACGAAGAAGTGTACGGAAATGTTTCTAATACAGTGAAGTTGTTTAAAGATTGGTAAAATATTTCACATGACACAAAGGATCTATTTTAAAAAGGAATGTAATTGAGTTGCTACATACCAAAAATGAAAGAACAACCTTCCATAATTTTGTGAACGACTTTAACAAATGACATAATTTATATGGGATTTATTTTACTCCATATGTATGAAGATATTTTGTTGTTAAATTTGAAGATAATTATTCCATGGAAGTTGTTTTAGTGCGATTTTGTGAATGACTTTTTTACCATTGCTGTTTGAAACGAAGTTGAAGTTGATAAAAAAAAAATTCGAAAAGTAAAAAAGGATATCGAACTTGTTTTAAAAAAATAATTTGAGATAATTTTTACAATTTTTCTGTAAATATCTTGTAAGTGATAACGTTAAGCTTATGTGAGAGATAGTATCTCATTTTACAATTTTATTTCATCAGATAGAAGTATGGTTTGTGAACATGTAAATTTGAAGTGATTTTACTATTGTGAACTAAAGCGTGTTTTATGAGAACTATACACATATACATAATCAAATAGACGTGTAGAACTGGATATTGAAACAGCCACAATTAATCTGAAGCAATAAAAATTTCCTTTCGTTCATTTGTATTATGAAACACAGAGGCAAATTTAAAATGGGGTATTTTCTATTATGAAAAAAAATATGTCGAGAGGTCAGCTTTAAGCGACTTTAGCTTGATTTTGACAAAATATATACTAGTTGAAAATACCAAAAAAGTAACACACTAACGATTAGGCAGAAACTTCGGCCCAGAAGAAGTCAAATACAGCACTGCCCAGAACCAAGCATTTTCCTCTAATTTGAGAGGACAATGCTGCCATCTAGCAGAGCCGATTCCAGAAGAAGTTCAGCATCTGCTAGTAGTAAATCTAGTACCAAATCCAAAGGAAAGTTTGCCAGGTATGTTTTATAAGTAAAATTTTAGATCTTAGTTTGGTATCAGTAGTATTGTATATATAGCACACTCAGGTGGGAGACTGGAGCAGGAGCAAACAATTATGCCCTTGATGACCCCTGACCTAGCTATATATCCTCAACAGTCTCCCACCTCAAAGAGTGCTATATATACTACTGGTATCTATAAGAACCGATCCGAACCTCAAGGGACATAGGGGACAGACTGTCAAATCCATCTTTTAAGTTCGATATCTATTAGAACTAGCATTAAGACTAAGAAGTGGAGTGGAGTTATGGTATTTTACGCCCTAGTAAAGATTCTTTCATTTATTTTGAGGCGGTCAATTCTGGGATGGTGGGTGAGGAAACCGGAGTGCCCGGAGAAAAAACACCGACCTTCGGCAAGCGAACTGACAAACGTTCTCACAATAGGATCTGTCCCGAGTAGGATTCGAACCCAGGTAGTGAGAGGCGCTGTGATCCGTAAGCGCTTGCTTTAGACCACTCGGCCACCGAGGCCCCAGTAATACCAATGGAAGTAGGGGATATACTGGTAAACCCGTCTTATAGGTTCGGGTGTTATAGTGTTACAGCTTGTAGATTCAGTAATGAATCCTATTTGGACCCCTCTTTAGAGTACGACTTCTGTTGATTCACTATCAAACCAAAGAAAAGTAGGGTCGTGCTGTCAAACCCGTTTTCCAAAATTGGTCTACAAAAATCAATCAATCAATCAATGCATTTAGAAGTTTAAGGCCGTCAAACTCATCTTTTAAGTTCGGCATCTAGTAGAATCAGTACCATACCCTAAGGAAGTCATTGATGGGACCATACCGTCATATCTGTCTTCTAAATTCGGGATATATAGTGGGTCTAATATCAACCTCAAGGAAAGTAGGAGACAGACTGCCGACCAGTTTTTAAGCCCGACATTTAGTGAATCAAATTTAAAATTCAAGTGCTGTAGGGGACATACTGTCAAACTCCTATTCTTAGTTAGGCATTTAGTAGATTCCGTATCAAACCCAGGGAAGTAGTTGTCCGAATGTGCCGAACTAGGGGACAACCTGCCAATCCCGTCTTTTAAGTTCGTCATCAATTAGATCCAGAATCAAACTCCGGGGAAAAGGGGACATACTGCCAAGCATGTCTTCCAAGTCCGCTATCTAATAAATTCAATATCAAACCAAAGGGTAAGTAGGGGGCAGGGGAAGAAATAGTCAGACCGAAGAACCAAAGTTCGGGATCTCGTTAATCCAAAGGGAAGTAGCAGGCATACTGTCAAACCCATTTTCTAAGTTAGGCATTTATATTAGATCAGTATGAAACCCAGGGAAGTACACGTAGCTGTTAGAACTGTCGAAATGGGGGACAGCCTGTCAATCCCGTCTTCTGAGTTCGGCATCTATTAGATCCAGTAAAAACCCAGGAAAAATGGGGACATACATGTATTGTCAAACATGTCTTCAAAGTTCGGCATCTGATAAATCAAAAATCAAACCTAAGGGAAAATAGGAGGAATACTGTCAAACCCTCTTTTAAGTTAGGCATTTAGTAGACCCAATATCAAACCAATGCAAATTATGTTACACTCAAGCCCATGGCGGCAGAGTTTACAAATGACAAACTGTTAAATCTGTTTTCGAAGTTTCGCATCTAGTGGATTCAAAATCAAATCAAAGGGAAGTCATCTGAGTTCGGCATCTAGTGGACTCAGTATCAAACCTGGGGACAGTAAGTTACATGTTCCTCCGAGTTAGGCATCTGTTTAATCAAAATGAAATTTAAGGAAAATAGAAGCAGGGGACTCATTTTCGAATACGTCTTTTAAAGTTTAAATTCTAGTAGATCCAGTATCAATCCCGAGGTTAGTAGGGGGCAGCGTGTCAAACCTGAACTTTCTTTTAAGTTCTGCATCTAGCAAATCTTATATCAAACCAAACCCAGTCGAAGTAGGGGACATACTACCGAACCCGTCTTTTACAGTTCGGCATTAAGAGGACATTTATCATATCCTTTTCCTAAGTTCAGGTATCTAGTAGATTAATTATCAATCCCAATGAAAGTAAGACACACGGTGGCAAATCCGTCTTCTGGGTCTGGCATCTAATTGATTCAGGCTCAGACCCAAGGGAAGTAGTGGACAGACTGTCAAACCCAGTCTTCTAAGTTCGGCATCTAGATGGTCCAGCGTCAAACCCAAGGAAAGTAGGGGGCAGACTGTGAAACCTGTCTCCTAAGTTCGGCATCTAGAAGATGCAGTGTCGAACCCAAGGAAAGTAGGGGGGACAGACTGTCAAACCTGTCTTCTATTTTCGGAATCTAGATGGTCCAGCGTCAAACCTAAGGAAAGTAGGGGACAGACTGTCCGAGACGTCTTCTAAGTTCGGCATCTAGATGGTCCAGCGTCAAACCCAAGGAACTTGAGTAGAAGGGACAGACTGTCAAACCCGTCTTCTAAGTTCGGCATCTAGATGATCCAGCGTCGAACCCAAGGAAAGTAGGGGACAAACTGTCAAAACCGTCTTCTAAGTTCGGCACCTAGACGATTCAGCTTCAAACCCAAGGAAGGTAGGGGGACAGACTGTCAGAAACATCTTCTAAGTTTGGCGTCTAGAAGGTCCAGCATCGAAACCAGGGAAAGCACGGCGACAGACTGTCAAACCCGTCTTCTCGGTTCGGCATCTAGATGGTCCAGCATCGAACCCAAGGAAAAGTAGGGGACAAACTGTCAAAACCGTTTTCTAAGTCCGGCATCTAGATGGTCCAGCATCGAACCCAGGGGAAGTATGCGACAGATTGTCAGAATCGTCTTCTAAGTTTGGCATCTAGTTGATCAAAACAAAGAAAAGCAAAGGAACGGTCTATTACAATCAATTAATTTAAAGATGAAGGAAATTGTAACTGAAAATCATGTTTTCGCAGACAACATCCAGCACAACTAAAAATAGGAAGCAATACTTTAAGTATTAAAGGTTCAACTAATCCTAAGAAAGAAAAGAAAAACACGTAGACCATTTAAATTTTTTAAAAAAATCTTTAGGGTCATTATTCTCTTCGCACCAATGATAATATTCAACGCATAGGGTCGTAGGAAAAAAACTTAACAAGGATTTTTAATGAGTGACCATCATTTTCATTATTTATATTCTGTCCTTATAAGGCTTAATATAATACGATCATGTTTACTTTTTAGTTCGTGTATAGTTGTGTTAGACGCGTTTAGAGATATCGTCATGAAGAGCACAGATTGTCTGTTGCCAGTAATTTTTTTCTGGAGGAAAAAAATAATTATCAGATTCTAGAACACGTGAATATAAAGACAAACAAATTTCACTTAAGTTGTATGATTTTGTAGAGTATTATCAACGATTTAATAAATATTGAAACACGAGTACAAACAGTATTACATTACTAAGTAAACTTAAGGCCATATAAATGTAATGTTTAGTTTATCGTTCTGTTTAAACTATTGATTGCACTAATACATGCGCAAAACACGTTAGGTATATTTTGTGACTCGGCGTCCTTATTTTTGGTTAAAGTTTACTCAGTCTGTGCTCCAATGCTTTAATAAGTAAGCGTTCACTGTATTAGCGACTGGAGACATATGCTTTTTCAATCTCAACAGAATTGTTCCCACTTTCAGAAGGTATTGTGGGACTTGACAGTCGAATGGTCCGAAGCGGTAGCTCACGAATCACACGTCTCTCTCAGTTCGAATTCCACTCGAGCAAATTCGCAAAGGGGAAAAACGTCAGCTTTTTTGCCTAAGGTCGGCAATAAAAAAAATGATAAAAAGTCAATAAAACTAACATTCCATTCATATACAGAAAATGTTCATTAGTTTTGTCTCGGTAGATTCTAAAAGCCGTCAAACAAATTTAAATTCGTTAAATAAAAATGAATCAACTCAAAGCAAGAACTGAAACAAGCACGTAATCTTAAACGATGTTCAAAGCTAAGCGTTAACCAATGGGACTCGCCAGTGTACCACGTGATCAATACCTCTTAACGTTTGTGCGGAATGAAATGGATAACGATTACGTCAAATATTCCCGAAAAAACGTCGTTATTACGGGAAAACGTCACTTTATGCAATTCCATTGCCAATAGAAATAATTGTCCCGCACAAACGCTATGAGGTGTCACGTGGTACACTGGCGAATTCCATTGTATTCGCTCATGAAAGGTCGATGACTAAAATGACGTCACTTAACAATTGATTATCTGACGTAACCTATGGCAACAGTTAAACCCCGACATCATATGGCGGGAAACACATGCATATCCGGGTTTTCAAAAGCCAAGGACTTTTAAAGAGACTTGTTAGTAAACTGTTGCCATAGATCAGTATACTAAATAAATAAATGCCTGCAAAATGGTGTACCAGCGATGGCTAAAAATAATTATGTTGATATATGATGTTTATCAAAATAATAAAATAGAAATTACCACGCGACAATAACGAAGCAGTACACAATTTAACGAAATGTGATTGATGTTTAATCTACAATGTTTTTCATCCCAAGGTATCTATTCTCTAGTGTACCACGTGATAACATTTTTGTGGGACAACTAACTATCATTTGATAAGGAATTACGTAAGGCGATGTTTACCCCTAAAATTTATTAATTAGAGAATTTTCATCGTAAACGTTTTCCGCATATTTTCCCTACCAGCGTTTAACAATATTGGTCACGTAACGTGGTGCATTAGCGATTTCCATTACAATTCTATTGCACTTTAAACAAAGAATTTTCTTTGTATTTCCGAGTGCACTGATTGGGTGAATATTGATGAAAAAATCTGGTATAAGATACCAGAATTTAACATGCAGATACGGAATTGAAGGATTTTATAAATATTAAAAAGATGGAAGAATTTGATGTTTCAGAGTTTAAAAAACTTGTCGCTGGTGCCATGAGGTACGTAAGATGTATTTTTTCCAGTTTCAGTAATTTTATTCATTTTCTGGTTATAGTTTTGACTTTTTTGTCCCTTGAAGATAGCCACAAATGCTCGTGACACCCCTTTCCCCCTCCGATTTCTTCGTTTTCACCATGTACGTGTGCTATTTTTTTTTATTGTTATCTATTCCATTGACGGTTTTTTTTCGTTTTTCATTCAACAACTACAAATAATTTTCATAGTTATTTTTGACACTAAATTATACCTGTTTAATTTTAGACAAAATAATATGTATTTAGACTTTTTTCATAAAATATTATAAATACATTATTAATAAATAAGAAAATGGAATTATGAAAAGTAATAATAATAATAATAATAATAATAATGATGATGATGATGATGATGATATAAACTGGAATCTATTAATTTTTTACCAGACACAAAATCAAAATTACTCCGATGTCAGTGTAATTTTTTTATCTACATGTATAGTTGCAACAAATGATTTCTCAATCACAATGCAAATAGCAAACTAAATTCTCGTGTCTGTACTTTCTGATCTGCGGAGGCTAGAAATCCAATTTCCAACTTTTTGAGTTACTCTGAAATCAGCAGTCACACTATTTCCACGTAGGACAAACCCTATTTCAACTTATTTTTGGAATTCTCTCCCGGAATTTTGACACTATTTCTTCTTTGGGTTTTTCAAGAAGATTGACAGGGTACATATTTTATTTTTGGGTGGTCATATTTAAAGGACAACTGATTTTTCAAATTACACATATAAAATTAAAAAATTTTGACCATGCTTGGCTACTTTCAAAAGACGACGACGACGACACGACGACAACAACGACAACAACAACAATAAGAACAATAATAATAATGGAAAATATGAATAAATAAATAAACGAAAAGATAGCTTTAGTATTACATTGAAGTAGATAAGTATCTGAACTAATCACGTCTCGAATTTAAATAAACAATATATTTGATATATATTGTACCTAATGAAAAATGGTTTTAAAAAGTTCTTTTTAAGAAAATTTAATTAAGAGTTTTAAATACTCAAGTTTTCCTCGTTATTTTAAATGTCTCAAAATGAAGAAAATGGCAGCAAAAAAAAAAAAAAAAAATAATTAAAAAAAAAAAAAAAAAAAAAAAAAAAAAAAAAAAAAAAAAAAAGGCACATCGATTCTGTTGCCATGAGGAGATCATAGGAAGTTAATAAGTTACACGTAATGCTAGCCAAGAACACAAATTTCAGACTTTTATCAGCTTTTTAAGCTGCTTAGCATGGGAAAACTAAGTCAATCTCACTCAAGTTTTACGCGGTTAAGAAAAAATAAGCCTTTTTATACCCTCTTGTTAAAATGGGTTGCCATTTAAAACAGGTTCATAATGGTGCCAATATCGTTTGAAATCATGATTTCGAGTTGTGTCATTTTATATGTTAATTCAAAATTAGCGCATGATTGAACTTTTGATGACGTCCAATTTGAATACGTGATCGACAGACTGGCAGAACTTTCAAAATCATAAATCAGCTAGGAACCCGGTGCTTTTTGATATACATTGTATTTTAAACAGTTATTTATGGTAGATATTTGCTGAGTCTGAATTCCATCTTCACCTAACACCATAATTCTGAGGTTGTCAAATGTCCGTGTAAAAGCTCATTCTAATCTAATTTAATTTGAATTGAATTGAATTTGATTTGATATGATTTGATTTGATTTGATTTGATTTGATTTGATTTGATTTGATTTGATTTGATTTGATTAAATTAAATTTAATTTAATTTAATTTAATTTAATTTAATTTAATTTAATTTAATTTAATTTATTTGATTCAATTCAATTCAATTCAATTCAATTCAAATTCAAATTCAAATTCAAATTCAAATTCAATTCAATTCAATTCAATTTAATTAAAGGTAATTTAATTTGATTTAATTTAATTTAATTCAATATACCACTGAATTATTTCATTTGATTTGATTTGATTTGATTTGATTTGATTTGATTTTATTTTATTTTATTTTATTTTATTTTATTTTATTTTATTTTATTTTATTATTTTATTTTATTTTATTTTATTTTATTTTATTTTATTTTATTTTATTTTATTTCATTTCATTTCATTTCATTTCATTTTATTTTATTTTATTTCATTTCATTTCATTTTATGTAAATTTATTTGAAGGTCTGATAAAACGCAAAAACGAACTTTTTCAAGTTTATCCATCAGATTGAAAACGCAAGACACCAATCAATGTGGTTATGACCCTTTGGTTAATTCAATTCAATGTTGCTAGTAGCAACAAACCGGATGTTTACGTATATTTTTAGAGGCACTACTTTTTGTTTGGCGTATAATTATATACAAGGGGAACTGTCTTAAATTTAAAACAGTCAACAGTTTCAATACGGAAAACATAAATTATTATTTTCCTACTTCTATATTAAGAAATATTTTATATATAATCGATATTATAGAATATATTAAAGTTTTTAAATGCGTGAAAAAACGCACTCCATTTTGCCTATTATCATCCGGTCGGCTGTTTGATTTGTAGTTAGGCTCCAACATCGGTAAGTAAACAGTTGCATCCATAAGTACTTAATCCATTTTGTTACCTTTTTGGGTGCTTCTGTGTACATAATCATTCAAAAGCAAAAGATATATAGTCGCTCGTTGTTGCATACTTAATTAAAATTTTAATTCAACTCCCTGTAATTGTAGAATTATCGAAATATGTCCTACTGTAAAGTGCTGAAATGTATATCTACCAAATTTTCCAACGTCAAGAAGTTTTTTTTATCTTCACAAAATTTTCTTACAGAGAGCCGAAAATATGTATAGGACCCGATCAATTCCTCTAATATATTATTTTTATATAGATCAATCAGTTTATTTACAATCACTATCTAATTAATTAAATTTTAAAGAATACTTTATAGTAGATCTATTACGAAGTTGTGATTCGATTGACAGCAGAATAGTGTATGTCCATTCTACATCTTTACTTCTTAGTTTGCCAATAAGTTGTTCAAACTTGTATTTGCAATAAAATTGCAAGCATAATTTCAGGGCTCAATAGTTCGTTCAGTAGAGCTTCTCCATACAGCACCCTGCCAGTTATGAGAAGGTCACAGGTTTGGGTTTGATGACTGCATTTTTTCCTTTTCAAGTTACATTAAAAACTTTGAAGTGGCCAAACAACATTTTGGTTCAAGGGTGGAACCAGGTACATTCTATTGAAGTAGTTGGTTAAAAAAAAAAAGGGATGAGGTGTTGGACTTGCTGAGTGGAATTTAGGGAAGCTCACTTGGTAGATTGTCTTGCTAGTATTTAGAAGGTCCCATGTTTAAGATATGCTTTGGCAATGACATACTAGTATTTTGTTACACATCTAAATTAAGAAATCACTGAGTTTCATGAGGCACTAAAATTGACATTGAATCAGTCGTATAAAATTGATCATGAATACTATCTTGGATAAAATAAGAAAATACCAAGTATAAAAATATTGAGATTTTTAGAGACTACACAGGTTTAAGAATGTTGCCAAAATATGGTATTCATCTAATACATATTTATAATCATGTTTAAGTAACTTTCTTGCTTTATAATTGTTTGCTTGTGAAAAATGTCATTGTTTTGATTTCTTAGTTTTTGATGTTTTTTTAAAATAATCCAGTGTACAATATGGATGGGTATGTATACTGTTGTCCAGTAATATTCACAATGTACCGGTAATAGAATTGGTCCCATTTTTACAGTACAAAAATTCTTTAACTAAGATTTTTCTCTGACATCTAAAATTTACAACCAAGAACCTTCTAAAATACAAAGCAACTTTTAGGTCTAATTAAAAAAATAACTTGAAATGTTCTCAGTTTTTCAATATTCCCTGAATTTTTTGTGATAAATTGAAATTTGTCACAAATTTCAATTCGCCATTTGACCCTTTTTATTATGAATTATAATTTTGCATTTCTATTTTTAGAATATTTTAATATTAAGTTCTGCATAGAGATTATTTGAATTAATTAATCTATTAATTAAAAGAAAAATCTTAGTTCATGAATGATACTGATACTGGGGCCTGGTGGTTGTTTTAATATTTTCATATGGTAAATTTCACAAGGCATGTCATGATGTTTATTTAGATTTAATATAAGTCACATATTACTATTCCTATCACATAATACAATGTTACAGGCTGCAAAATAGAAATATTTTTCAAAAGGATATCAATGAACACACAAATAGATTATGCATGAGGATCAGGAACATATGGTGCAATTCTGTATCAGAGATTGGTAACTTAGAGCTAACTTATGGTTTAATTATACTCAATGCATATTATAATATTTTTTTAATAAAAAAATTAGTTTTTCAAAATATCACATAGTTACAATCTTAGTTTAAATAAATATATACATGTACACGTAAATATAATTGACAGCAAAATATATGATTGATATCAAGTCATAAAATTGACCTATGAGACACTTAAAAAGTATAAAATGCATAAACACAATAAAATACAAGTGCATGAAGTCATAAGTACTTTTTACTTTTTTCTTCTGTTAAAACACTAGTATATATATATATATATATATATATATATATATATATATATATATTCAATTTATGAAAAAGTGTCAATATTTTGCGGCCCTTTGGACCACCAATTACTTTATTATTAATGTTACATAAATTACCAATGTAATTTTAATGGGAATATTCCAGTAATTTATTGCAGTTGATAGGTCTAAAAAAAAAAAAGGTCCGACCTGAAACAGAATGGCACCAAATTTTCCTGGTATATACTACTCAATGATGTATTTGGTACAAGTTTGACAGTATACTGTTGGAAAAATATTTTCTCACGTATTTGTTCTACATATTTGCAAAAAAGTACGTACATGACATTACGATATTTTTTAGATTATAGAGTTATTTGTTGATGTTGCAAAAATAATCTCAATGTTCAAATTGTTACAAATTGTTTAAATGGAAGAAAAAGAAAGAAAGAAAAAAAACTTGTAATTAAAAAAAAGTATGTGAGAAAAAAAACTTAATTATGTCTTTAATTACATGTTAGATAGAAAGATCTTAATTCTTTAAAGCTTTCGTAGATTTTTGTTATTTTTGACCAAAAAAAAAAAGTACTTGGTTTAAGATATTTCTCTCTAACACAACAGGTTGTTATGATAGATACTGTTGGTTTATAACTTGTTTATTTTACTATATCAATGCATGCGTTTAACAAAAATCGGGACGGTTTATCTAGACAAAATGAGTAGATCTTGTGTTAAAGTTGTTCACTCGCACAAAAAAGTGATAAGTTTGTAACTTACCAGTAGTTAAACTGTATAACCATGCATGCTTTTAACAAAAATCAGGACTGTCAATCTCGTTAATTTTGGGATTAAAAAAAAAGACCTCATTCCTAATGTTCAAAACCCACATTTTTCCAAACATTTTGGCGATTTTTCCCGCTTTAAACTTGTTAAATAAAGCAAGTATCCATACTACTTTTTGGTTTGATTGAAATATAAAGCAAAGTGAAATCTATTTAGGTGACATTCAAGATTAGTTATTGACAATAAAGTGGAAAAATGTACTTAAACTGCTATCTAAAAGCTTTTCATTTCACCTTTAAAACACTGACCTAAAAAGAAAGGTGGTCTTGCCATATAAATTGCCTTTGAAAATGTTTTTTTTTGATTTTTTTGTTTTTAAATTTTTAAACTTAACAAAAATGATGGGTATCATTTGTATAAAAATATGAACATAGAAATGACAAAGTAAAAAATATATTGTTTTGAAATTTCATCATATTTTAAAATTTTGACCCCCATTTAGAAGAATTAACCCTACTTTTCTTATGGAGACCCTTAAACTCAGTTCTGGATTGCACACTGAAAAAATATTTCAGATGTATATTAGAGTTTGAGGGTTCAATGTCTTGTAATAATTATGATACAGTGGTACAAAATACCAATTGATATAACCATATAACCAACACAGATGATATAGTTAGTAATTTGCACAATTATAATTTAGTTGGTTTGGTGATTCTATTTTCTGTAAACTGTCTAAGTTTCGGTCAGAGACTGGTCCAGAACATGTCAGACAACTCCCTGAAAAACTATTCAGAATCTCTAGAGCATGCCCTTAATTTTACCATTTGTTGGCATCAAGATACAAACTATGAGATTTATAATAACAATTCCAGTATTTCTTGGTTTATAAGTTAAGATCAGTCGATACACTTTATCTTATTTAGATTACTTACTTATATTATAGAAGAGTTCTTTGACCTTTGACCTCTTATAATAAGATTTATTATATACAAGTTTATAAAAAAATTCCCAAAAATGAAAATATACTCGTGTCCAAAATGTTACACTTTAGACAAATTTATTAGTTTTATTAATAAAGATATTCAGATGCATTGTGTGGCCTTATAATATTTTGTTACTTCATTCAAAACTTCCAATTTAAATCCTTAATGTACTACCTCTTTCAAAGTGAGTGAAGAAAAGGTGCTGTATTTTTGTGACCTTATAATATTTCAGTTACAACTTACAGCATGTAAGCAGCACCACTCGATTGAAAACTGTTCCATTTTGAATCCTTGATGATGTACCAACTCTGGTTGTGTGGAGACAGAGTGTCATATTGTTTGCCATTTTTTTGTTTGTTTCAAGAATTTTTAGGAAAAACACCAACTGTAAATAGCTGTGTGTCTATGAACAATGTTTTTGTTATGACTTACATTTTTTTGTTGTTGATTTTTTCAGACTGGCAAATTGTTGACCATCATTTGTTATTACTACTTATTGTTATTTTAATTGTTGATTTTTCAGACTGGCAAATCGTATCAAGATGGGAAAGAAAGTGGAAAAAAATTTAAAAGAGAAGAATCAGTCAGCAGTCAGCCATGATGAAGATGACCCAAACAAAACACCAGGTAGTTTCTTTTTTTTTGTTTCAAGAGATCATTTATCATCTCCAGAGCCTTGGTGCCTGAATTCGTTTTAAATAATGAGGTTGAGTTGAGTAATGGGGTTTAACGTCCAAGTCAAGAACATTTTACTTATATCGAGACGCCGCAAGCTTTAGGCGAAAGTGCAGAAATTTTGCCTGTGTGTTGTGCTTTTGGCATTATACAGCAGGGTTCTTTATAGTGCCACACCTACCATGACACAGGACCTTTTCTTATTTAAGTCCCATCTGTAAGAACTGTGACTTTCATTCCATTCAGTTCCATCTCTGGACCAACTGCTAGTTTGAGAAAGTTTGACAGTTCACTTGTCAAAGTTTGATGCTTTTCTACATGTACTCCAGTTTTTTCTAACAGTAAGAGTTGTCTAACCTTAATTCAAGTAAAATGAACTTGATTGTAGCATAAAACACATATTCAAACTATTTTTATGCCAATGTTTTGTATTTAATTGATTTTAGTATTATACTATTATTGACTTCAGTTTAGGTTAATATCAAATTATATCCACCTATGATATTGGAAATATTTACCTAGAATGCATGAACATTATTATATAAACACTCATTCGTAATGATTAAAAAAATTCTTTATTTCAGAGCCATACAATTGTAATGGACATTTTCAAACAGATTTTACGGAATTATGTCGAAGGAACGCAATGGCAGTAATACCACCTGTTGTGCTACGAGCTAAACCACCAACATTGATGTCACAGGCAGAAAGTAGTAAGCCAGACAAGGGCTCACAAAAGGGCAAACAAGCTCAAGCACAAGCTGAGCCTGAGCCAGAAGTTGAGCTTGATGAGGAAGGTGGTGGGTGTTGATTTTTGTGATCTTTGCTTCTTTGACCTTTGCTCTTTGCTTTCTGACCCCTGTACCTTCCTACTGTCATTATACTGTCATACAGTAAGTTACTAAATAGGGAGATTTTTTTGACTGCAAAACAATAGTTCCTGGGGTTTTAGCAATTGTTAGGGTCATACTAAATAAACAGGGAATTAGTGTTATCTCCCTTATACAATTCTTATGTTTTGTGAATATGCTATCTATATTGACCAGATCATTCAGCTTAAATCTGTAACACTCATCAAAGTCTGACTTCTGAGATCTTCCAAATATAGTCAAAACCGAATATAGACGAGGAATATTAGGCAGTTTCCGATCATTTAGAATCTGATAAGTTCATAAATAAAGAAATAATTTCTCAGAATTTTAATTTCTATTTTTCAAAATTATTATTTTTTTATTCCAAAAGTGGTAACAAAGTTTAAATAAAAAAGAATAATTTTAACTCTAAAATAAATAATTGAAGATAATTTAATGTATATTTATTAGATTTATGAGCCACGCCTTATCCCTACATTTGGGCCTCCTTATTTCTGGATCACACTGCCTCTTACTCCCTGGGTGTGAATCCCATAGATCCTGGAGTGACAAATTTTGTTAGTTCACTTGCAAAAGGTCTTTGGTTTTTTGTGGGTATTCCATTTTTCTTCACCATCTCAGAACTGACCTTCTCCATGTAAGTGAAAACAATCTTGATGTAAAACACCATTACTCCCCTCCACCTATTTTTCCATTTATCTCTGTTGCCATGGTAACTTTTTAATTTAACAATTTTGCTGTTATATAACAATGATTTGGGTTTTTAACAAGATAAACAAATGTATGGTATAATTACTAATTAGAATTTTACATTGGGATTTAACAACATTGAAATGCCAAGTTAAGAATAATTCAGATTTTGAGTACAGTGGAATATATCTAAGCCAATTAACAGAGCCAGACAAAATATTCTTTGTTAGGCTTAACAAGCATAAATTTGCACAGGTTTGTATAACATATAAACATAATGATGGTTCTGAAAAATCACAATTAAAATTTATTTATTTATTTATTTATTTATTTATTTAATTTTATTTATTTATTTATTTATTTATTTATTTATTTATTTATTTTGGCCAGTAATTGCAAGTTTAACGTAATGGCAACATACATACTGCATCCTCAAATGAATTTGTTCACAGAAAACAAATTGTGGCAAATACCCGGTACTTACAAATTACAGTCCTTCTAATGGCCTAGGTTTAACACCCCGTTCCCCCAACCCCTACACCATTCCCCACCTCCAACAGATCCTAGTGCGAGATTGATTGTTACTTTGTTTGCTGTAGGTTGGTGGGAACTTGTTTGTTTGCTTGCCAAAGGTTGATAGTTTTATCCAAGCACCAAAGTTTCTTTCATTCCTGAATGTACTGTCTCAATATAAGGGAGACAATTTATGATCTTGATTGCCATGCAGAACTCCATTACTACACTCACTCCATTTAGATTGATTAAATTGATTGATTTAATGGGTTTTTATATCCCAGTCAAGAATATTTCACTTATATTGAGATGTAACCAGCTATATGTGAAGTGGCAGAAATTTCGACCTTTTGCAGAGCACTTATGGCAATGTTTAGGAAGGGTTCTTTAGCGTGCCACGCCTGTCATGACACTGGACATTGATTTTTAAAATGTCCTTAGACGGACCCGATTTTATTTTATTTTTCAGAATCTCCCACAGACTGCTGTAAATGATCGAGTTTACCACCTACAAAGTAGTTATATAATTCCATTAATGTCATGGTGTCTGGAACTTGGCAGCCATACCAGTTTTTGATTGTTTTTAAGCCCAATTTTACAGTGGCTATAATAAATACCATGCTACAAGCAATATGCGAAACACGCTACTTTCGTTTTTGAAAATTCTTCTGCAACTTGATCGGACACCAGTCAACTTCAATGTATAATCCTATGGCTCATGGAGCACAAAACGCTACGCTACTTTCGTTTTTGAAAATTCTTCTGCAACTTGATCGGACACCAGTCAACTTCAATGTATAATCCTATGGCTCATGGAGCACAAAACGCTACTCTACTTTCATTGTTACAACGCACAGCTCGATCGGAAACCAGTCAGCTTTTACTTATTACCTTATGCCTCATTGAGCGAGCAGATTTGTTTAAAAGCCGGAATCGAACTGGATAAGAGTTCAAAATCCGAAAATAAAATAAATCTGGGTGGGTGTTAAAATAGGGGTTGGGCGAGGATGAAAATCTAGGTATTAATTTATTATGGCCTTAATAGTATCGTATTTTAAAACTTACCCTCCCATTGTAACTGTGGTTTGAACCCATAACCTCAAAATACTAGTAGAGTCTAGTAAGGGCTTAACCACTGCTGTAATTTGGACCCATGGCCTTTAAATACTAGTAGAGTCTAGTAAGGGCTTGGCCACTGCATCACATATCTACATGTACATGAAGCAACAACTGTATGTATTTATTTTTGTTATTTTTTCTTTATTTGTAGATCCTCCACCAAAAACTTACACATTAAAAGATAAATTTGAATACTTCAAACCATCTGTACAGGTAGAAATGGAGAATCCTGATAAATTAGATACTGTCACAGAAATTTATGTCAGAGGTAAACAAGAGTTATCTCCCTTGAACTCATGTACACATATTCTATTTAGCCATAATTAAGTTTTTTGAGGAAAAATTTGATCATTTTATACCTATTTTTTTGCAAATATAAATTAGTTACTCAAAATTTATGTATCAAGCATAAAAAAATGTGTTATAATCTTGAATTTTAAGACAGTAGCTTAAAAATTATAAAATTATTTTTAATTTTTCCAAAAAATTATGGAAGAGTTAATAAATAATAGATGAATTACTATCATTGAGATTCTGACCCATGTCCAAAGGAACTTTATCTCCTAGCATAGAGAGACTAGTGTAATTTATTATGGTACTTGGCAACTATTAAAAAACTTTGTAATACATCCCAGGGACCTTAGCAACCAAGTGATCTTAGATATATGCTTATGGGTCACATTGCTAGGTTTGACACCCCCCCCCCATCCAATCTATTTGTGAAAAATATTTCAGTTTTTTTTTTTACTACAGTTTACTGTTTTTTTCCATGCACTCTATTTCCTCCACCATTTCAAAAATTTACCTGGATATCAGTGAAGAATTATCAGTGGATTTGTTTTCGTAAAATCACTACTTATAAAAGGTAGTTTCCCCTGCAGAAATATGCCTCAAATTTCCCAATTTGACCACTAAAATTCCCCGAAACAAAAAGTGACACACATCAAATAGTTTAACTTAAACCCAGTTGTCCAAACTGTTTTGGCCAACAAAAAATGTCAGATATTGTCACAATACGAAATCTTTGCAATGAACTTTAAAACTCTGAGCATATAAAAATGACCAGAATTTTCCCAGTCTGAAAGGTAGAAGGTAGTTTTCAACGGCAATGACAAAATCACTGATTACGACTGTGGCATACAATATCATAACTTCACTTTCACTCTAACACATATGCATGCAGAGAATTGTTTTACCCACTTCTCACTGCATGAAAGGAAACAAGATAGAATAGTTAAAAAAGTAATTAGAATTTTTAAAAAAAGGCTTTTTCATTAAGATTTTAAGAATGATATTTAAATGAATTATTTTAAATCATCAGCCATTTTTGTATTTTACAGGTTGGAAAGTTGATGAAATGATGATGAATGTATTTAAACAGTGTTGGTCAACAATGGAAAAACTGCATACAATCAAGTAAATAAATTAATAAAAATAATATTGAACTTAATAAGAAAGAAAAATGTTGAACTTTTCTAAATTATATCATAAGAAAATCAAAATCTATCTACAATACAACTGAACAAATTTATTGGTTCTTATCAACACCATCATTTTTACCACTGTGGTAGCTCAATTGGTAGAATGCTTGCTGCATAAGTGGGAGATTGTGGGTTTGAACCCAGAATGGGTCTGATGCAAGACTTGAAAGTGTGTAGTGACTGTTCTTTTGCCAAGCACTCAGCATTATGAAATTAATGACATGGTTCTTTCTAACTGGAACTTAAAATAAATGAGGTCCCGTGTCACTGTAGGTGTGGCACAATAAAGAAACATGCTGTAGAATGATGAAACAAAAAAAAAATATATAAAAAATAATAATAAATAAAAGAAAAAAATAAAATTAAAAAAAATAAAAACTGCAGACTTTTGGCCAACTGACATGTTCTCGCACTAAAATCTACCTGAGCAGGATTGGTACCAAGATGGTGAGGAACACTGTAATGTTTTTGTTGAAGTAACAATATTTACCATATTTTTTGACAATTTTGACTTCTATATTCTGTATTCCATTTTGGATTATCATTTATTAATACAGTAAAACCTTATTAAAATGCCAGCAATTACTTTGCCATCTCACTTATTGTCAGCCTCTCACTTATTGTCAGCATCTTACTTATTGTCAGCCTCTCACTTATTGTCAGCCTCTCACTCATTGTCAGCCTCTCACTTATTGTCAGCCTCTCACTTATTGTCAGCATCTCACTTATTGTCAGCATCTCACTTATTGTCAGCCTCTTAGCATCTCACTTATTGTCAGCCTCTCACTTATTGTCAGCCTCTCACTTATTGTCAGCATCTCACTTATTGTCAGCCTCTCACTTATTGTCAGCATCTCACTTATTCAGCATCTCACATATTGTCAGCATCTCACTTATTGTCAGCATCTCACATATTGTCAGCATCTCACTTATTGTCAGCATCTCACATATTGTCAGCATCTCACTTATTGTCAGCATCTCACTTATTGTCATCACTTATTGTCAGCATCTCACTTATTGTCATCACTTATTGTCAGCATCTCACTTATTGTCATCACTTATTGTCAGCATCTCACTTATTGTCATCACTTATTGTCATCACTTATTGTCAGCATCTCACTTATTGTCATCACTTATTGTCAGCATCTCACTTATTGTCATCACTTATTGTCAGCATCTCACTTATTGTCATCACTTATTGTCATCACTTATTGTCAGCATCTCACTTATTGTCATCACTTATTGTCAGCATCTCACTTATTGTCATCACTTATTGTCAGCATCTCACTTATTGTCATCACTTATTGTCAGCATCTCACTTATTGTCATCACTTATTGTCATCACTTATTGTCAGCATCTCACTTATTGTCATCACTTATTGTCAGCATCTCACTTATTGTCATCACTTATTGTCATCACTTATTGTCAGCATCTCACTTATTGTCATCACTTATTGTCATCACTTATTGTCAGCATCTCACTTATTGTCAGCATCTCACTTATTGTCAGCATCTCACTTATTGTCAGCCTCTCACTAATTGTCAGCCTCTCACTAATTGTCAGCATCTCACTTATTTTGTCAGCATCTCACCTATTGTCAGCCTATTTTATTTTTAAGTCCAGAAAATTTGTTTGTTTTATTAATCTATTGGAAATTCTTACTATCTTACAGGTGTGTAAATTTTTATTTTTTGATATTTTTTAGTTTTTGGAATACTGGATTAACAGGTGAAGTGTTAAGCATTATGGCCTCAACCTTACCACATATTGTTAATTTAAGGTAAATAGTGTAATTTATGAAGTTCTTTTTTTGTTGGTTGCCAAGTGGTTAAGTTGACTTGGTTCAACCAGAAATGACAAGTGTTTTCCTTGACAAAGAACTTTACTGGTTAGTTTATATCTGAGTGAATGATTGTGAGACTGGGGCTAGTATAATACACTAAATTATCTGTGATGCTTATCTTAAACATTGTGGCATCTTTACAAAACCAGTTGCCATACTTGTGCTCCATTACAAAACAGATTAGAAGTTCATGTACAGAACTCACATAACAGATTTTGTGTTAAGATTAAATTTACGGGATTTATAGGAAATTATTTTGTTGAAAATTGTTCATAAATTTCAAATGTAACATGAAACGAGTCATATTATTTTGTTGAAAATTGTTCATAAATTTCAAATGTAACATGAAACGAGTCATATATTTAATATTCTAAATCATTGAGGTGTTAAATGTCTAACATTGTTATTGTCAGGAATGAGTTTCTTAATTCTGAGACTTGTAATTTTTATCCTGAATCATTTAGTTTGTGTAGATTTTCCTTGTGAATTATATACTCAGTGCTTCAGATTGTTTTGAAAAACCAGGGGCCCAGAGGGCCCATTCTGTGTGGAAGTGAGGGGCCCTTTTTGAAAGTTAGGGGCCAATAATTTTTTCGTTTCCAAAGAATACAGAATTTAATTTTGAAGCCATGTTAGATGTTTTACCTTTAGTCTATAAATAGACTTGAAATTACAGCATCCCCATGCATGGGTAAATATCCCAGTATTCATGCGACTATGATCAATCACACCTTTCAAGTTTCAGTTAGGTCCACATTTCAATTTATTTTGATTAAACGAAGAATTAAAAACATAAACTATATTTTCTGTTAATACAGAAAACAATTTGACTAATAGTGATAATAAAAATAATCACAAAACATTGTCACAAATATTGCCTAACATCATTGTAATGTTATGTTACATTCCCTTTCATCTGGCTTGAAGTTGTCTGAAGCTTAGCGACCATACGACAGCCTTAACAAATGTTTACAATAAATAAACAATGGCTTAAGTGGGTGTTTTAATTCTTTTTACTATGTCTTGACTTAAATCTGGTTTAATATTTACCGCTTTCTTCATCAACTCAGGTCTTTTTGGGCAAAAATGAGAGCATGCTACTCCGCTTCCTTTTTGACATTTTTGTTTTTGTTTTACAACTATCCTAAATCAGAGATATTCTGAATTACGGAAATTTTTACAGACTTTTTCTGTTTATTTTTAGGATGATTGGAAGAATGTGTGTTTTAGATCTAAAATCGTTCATATCGTACAATCTGAAGCACTGTATACTGAAGATTTCTTTTATTAGCTTGGGATTCATTTGGCTTTATATGTGGTTTAATTATCAATAATTTTAATAGGCATATAGAATCATGATGTTTGAAAAAAAAGATGGCTTTATTGAAAGAGATAAACAACAAGGTCAAGTGAATCAATTTTTAATGAATCAAAATTCAAACTTTCTATTCAATAATTTTTTTATGAAAATTTTTTAATTTTATTTTTCAGAAATTTAGTTCTGGATGGAAACCCAGTAAAAGAAGAGAATTGGCATGAACTGATTTCAGAAGAAAGTCCGTAAGTTATTTCAGTTACCATGGTTACTTGTAAACAAAACTTGTAATTTTGCATCAACAGAAGAAATGTTTAAACTAATCCAAAACAGCAGAAGTTGGTTAGTTATTCAAAGATGTCGTTGCTGGAACCTTTAATAAGTTATGAGTAAGCACCAACAGTGCTGCAAGTGGCCTCGTAAATATTCAAATTTGTGACCAGAAAATGCATTTTGCGACTACAAATGGTCATCTGGTGGCCATGCATCATGGCAAATAAAATTTTTGAGTTTGGCCAGTGTAAAAATCGAGAAATCCAAAATGCTGTTTATAATCCGTTCTGAAAATCAGTCTTGTCCTCAATAATATCAGCATATATAAAATGCTAAAAATAATTTGACAAGGTATGTCTGTGGTGTAAAGGACTGTAAAAGTGTAAAGTGATATTTCAAACAATCAGCAGAAATTGTTTTTTAATGGGGTTTTATTTTGATAATAAAAAGCTTATTCTTTGAGCTTTATTTTATTTTTATTTATTTATTTTTTTTATTTATGTTTTTTTTTTTGCAAATTTTTTTTTTTTTTTTTTTTTGCAAACTAGAACGAAAATAGTAATTAATGGCCAGCAAGAAATTTGCCCAGTGACAAAAATCTTCAAAAAGCTATGTACTTTTTTGAATTGATAGCCATGTGGCTACCATTTTTAAAACCCACTTGGAGCACTGACCAATTCTTCTGAAATAGTTTCTGTGGTGTTAGTGGATTATTGCTAATTGATGTGTAGATAACCAGCTTTATCCTTTATAATACCATAGCTTTTGGTTTATATTTTTTTGGCAACATAATGATGAGCTCATTTTTCAGAGTCTAATTTTATTTTTTATTTTTCAGGGTACAGAACTTATCTCTCAGATATTGTGGTATCACAGACAAGGGCGCAGAACATTTAGGATCAGCTCTCGGACAAATTAAAAAATCTAATACCAAACTTGTATCATTAAATTTGGCTGGAAATCACATATCTGACTCAGGAATGGAACACATAGCCATTGTAAGTTTACTACTGTCATTTCTGAAGATTTAGTTTATTTCAGAAATGTAAAAATTTGTTATGAAAATGATTTGGAGAGAATACTACTTTTGTTGTGAATATGGCTTTTTTATTTATTTATTTATTTATTTATTTATTTATTTATTTATTTATTTATTGTGAAAATGCAACTTTTGTTGTAAAAATGTAAATTTGTTGTTTGTAAAAATGTAACTTTTATTGTGATAGGCTTTTTGTGAATATGTGATTTTTTTCATAAGAATGTAGTTTTGTTTTTGTTTTTTTGTGAGATGGTTTGTTTGAGAAAATGTAACTTGTTTTTTGAGAATGTTTTATTTTTATGAGAATGTGATCCTAATTTTTGAGAATTTAACTTTTTTTCTGAGAATGGTTTTTCTGAAAATGTAACTTTTGTTAGTAATAATGTGAATTTTTAAAAATTTTCCAGTTTATTAAATTTTGTTCAAATTTTGTCCCAATCTTAAAGGTAGTGGTACATGTAGGTGTTAGAAAAAGGTAAGAAAATCAACAGCTAGAATTTTGTTTATAATATATTTATTACTATAGGAAAGCCTGTATGGTTGCAGATTTAAATGAACCTCAAACTCTCTCTAAGTATTAGAAATTAAAAAAAAACTTGAAACATGCTGTGTAATATTAAGGATTTAATGGAAATATTTGATTAAGTTTTTATTTTTTGTTTATTTTTAGGGTTTAAGAATGAACAGAACTTTGTTATCATTATCACTAGCCAGTAATCAGATTGGTGACAGAGGAGCCGTCAAACTAGGGGAGGTAATTACGATATACACATACACAAAATTTTTGAAATGTAGTAATAGCAGGGTTTCTATAGCTGAGTGGTATAAAAACCTACTAAAGTTCATAGCATATTTCTCTACATTATTAATTTTGCTCTGGTAGATTTTTTGTGTAAGGAAGACAATTTGTTGTTTCATTAGAAGAAGGTCAAAAAGATTTTTTTAAGCACTTGGGTTTTCTGTTAATTTTGCTCGGGCAGATTTTTTTGTGTAAGGAAGACAATTTGTTGTTTTATTTAAAGAATGTCAAAAGATTTCTTCAGGCACTTGGGTTTCCTCCACAATTCCTTTACCTCATTGGCATATAGGTAAAGGATCCACATTGAGAGCCAGGTTGATACCACAGCTGGGTCATACATAAGACTTGAGATACATCTTCCTTGCCTGGCCCTGGGCATCAAGAGTACTGTGTATTGACTGGTCCATCCAGTATAAGGGGGAGGGGGGGGGTTGACTGTCTGCTGCATACTTACTCTGTGACCTAGCAGGTTGAACTCACTCTAAATGCATCCTAGTGCAAGACAGTAAAAAAAACAACAAACCATTCTCGTTCATTTCATATGTACATGAACATGTTAGATAAATCCTTTATGTAACAGTATTGTGTTTTTTGTCATAAAGGTTTTATCCAGGTTTCCATTGTCACATGAGGAGGTTGTAGAAAGGAGGAAACTGTTCTCAGACAAAGGATCACCGGACAGGAATAAATCTGTAAGTAAAATGATAATGATAATGATGATGATGATGATGATGAAGATGATTATGATAATGATGAAAATGTAGATGGATTTATGATGATATAGTGATTATGATGATGATGATGATGATATTGTAATGACAATGGTAATTGGGGATGATGGTTATGGTGATGATGAAGTTGATAGTGGTGATCATGATAATGATGAAAATGATAGTGATGAAAATATGATGATATGGTGATGATAATGATGGTGGTGATAATGGTTATGAAGATGATTATGTGGATGTTTTGATGATAATCAGGGTGGTAGCAGTAGTTTTTGTGGTGGTGATGGTGGTGGTGTGTGATGATGATGATGATGATGAAGATGATGATGCCAGAAATTAAACCGTTGGTGTCTGTAGCAAATCCTTAATGCGAATTGATTCTCAGACTTGGTTTAATTGACAGAAGACTTAATGATGATAACATACCTATGGCACGCCTGAGTCACAATAATTACTAAATCTAGGATTCAGTTACTGAATCTAGGATTCAGTTACTGAATCTAGGATTTAAGCTACTAAATCTAGGATTTACGCTACTAAATCTAGGATTCAGTACATTAATGTGAAAGTAATTCAACTTAACTCTAGTTAATTCAACTGAAGTGTAATTAATTGCATTTTCTCTACTAAATGATAATAAGAAATTTAACTACAGTTTAGTGGAATTAAGTTACTGAAGTGGAGTTAGACACCGTAATTACATTTAGTAGAGAAAATCCGGGATTAAGTAATAAAGTAGTTTGATTGGATGAAAAATTCAGCTAATGAGAGCTATGAACTCAAATCTTATAATTATTAGTAAGTGTAGTATCACAAGACTTTGAAAATTAAAAGTTAATTAATTAATTAATTAATGTTGTCATGTGCTTCTTTTGAATTTTTATAAAATAATAAATTCAAAAGTAGTCATGTAATTGCCATATGCTACTTTGGAATGTATTATTTCATAAAAATTCAAAAGTAGCATATGACAATGTCAATATTTTTTTTTAAATTTTGATTTTATGTGATGTTAAATAATTTTATTTTTTTATTTTATCTTTGTAGTATTAATTCATAACACTCCATGTTTAATTATCGAGTTCGCATTGTAATGTGATTATCTTATTTATTTACAGAAATATAAAAATAATAATAATAATAATAATAATGGTCTAAGTATTGACTTTAAGGTACCCCGGCATTTGTATTCAGCCATTCAGATATATTTTTCTTTGTTGTAACTTTTTTACGCCGATTCTTAAAGTTTATTCTACCATGTACTGACCTAACATTCGTTAAATGTTAATTAATATATTATTTCATAGAAATTGACAAGTAGCACATGACATATTGATTAAAAAAATTAAAAATCTTAAAAAAAATAAAAATCTCGGGGCGGTCAAATATTTAGTAACACCAGTAGAGAGCAGTAAGCGCAACGTTTGCCTCTCAAAATCACGATTGCTACATGTAGCTACCAGAAAGTTGCTACATATAACGTGACAAGTAGTTATTACATATGGCTACCAGAAAGTTGCTACATATAATGTGACAAGTAGTTATTACATATGGCTACCAGAAAGTTGCTACATATAACATCACAAGTAGTTATTACATATAGCTACCAGAAAGTTGCTACATATAACGTGACAAGTAGTTATTACATATGGCTACCAGAAAGTTGCTACATATAACGTGACAAGTAGTTATTACATATAGCTACCAGAAAGTTGCTACATATAACGTCACAAGTAGTTATTACATATGGCTACCAGAAAGTTGCTACATATAACGTCACAAGTAGTTATTACATGTAGCTATCACAAAGTTGCTACATATAACGTCACAAGTAGTTTTTACATATAGCTACCAGAAAGTTGCTACATATAACGTCACAAGTAGTTATTACATACGGCTAACAGAAAGTTGCTACATATTGTGACAAGTAGTTATTACATATAGCTACCAGAAAGTTGCTACATATAACGTGACAAGTAGTTATTACATGTAGCTACCAGAAAGTTGCTACATATAACGTGACAAGTAGTTATTACATATGGCTACCAGAAAGTTGCTACATATAACGTGACAAGTAGTTATTACATATGGCTACCAGAAAGTTGCTACATATAACGTCACAAATCGTTATTACATGTAACTACCACAAAGTTGCTACACAAATCGCAGTTACTACATATAGAGGTATGACAAGGTCAACGGGCTTTATCACATCATTCAGGTTTTCTCTTTTGATTGACCGCCTTTACATACTTGACTGTGCGTTAAACACCATACATATGACTTTTTCATAAAGTCTCTCTCTCTCTCTCTCTCTCTCTCTCTCTCATTCTCTCTGACATTATCGTAAAATTAAGAAAAAGAGTTACACAATGAAAAGATTATAAAGATACGGGGTAAATTCGTCAGTCAAAATGTCTTTTCATAATGTAACCCTACTATATATATTTATATATATTAGTTTTCAAGTAAGCACTCTAACTAGCCTAACATCATAAAATCTTGAACCTTGGATGCTTTGGCGTAAAATTTGTCCACATGTGTATAATAAGGTCGTCACATTGAAGATCATACGCGCACGCGCGCGTGTGTGTGTGTTCGAACGTTCGTGTGCATGTGCGGGGTTGGGTGAGTAAATAAATGTCATCAGATTAAGGTGATAATCCCCCTCTCTCTCTGAACAAGGAGGCGTTTTTTCTTAAATAAAGCCCGCTTCGAAATATTGTTAATATAAATAATCAAAATAAAAGTTAGCAAAAATTATGAATATTTTAAAAATAATTTGCCTGAAAAAGTGCAAATAAATAAACGAAGTCCAAAGAGACAATGTAAACCGAACGATAACTAATAATTTGAGAAATTCGAATTATTTACATATATTAGTAATTAACCACGTTTAAAATTTTGTGATTTATGATTTTTTTTGTTAATTAAGTCAGACACGCACGTGTATACATGTTCCCGTGTTATTCCTTTATCTGGTCCATTTAGCACGGGGTACAGGTACCGTTATCTTGATTAATTCACAAGTATTCATTTATAATCCTGAATAGGTATAAAGCTGCTAAACTCAAATATTTTAAACATGATTATCCATGGCCAATGAAACTCACGAACTCTTTCTTTATCATTGAAATAATTATCAAAGAAAATATAAAATAAAACAAATTAAAATACTGATAGTATATATATATATATATATATATATATATATATATATATATATATATATATATATATATGATTTAGTTATCTTAAACAAGTTTCAGCGATTAACTAATCAAATTGTATGCTACATCTCAATCTGAATAGTATTTTCTAAAAATAGTAACAACTACACTTAAGTAATTAAGTAGCGTAAATCCTAGATGAAGTTACTTCATCTTAGATTTAGTACTTAAATTCCGTTTCAGTGAACTAAATCTAGGATTTTCTCTACTAAATTCATTTAAGTCACTAAAATATAGATTAATTCACATTTAGTAGAAAATCACATTTAGTAGCGTTCATTTGAGTTAGAGTACTGAATCCTAGATTCAGTAGCGTAAATCCTAGATTCAGTAACTGAATCCTAGATTCAGTAATTAATGTGACTCGGGCGTTCCATACATACCTACAGTTAACAAATAAGTGAGTGAGTTATAGGGGTGGGTATTGGGAAGAAAACATATTGCAATATATTGCGATATTTAAGAAAAAATTGCAATACGTATTGCAATATATTGCCATCTAGTAGATAAGTATTTTGCTCTAATTATCGGAGGAAGTGTTTGTTGCTTTTAGGCTGCTGGTCATGAGCTACATCGCAACAAGAATTTGAAACAATTGAACTGGCATCCAAGTTCATGTGGCAGCGAAAGAGCGAAGTCGGATTATTTGTACCCCAGCGTATTTAATGTCTGCATTAGCGAAAAAGCACACTGCTATATTTTCGTTTACAATAGCCCAAATTTAAAATATTCAAAATGGTCCCACATTTTTGCCTTTGCCGTTTGTTTTTGAAAAGTTTGACTTCGTCGTCTGCCATTTTCGATTATAGCTTGTATTTTGTATAAACAATGTGACTGTATCTCTTTATTTCGTATGTGGTTCACATAAATAACAAATACTTTTGAGATTAAGATGATGAAATAAAATTAAGAAAATAATGATTGTAAAGCTAAATCCACTGACTTTTTTAATTTCCGCAGTATACCGTTTTTTTATTTTGTGTACTGGTATATTGTATCGGTTCTGCCATACCGCAATATACCGGATTACCAGTAATATCGCACACCCCTAGTGAGTTATATTTCAAAGCTGCATCAGCATTATTATTAAAATATACAAATGAAAATATTAATTGAAATAATAATTTTTTGATTGGTTTACATTTTCAGCCTTCAGGAAGTCGACGTGCGGAATCTAGAGATCGACCGGGAAGTGTCAGGAGTAGTTCCCACGCTGAAAAGGATAAAGGGAACAAACAAAAACCTTCGGCTAAAAAGAAGGTAGGGTAAAACATTTATATTAGAACCACTGGACTTAAAAAGGGGTTAACCAACATACCAGGGGATACCTAGAACTTTTTTCATTATGAGAAAGGTTCCCTTATGACAACTAGGAAAAAAATCATTAATAGCGGAATGTTTGGGAAATAATTCTGTTTAATGGAACTTGCCACCATGCCACATGATCAATACCTATTAACGTTTGTGTGGAATGAAATTGATAATGTTTACGTCAAATATACCTGAAAAATGTTGTTATTACGGGAAATTATCATTTTATGTGATTCCATTGTCAATAGAAATAATTGTCCCACATAAGCAGTAAAAGAATACCATGTTGTGCTCTGGGGAATCACATTAGTGTTCACTTCATGAATTAATCATAAATGAAGTATGAATATTAAATTATTGATCTAAAAATGAGACTCGTCTTTTAAGAGATCTTGCAAATCCAGTTGTCGCCCTTAGCCGTTTTTCAATCTGACTTAGCAGGTCTTAGCTTGGGAAAGTCCTTTGGACTGCCTGACATAGGTGAATGGTATTCTCAGGGCTTTTCGAATTAAATGAGGCTTCTGTGTTGTCTGTAATATTTTTGTTAATAGTACTCTAATGTTACCATGGTTACCTATTATAATGGTTACCTATTATAATATTTAAAGTGACTATTCTAGGATGTTAAAGGAGGGAAAGATGCTAAAGAGGAAGAAAAACACGACAAAACAAAAGGAAAGAAAGATAAAGATGAGAAAGGAGGAACAAAGAAAGGTGTGTATTGTTACCTCAAATAATACATGTATCTGTATATACAAGTTTACATGTATGTTTTAATTGATCAACACAAAAAATTAATTAAAAAAAAAACTAACACCCCCCCCCCCCCCCCCCCCCCCCAACAAAAAAAAAATAATGAATAAACAGAAAACAATTTTTTTGAAATATGATTATTTTGGCTGATAATAGCTTGAGCATTATTCAGAACTGATAATATAATTTGTGTATTTTTGCACTAGTGTATTTTTGCACTAGTTGATGTTGATGTGTTCTTTGTAAAATGTTTAAATGGGAGTCACCTGATGTTCTTTGTATGATGTTTTAATTGGAGTCACCTGATGTATCATGTGATACCTCCATTTTGTTTGTGTGCATGGAACTATGTTTCTGTTTTATACTTTTAAATTTTTTCCCTAATTTCCACATATTTTCATGTTCAATGTAATAGTGTATATTATGAAGTTACCTTAAAACGGCAAAATCACAAATACCACCATGAAAAATGGTATATTTTCTAAGAACTATGAAAATTTGACTACATGAAAAAGGATAAATTCAAAGTATAAGATACTCTGACAGTTTTGTACAAATTTAGTGATACATATATATTACTTAGTAAAAGAAAGTTCTGCACAAACTTCTGTGGATGCCACATGGTCTCATTGGATTTAACGAGTAGATGTGTTTTGATCTAATACTGTTTGAATTTTGTTACATCGTGAATTGATCATAATCACTCATACTATGGAGCTTTGATTTGATTTAATTTGTTTTCTTGCCACATTCAAAATAAAAAAAAAAACATTATGCATTTCCATCTAACTTTCATTTTCAGTACATATTCAGTCATGGGTAGGCTGGGATGAGTGGTAATTTTTCTCTATTTTGCTTAATAGAAGGTTGTGGGCTATAACCTACTTTTGAAATAATGCAGGATATTTTTTGAGATCATTGCCATTTTCCATACTCCCAAAATTGACTCAAACCTTATTTGCGAATAGGACATTTTCAGAAATGTTATCAATTTTGGTATTCACAAACTGAGCTCAATATTTTATGCCCCCTTCAAAGAAAGGAGGGCATAATATTGCTTTCCTGCTGTCTGTCAGTCGGACGGTTGTCGGTCGGTCTGCCAGTCCACCAGCAGTTTCCGTTCATTTGCTTTGCATAGGTTGCACATACTGAAATTAAATTTGGTATACAGATTTATCATTAGAATATCTAGGTCAAGTTCTGTTTTTGGTAAGAACCAGCAATTTTTGACACAGTTATCCCCCTTGGACTTAAAAAAATTCCAATTATTTGCTTTATGTTCATTATCTCTACAAAGGTTGATCAAATTAATTACTGATATAACATGTATAATCAGGTTGGTTAAATATGGTTATATTGATAGTAATTATAATTTAGAAGTACAGTCAAACCTGTCTGAAGGTCAGTATGTTTGTTCAACCTATAATTCAAAATTCTTTTAGCTTAGACAGACACATCATACTTGATAGATTTATGCACCTCAGATAGTACTGGTAAATGACCCCTATTGATTTTAAGTTCAAAAGGTCAATTTCAATCCCATGTACACTGCCCATAATGTATACTGCCCATTATAAAAGCTTGTGCACCCTATAATATCTGTTCAAGAAGGGGGGGGGGTGCATAAGTGTTTCAAAAACATTTCTTTGGGGAGGGGGATTTTGGAATAAGATTTGGTAAAAGATTACGCTGTCCATGTTTACTGTGTGAAAGACTTGGTTTGATAGGTGGCAGGGTAGCTTAGTCAGTAGAGCGTCCCATTAGGTCCCAAGTTCAAGTCTCAGTTTTGCCACTGCTAAGGATGATTGTAATTTTGAACTAATACCAAGCGAGTGATATTTGTCTTTTAATCATTATAAGTATAAAATATTGACATGATTGTTAAAGTAGATAAGCTATTACCATTTTGTAAACATTGGGGTGGAGTAGGGGTGGGGGAAAGAACAGGAGGGTTAAGGTGGGTGGGATAGGTTGGTGACACAAAATTTTTCATATGATCAAAAATTTTGTTAATAGATTCTTTGAGTGAGGGGGTAAAAAGGTCTGAGACAAAGGTATTCAGAAATTTTTTTAAAAATTCTTCGCCAGAAAATATGTAGGAATAAGGAACATTTTTTCTGTCCCTGAAAAATAATTAGATTGCATTTGGAAATGTTAAATGATGGATTGATTTTAAACAAATATAACATGGTAGCTTTTCCTACATTGAAATAATTGTTGTTTTTACAGTGTGAATTTTGTTTATAAATCTGTAACCATGGTGATGTGATGTTTTGAATGTTTAGTATATATTTTTATATATAGATATATTTATGTACTAATGTTACTTTTGTTTTCCAACAGAATCAAAGGGCGGAAAAGGTTAATATTAACATACTTCCTTTATTAGTAGCTTCACAACATATATATTTATATTTATCCGTATTATATATGTACATGTAGTAGTTCCTTCTCTTATGGGGAGGTGGGGGGGATGGAGGTAGGGGGGAGGTGGAGAGACCTGATATATTGAGTGCTAAAAATCCTGCTAAGAATCAGAATGGTTTTAACTGCCAGGTTCAAGAGGAAAGAACTGAAGGGGGTTGGGGTTGGGGGGGGGGGGGGGGGGGGGTGTTGTGTCAGTGACTTAGTGATCAAAAGGGTAGGCTTAGACCCACTTCTGACTGCCAGGTTTTAAAACCTGTTTGGGCAGTCTCTAGTGTAAAGGAAATTATCTTGTTGCTTCCCAAAGCTGAAAAGGTTTCTCTGGGTACTGGCGTTTCTTTGGACCATCACAGAACTAACCATCTTTACAATAACTACACGGTCGTAAAACATCATTATAAGGTATATAAGGTTTTATTTGAAGAACTAAATGCTTTTATTTGACTGCTTATAATTTTGGTTATGCAAGGTCTTAAGATGTTTAAAAATTGTTTCTAGATAAATTACATAGACTTTTTTCTTGGGCTGGGGATGGGCTCAAGGTTCTTTGAAACAATGAGATGGGTTTGAGAATGTGTAGAATCAAGGGTTTATTGAATGTAAATAGAGAACTGCTTTAGAGAGAGGACTTTTTAAGGGATGAACAAGGGTCTGAAGTGGATATTCCAATTTATAATTCTCACAAAGCCTGAAGAGGATGACTCCTTGAGAACTAAAAAGGGGAGACAACTCTGCATTTTGAAAAGTGCCCCCATTAGAGGAAGGCTACTATTTATAGAATATAAATTAGTACTTATAGTCTTTACTAAGCAACAAGCACCTGCTGGGCTGCTGACTATGTTATAATCAGGCTAGTATTTCTGTAACTCTGCTATGGAACACTTAAGATAAAATTATGTACTAAAACTGTTCCATCTATATCTGCTATGGAACACATAAGATAAAATTATGTACTAAACCTGTTCCATCTATATCTGCAATGTAACACTAAACCTGTTCCTTTTTCTTTGTCTAAGTGTCTATATATCTCATTTAAATTCCATTTATTTTTTCAATCAAAAGTTTTAATTTTAGGTTTTCAATATTTTTAAATGCAAGAATATTTAATAACTAATTCACAACATGAATTACTAATTTCATATCTGATCTTTATATACATGTATGAACCATTACAAGGAGTACTTTTATTTTCTACAGTAACTGCAATCTTCATTTTCCTAATGTTAAAATCAAGACTATTCCTTGATCGTTAAATCTTTGTTTTACACCTTGCAATTTAATTTAATGTAAATTCTTCTTGCATTTTTGCCACCAATATGTGACCAAATTCACAATGTTTGCAGATAATGGTCTTTTTTTAAACCTTATTTAAGTAAATAAAATGGCGATTTTTTTTTTTTTTTTTTTTTTTTTTTTTTTTTTTTTTTTTTTTTTCTCTTTTTTTTTGGTTGTTCCATAATTTCTGTGAAGCAGCTTACAGCTCGGTATCACAGGTGGCAAATCTCAGCTAGCCAATGCATATATATTTTTCATTACTTGGAAAGATTTAATTAAGTGCTAATTTTTTACTGCTGGCCTTAGCATGAGTGTCCACATAGAATCCAGTGTTAAAGTTTTTGATTAGGGTATTTTTGCTTTACTAGATGAGGGGCTAGCTGTTTATGACTTTTATTGTATATACTTCAGAGCTGGGCTATAGTACTTGCATCTTATGCTAGTCAGACCTTTTGCAGTGGCTGATCAATATATGTATTATTTTTTTTTAAATTTAAATTTATTTGAAGTTGTCAACATGTGAACATGAGCATACTTGTTTGTAAATTTTGATTAACTGTTAATATACTATGAATTATTTTTAGCCTTTGAAAAAGCAATGCTAATGGGTAAAAACTGATACATTTCCCTATCACATCATATTGTTTGGACCTATTTTATTAATATGTTTTTTTAAGGCACTGTTTCATTTAATCCATTATTTTGTTCCATAGCACGCTTTTGCTATTAACTATTACCTCCCTCCCTTGCCTAATTTTTTGAAAATTCCATGTCATTTTGTTCAAAATTCTCTTCTTTATTTTCTATTCTCTATTCTTTATCTAATTTCAGTGTTAAAAATACAATTTAAAATTTGAAAAAAATGTTTTAGATTTGAAAAAATGATGGAAAAAAAATCATTAGGTGAAATGACTTTTTCTCTTGTAGACATGGAATTTTAAAAATGTTTATGGGAATGGCAAAGAAAAATAAATTGTGTTCTAAATAAGCCTATTGCTTCTTATATTTGGGCTTGCCCTAAAAAGAAAATGAAAAAAAAAAGAAGAAAAATTAAAAAAAAAAAAAAAAGGAAAGAAAAATGTTTCTAGAAGAAAAAAACATGCTTTTAGGAACAGCCTGTTATGAGGAAAATTTTAGGAATGTAAAATCTCTGTCTGCCAAATCACGTCAAGAAAACACAATTTGTTTTTCTTTGCCTCTCTGAAGTTTAACTTTTATCCCTCATAATAATTTTTATAAGTTTTTTGTAAATGTACTACCATATGTAATGTCAAACCTGTCTGGACAAGGTCAAAAGTCAGAGGTCAAAACAAAGATTGCAAAGGTCATTTGCTGTTTGATTGAGTTAATATTTGGAAGGATAATTTTAAAGAACAGAAACTGAAACAAGTTCATTGGTCAAGTACCAAAAAAAAAAAATTCTGTATCAAAGAAAATCCTTCAATGGTCCTTAAAAATGTACAATTAACTGTAATATTTACAATAGTACCCACTTTCCGCCTATGAAAGCTATTTTTCAACATTATCGAAAATTTGCTTCATACGGCTATGAAAACGTATGTTTGACCTTTTTGAACTGATCCAACAATACTGCGTAATCATCAAGACATCACAGACCCTTACACGACAAGTAAGTTCCCACACTTCTGGTGTATTTTCTAATTCTTCTTTTTCAAACTGTACTTTGCAAGAAATAAAACTCATTGTTCAAGAACAAATTTCCAGGGTCATAAACAAAACTTCAATGGTCTAGAAATTGCCCAGAGCAAATTTTCAATGTCATGGACAAAACTTCAGTGGCCCAGAAATTGTCCAGAACAAATTTCGAGTGTCATGGGGAAAACTTCAATGGTCCAGAACAAAAGTACAATTCACCATATTAAAATCACAACAGTGCCATTGACAGAAGCATACTATTGAAATCAAAATAGTACAATAGCAAGAAAAAAAAACTCATTGTTCAAGAACAAATTTCCAGTGTCATAAACAAAACTTCAATGGTCTAGAAATTGTCCAGAGCAAATTTCCAATGTCATGGACAAAACTTCAGTGGCCCAGAAATTGTCCAGAATAAATTTCCAGTGTCATGGGGAAAACTTCAATGGTCCAGAACAAAAATACAATTCACCATATTAATATCACAACAGTGCCATGGACAGGAGCATACTATTGATCCAGAAAAAAAAATTCCATTGATACAGAACAAATTTCAAGTGGTCATGTACACAACTCTAAAAGTCAATTACAGAACTCCAATAATCCTGATGAGACCTGATTGGTTGAGAATTAATCTCAATGGTCTAAAATAATACCCATTGGTCTAGATTGAAACCACAATGGTCCACAACACAAATCAAATTCTTCAGAATAAAACAACAAATTTTTAAGAAAAAGTAAATAAAATGTTCTAAAACAAAACTAAAATTGTTAAAGTTATGAAATTTGAATCTCCCTTGTATACATGCTATCGTCTATATAAACAAGATTTTATTAAACTCATAGATCAGAAGAAGGAAAATTATAATGGTTCTAGCACCAAAACTGATGACATCTGAACTGGGTCTAAATAAATAACACAAATACCAATGAAATTTTGATGTGCCAGATGTGCACATTTCGGAAATTCATTCCTCATCAGTGATACTAGGGACCGAAAAGTTTGATAGATAAAAAACATGAGCCAAACAGTCTAAAGTTATTGAATCTAAAGTTCCAAACTTATATAAATCCAAATCCAGCTAAAGAATGCTTTGCAAGAGGGAACAAACAATTTTTGAATATTACTGTCAGCTTGTCCAAGACAGGTTTGAATATGTAAATTTTTGTTTTGATTGTCAATATTATCAAGGGTTAAAAGGAATTTGATGCAGTTTTATCCCATATTATTTGTTTTGTGACAACATTTTATCGCAATAATATTTTCACACATTGTTTAACCAGAAATTTTCACTTGATGAAATTTTCTCTGTTTCAAAGAAGGTCTTATAAAAATGAGTTTTTGTAGGCTAAAAATGCAGGTTTGCAAGAAGAAAAAAATGAGGGTCAGAGTTTAGTGGAAAAGTGGATTTCACCAGCAAGTCATGTGATACACTAAACATTTTATGTGAAGCTTTTTTTTCTAAATTACTAATAGATATTAAATGACATATGTTGCTTTATTTCTGAAATTTGTACAACAAACATTTTCCAAAACCTGCTTAATCAAGCTATGTGTTAATTGGGTATTGATCTGGTGGTATGCTCGTTCACGAGCCCAATTTGAATTTAGCAAACACTACCTTTGAGGTTAGTCTTGGAACTTGATTAATAGGTAACTTTAAAAGTCATTAACATATCATCCCTCCAAATGTTTCAATTCATTTTATTATCAATTTCACGTTAGTTTTCACTATCAAGACAATAAAAAACCCACCACTTTGACTTCTAAAAGTTGAACACACACGATAAAACCTTTTTTTCCAAAATTAAACAGTGAGTGCATTAAGTGTTTGTCGTTAATCTGCCATATGACACAACAGTGTTCAATCTAGAATGATAATAGTTGAGGTCATCATGGTCCAAGCCTGAAAAAATAGAGGCTTAGTTTTCAAAAATTGGGTCACCATAATGATATAGCTTTAATGCATTTATTTGATACATATATATATATATATATATATATATATATATATATATATATATATATATATATATATATATATATGAGAAATATGTTGAAATGTAAGATTCAGGCTGGTTTGATTTATAGCCTTATTTTGCTGCATGTAACACATGAAATCATCGGTTGCTTTGGAAACCCGATACATTTCTACATTTCTTAGTAAAAGCATTTTTTGTGGCATATGATGATGCCAATAATGCATACCTAATACTTATTTCATCAACATGACAACTTGATTACTATAGCAACAAACAGTTTCACAAAAAAAAAAAAAAAAAAAAAAAAAAGATTCACTTTTTTGGCCAGGTATTAGTCTTTCTAACTTCCAAAAGTTTCATAGTTTACCATTTTTGGCTAACCTGTAAAATTACACATAAGTTTGTGTCCTAACCTGGCTTTGCATCAGCATCAATTTTTACTTGATAAGTCAGCAAGCCAAACTGTTACTTATGACAGCTGTTATGTTATTAGAATTAGATGTAACATACTAGTGTCATGTACATGAAACCCATAAACTTTACACAATATTTATATGTCCATTAAATATGGAAGTATATGAGATGGCAGACAAACATCATGTTTTGAATAATATATTGATTTTTCTGTATGCTTGTGTGATTATTTTACATATATTGTTGTCAAAATGTTTATAGGATTGAAAAATAGGTCACTGACCTACATTTTACAGAAGTTGAAGTAATTAATGCATATACATGTACATACTTTTTTCATGGTTAAATTATATTATGCAGTTGTAACATAACCATTTGATCATATTTAAAAAAATTATTTGATAAAACAATTTTTTTTTAAATAAATCATTTCCATTTATCATCGTGATTATTTGAAATTTTATTAAAACTAGTATTTTTTTATTATTTTTTTTTTACATGTACAGCTATTATTGTGTCATATATGTTCACATCAGTGACCTTTAGTTGTTCAAGGTCAAACTTAAATATTTGAATTGATTTTAATTTATTAGGTGATCATGACTTTATTTTAATTTTAGTTTTAGAATAATGAAGGTATTATCAGCAAAGTTTGTTTTCACAAAACTATTTTAATTTTCAGAAAAGTGATTTTGTTCATTTTCTTTCTTTCTTTTTCAAATGTGATATATATTTACCTTTCATACAGCTGGATTGTCCTGTATGCCACATAATATGATTCCTTTTCAATAACCAATAATTTTATGTGGAATGCTCCTTTGGTTCTGGGATATATATATTTTTGAACATTTTTTTTGTAATTTTTTTTTTTTCTTTTTTTTTTTTTCTTTTTTTTTTTTTGGAGGGGGAGGATTTCAAGTTTTAACCATTTGAATATCCAATCAAAACAATTGTTCTAAATAATCATTGTATTTTGTCATGTGGTATGCTGCAATTTCATTTCAGATAGGCTGCAGCAGATGACCTGTTGACCTTTCCTTTTCTAACATGCAGATACTCAGTCAGAACTATTTTTTTTTCTTTTTTTGTTTGTATTCATATGAGGTCCCAGTTTTAAAATAATTCCTTAACTAATATTTTTCTTAACTTAATTCTAGCAAATTTGAAAACTTCATAATTAGATCGATTGATATTCAAAATTTTAAGATGCCATTTTAAAGATCTCTTTGAGCTTATAATAATTTCTTATTACCTTTTGACAAAATGTTTATTTTTAATTCAAAAAAAGTTTTCAAAATTTGCCAACTGAAATTTGAGGATAATCTTAAAGAATGATTTTGAAACAGGTTCCTGGTCATTCCTGAAAGCATTAATCCAGTTTAACTTAAGCATAAAGCATAAAAATATGAACATAAAAAATAAAATTAAAAATATAAAACTGTGACTCAATTATCACAGTTCTTCAGATGTTATTTTCCAGAGTGGCAGCTACAAAATCAACATCATTGTCATTAGCCACAATCAATTAACTTTTCACAAGAAGAAAATGTTAACGTTTCGGTGAATTTGAATTTAATTTTTTCTAGACACCTATAAATATATTTAAAAAAAAAAAAAAAAAAAAAAAAAATTAAAAATCAAGGTTTGGCTGACTTAAAAAAAGACTTTGTAACTACAGTGTACAGATTTTGGCATTTAAAACAAAGTTAGGCAAGAAATCAATGCAGGCCTATGGGGAAAAAAAAAAGAAAATGATTTTTGGACTTTAAAAATTGAAAATTAAAATGCACATACATATATACTTTGGTGGTAAGAAAATATGGCATAGTCATAGATAAGTATTATATTTTATAATATATATATATATATATATATATATATATATATATATATATATATATATATATATATATATATATTATATATATACATGTAATATATAATACATGTACTTGTATAATTTATATGTAATGTATAATATTTGTATAATTTATGCAATATATAATAATTTATTGAAAATTAGGTATTTTTACCAAAAAATGAATAAATACCAAAGCAGAAAATTTTATATTTTGATCAATTCAAAAACTCGGTTGATTAAAAAAGTCTAAGCCTATCTGTGAAGTGACTTTTGTGAATTTGTTTTTAACAAAATGTCATGCAGAAACTTTAGTATTCCCAAATAATCTTACAGTCATGCATTGGCATGGCCTAATCATATAGTAAATACCAAATTAGTTCAAACAAACTTTTCTGTAACAAAAAAAAAAAAAAAGAAAAGAAAAAAGGCACAAAATTAACACAAAGTCTTGAGGATGTTTGTAGCTTTGCAGCTCTTATAAAAAGCTTGTACGTGTTTACGCACTCCAAAAATTCAAAAATGTGAATTTCATATAAAATTTTAAAATGAATTGGTAAAAAAAAAGTATCCATCTCCATGCTTTTCCCTTAATTGAAAAATTGTAAAAAATTTTAAAAAAAAAAAAAAAAAAAAAAAAATGAAAAACATGAAAAAAAAATGAAAAAATATTGTTTGGTGTATTTGTGTAAAATTGAACTTAAGAGCTTTGAGATTTTTACGAGACCAGAAAAATGAATAAACTTGAGATCTTTTTTTAGTCTAGTCGGCTTAACAAGTTTTTGCTGGAATGTAGATTTTTACTTACATTCTATAAAATTATAAATCAGGTTTGCTTTCAGAAATTTTCTATCTAAGCTTGCAGATAAATTAATTATGTTAGGATCACTCTTTCAAATGTTGGAAATAAAAGTGAAATGATTGTGAATTTAATTTCTTTTATTGTTAATCCCCCTTCAAAGTGCTTGATGGTCATCCAAAAATTCAAAATTAAAAAATGATCATCTCTCAAATAATACATAGTTATGAATTGGGGTTTAATTTTTTTTTTTCAATAAGCAAGAGTGCTTGGCACAGTTAGTTAAACCAGAAACAAATCTATTTACACCAAACATTTGGGGCTTAAGTTGTGAACTTTTGCTTTTTTTCAGCCAAACTTTATATATGAGCTTGCTTATTTAATATGAGTGAAACATTCTTATTCATATGTTATTTTACTTGCTTGGACATTTTTAACAGACAAAACACCAAATGTTGGAGGTCGAAGTTCAGGAGGTGAGTCACATGACATAAAAAAAATCTAGGTGGGATAAATGTTTTATTAAATGAAAATTTATCCTTTGTATAATAAAACTAACACAGTATAACAGAATGTTTATATTTATGAAAATATATATATGTATACTATTGTAGTTTCTATAAAAATATGAAATAAATTTTTTTAATGTCTAAAATGAATAGGTAATTTTAGGTGCAAAAATGGCCTATTAATTTTTGAAAGCATCTGAAGCAGTGAGTAATGTTTGGTGGTAGACCTATTAATATTTGTGTAATGTCAAGGTTGTGAAATTGTAAGATTGAGTTTTTGTATCTGAAAATTTTTAGTTTTAGGTGGTGGTGTGACCCTTTAGCATTTGAGTTTGTTTGACCTGAGTAGGTTTTGTTTGGACGTAGAATAACTTATTAATATTTGAATTTGTCTGAAAGAGTAGGTTATGCTAGATTTTGACTTGGCCTAATAATATTTGAATTTGTTGGTCAAGACTAGGTAATTTTAGATTGTGGCTTGGCCTAATAATATTTGAATTTGTTGGTCAAGACTAGGTAATTTTAGGTTGTGGCTTGGCCTAATAATATTAATTAATATCTGAAATTTTTTTTACTCAAGAAGGTAATAAATCCTAGGTTTAAGAATAGCCTGTTAATATTTGAATGTGTTTAAAATATTAGAATAAGCTAGGTTGTGCCTTAGCATATTTATTTTTTGAATTTGTTTAATTTGATAAGGTTATCTTAGGTTTCTGAATGGGCTATTAATATTTGAATATGTTTAAAATAGTAAATTCTGCTAGAGGTTGTGGCTTGGCCTTTTTGTTTTTTTAATTTGTTTGTTTGTTTGATAAGGTTGAACAAAGGTCTTCTGATATTTGAGTCTGTCAGAAATTGATAGCAGTATTAGGTTATGACTTAGTCTTTTAATACACGTATTTAAAATTGTTCTGCTTGATTAGGTTATTTTAGGTTGAAGAATGGCCTATTTATATTTGAATGTGTTTGAAATGAGTAGGTAATGCTAGCCTGTGGTTTGGCCTGTTAAATTTTATTTTGTTTTGGTTTGGCTAGTTTGCTTTAAGTTGAAAAATGGCCTTCTTATATTAAAAATTTCTTGATTGATGAGGTGTTGTTGAGTTGAAGAATGGCCTACATTGATAAATTGTGGGAAGAGGCTTAGTTTTTCTCATTTCATCTAGCATAGCTAGTTGGTTGGTTACAGCAAAATAATTTGTCACTGCTTAATAAGATGAATAGGGGATATTTGTCTAAGTGTTGAAGGCTAGATATTAATATTCAGCAGTCAAGATTTACAGCAAGGTGCTGTGTAATATTTGAGACATTCAACCAGGAATGCTAGTAGTAATCTTTGGGTTTGATAATTTGTGTCACATATCAGAAGGATTCACAGAAGGTTCAAGGTTGAAGAATGATCAGTGTTTGTTAGATTGGGTTTAAGTATAGCCTGAGTTATATATGATTAGCTTTGTCTCAAAGAAATGGCCTTTGGTTACCTGAAGGTTAAAGTAAGTAGTTAATGTTAGGTTATAAAATGGCCCATGTTAACATATATATTTATATGCATGCGACTAATAATAGTTTTATAAGTTAAAAATATATCAACACAGAAAAAAATTTATACCAACTTCTGAGATACAGTACTTCACATTTGGCTGTTCAAGCTTTTGCCAAGTATACACACATACTGATCTCGAAGCTTCTAAGCAAAGCTTTCATATATATCATACTATGATCTCTCTCATGAAATTTAATTTGATTTTCTCTATAAGCTAGGATAGACAAGTTTAGCCTATGTTGACATACTTTGTATAAAAGCCAAGCATACACAGGTATTATTTTAAGCTTCAGAGCAAAGCTTTCATATATATCATACTTTAATCTCTCTCATAAAAATTTAATAAATTTTCTCTTTTAGATAAGGTAAATAAGCGATTTTGTGACAATTTTAGCCTATGTCGGCATACTTTGTATAAAAGCCAAGCATAAACAGATATTGTTTTAAGCTTTCAAGCAAAAGCTTTCATATATCATAATACTGTAATCTTACGCATGAAAATTAAATAAAAACATCCTGTAAGCTAATGTAGAGAATATTTTTTTTTTTTTTTTTTTTTTTTTTTTTTGTGACCAGTTTAGCCCATACTGGTATACTTTGTTTGTATAAATGCCAAGTATACAGATATTGTTCTTTGCAAAAGCTTTACCTCTTAAACTCTGCATTTTACATTTTTTGTCATAATTATAATAATGCTTTTTTATGAACATTTTATGTAACTTCTCTAAAGACTAAGAAAGATTGAATTTTTTTTTTTCAGTGACCTATTATTCAGCTTATGCTGAAATGTCTTAGCCAATGCATCATTTAAATTATGATATATAATTATATGAAATTTATAATGTTAATCAATTCACTCTTAAAATTCATTTTTTTTATTTGAAATTGAAATGCAATTTGCTATTTCTTTTTACCTCTTGGCATACTTTGTATATTATAACAGTCATTCATGGTGAGAAATCATGCACACATCTTCATGGTCCAATGTGCACTTTGTAATGTTTTCTGTATGTCCAACTTCTGCCCGTTATCTCTCTTATAATCATCTCTGTCATTGGCTTAACTAAAAAGTTTTTATTTATAGGACACAGTTTCTCATTAAAATTAATTTTGCTTTTTGCTAAACTTATTTGTAAGAATTTTTCTGTTTTTCATATTGTGTTTGACGGAAAATTCAAAACTTTATTGCAGACTGAAAATAAATTACAAAGTTTTTAGTCAACATCCGTATTTGAAGTTTACATTTTTTTTTTTTTTTTTTCAGTAGATCATTATGCAGATTAGAATTAATATTTGGCAAAATTTTTAACTCAAAAAAAGATTTCTATACACATTCTTAAATTTTAGCTTTGGAAATAAATTGACCGCTGTGTCTTAATTTTTGACTTGGAAACTTTTTTTTTTTTTTCTTTGATATTAGATATTTCTAAAATTGCTTAAGCTTTTGGCAGAAATAAAACAAAGTAAGGGAGATAACTCTGGGTAGAGATTTACTTCAATCTTTAGTTGTCTCTGTTGCATCACTTGTCGCTATTCATGTTTCATTGTTGACCTAGATCTTGCATCTTCATGCTTTCTAGAGACAACTTTGTCTATTGAATGTAATGTGTATTCACTTTTGCACTAATTTTTAAGACTTAATAATTGGATTTTCATTGACGATCTGGATCAGAGATTTTGCTGTTCAGAGACAAATTTTTGTCTGTTGTATTCATACCTGTCAAGTCACTCACAGTGCACGTGTCGCACGCACATTTGATTAAATCATATTCACATGCTAGGCTTTTACAAACACACACATTATTTAACTTTCCAGAAAATTAAAGTTGATGAAATAGATCCATTATCATAAATTTTTTTAACATTTTCAGTGAATGGTATATAATTGTTGGATTTCGTTTTATATACCATCCGCTGAAATTGTTAACAAATTTGTAGATTTTGCTGAAGTTGTTAGTGTCTCAAATTGCAGTTGAATGAATGATTTTACACCATCATTTTCATTTTTTCTGGGAAGATGCCTCATTCTTAGGATTGACACATGCTTAACTTTGAAAAACCTTGACAGCTATGTTGTATGTTATATTTTCACTTGTGCACTAAGTCTTTGAGACTTAGAATTGGGGCTTCATTTTGACATAGATCTGACATCATTAACTTTCCAGAGACAATTTCTCTGTGTTGAATGTTATATGTTGCATCAGTTTTCAAGTCTTAAACATTTTGTTTTTATTGTTGGCCGGGTTCTGACATCTTCATTAACTTTCCAGAGACAATTTTTGTGTATTGAATGCTTTATTTTGCACCAGTTATTGAGACTTAAAATTTGGGTTTCATTGATGACCTGGATCTGACATCATTAATTTTCCAGAGACAATTTCTCTGTGTTGAATGTTATATGTTGCATCAGTATTCAAGACTTGAAAATTTTGATTTTATTGTTGGCCGGGTTCTGACATCTTCATTAACTTTCCAGAGACAATTTTTGTGTGTTGAACATTACATGTTGCACAAGTTTTGAGACTTAAAATTTGACTTTTATTGTGGATCGGGATTTGACATCTTCATACTTTCCAGAAACAATTTCTGCCCTTTGAAAGTTGTTTCATGTCTACTTAATTTATGTTTACAGTGTAGAAAAAAGTTTCTTGCATCAATATTAATTTCATATCATTCTTCAAAATTTTTAAAGATTAAATATATGCTTAGGTAGACTTTTTTCACAAACTTGAGACTATTTTTGTCTTGTCTCTTAAATCCGCATGTTGCATGTTCATATATGCACAAAATTTAGATACACTTCTTTGTCTTTCATATGTTGGATGTCCCCTTTTTGCAAAGAATCTGTGATTGCTGACTCAATATTAGTTCAAAATCATAAATTTCCTTAAACATTTATTTTTCATTTTAAAAATCATTTTCCACTTAAAAAAACTCATTTTTCACTCAAATTTTTTTTCCACTCTATATTAAAATTTAAAAAAAAAAATCATTTTTTCATTTATAAATCTAAATTTCATTAGTCACCTTTTAAGAATTATTTAATTGTTCATTTATCTCATAGAAATTTTAATATCTTGTATTTTCCACACACTATAGCAGCCTTGAGAATTCTTACAACTTTGACTGGTAATTTAATCTCTTGAATGATCCAAACCTTAACCCAAACTGCTGAGATTTATTTTTCAGACCAAATTATCTCCCTTGTATTATTTACATTATTTACATGTTACATATATATATATATATATATATATATATATATATATATATATATATATATATATATATTATATATAAACGATTCATATAATCATGATCATATAATTATATAGTTATATAATTAGACTTCTGAATGGAACTATACAAGTACTGTAAATGGTTATTTCAGGAAAATTATTCACAATTGTTTTGGTCTTTTGATGAAATTAAAAAAAATCACACAATACTCACCAAGGGGCCTTGGTGGCCGAGTGGTCCAAAGCACGCGCTTACGGATCACAGTGCCTCTGACCGCCTGGGTTCAAATCCCACTCAGGACAGATCCTAGTGTGAGAAAGTTTGTCAGTTCACTTGCCGAAGATCAGTGGTTTTCTCCGGGCACTCCAGATTCCTCCAGCATTCCAGAACTGACTGCCTCGAAATAGTGAAAGATTCTTGACTGGGGCGTAAAACACCAGTACTCCACTCAACACCACAATACTCACCAAAGGTATAAAGGTATGAAAAAGGACCCTAGCTGCTCAAAGGATGAAACTGGCATCCAAAAATATGACCTTAGGACCAAAAAAAACCCTTTACACAGTTACTGTAATAGAAAGTCTGTCAAATTTAGGCCAGGTTTGGCAGAAGTTATGAAACTGACAGATTGAAGAAGGGGAGATAATCCAAAGTAAACTTCAATGAACTAGGGGAAATAACCAGAATGAATCTAAAAAATCTCAAATGTATCTGAATGGGCCTGGAAATAAAAGGAAATAACCAATAAAAAAAGGTGGGGGGGGGGGGGTGAAGGGGGGGGGGGGTTGAACAAACAAGGGGATATAACTGAACATGTACTAAAATAAACAAGGGGAAATAACTTAAACAAATTTGTACAGTTCCATTTGTTATTTTAGTTTATGTTTATTTGTTTCTTGTTTTGTTTGTTTATTTATTTCATTTTTAGATGTTTATATTTTTAAAAAATAATCTCCATATAGTGCAGGCACAGATATTTTAAAAGAAAAACTGCAATTTTTCTTATAAAAATGTTAAAAATAATTTGTCATTTCTCATGATTCTTTTTCCTTAACTTGAAGTGTGTTTTTAATTTTTATTAAAATCTTTTTCATACAATTTTGCTGGTTTTGAAACAGTTGATGGCATTTAGTAACTTGCTTTATGCAGAATAGAGCAATCAGATTTACGATTCAAACCTTCCTATTTCCATTCCATACCTTCAAGTTAGTTCCTGCCATTGCTTGGAGCACTATGTTTCCAAACTTATTACTTTTAATATATCATTAATCATGACTAAAAAATGAATAAAAATTTTGGATCAAAAGAAATAAATTTATCAGAATGAATCTATAATTTTTTATCCTATATGCATCTTTAATTGGAGAAAGTTGTAAATCTTAATTAATATTTTGATCAAAATTAATTTATTCATAAGTTCAGTTGTTTCCTGGATGTCTGATTATTTTTGAGTAACAAATGATTAACATTCTTGTTTATTTTTTGTAATTAGTTTCCATGGTTATGGTTCATTTTTTCTTGGTTTTCAGAAAAATTTTGATTTTTTTTAAATTACATGTTTAACTACTACATAATATATATAATTATCAACATTTATTTATAGATTTCATTGTTATCATTCATCTCCATGGCAACAAGGCAGCCTATTGATCATATGATTTAAGAAAAGAATCAATTGCCTAGGCATATAAAATATTTTCAAAGAATATTCATGAAAATTTTTCAGAATATATTAGTATTTCATTAATATAAATAATTAATTGAGAAGCTAATATTTCATTAATATAGATAATTAATTGAGAAGCATTTATAAAGAGTGCTTGATCATTTTTCTATAAAATATTTTCAGCGTGCTATTTTTCATTGTATTCAGATTGGAATTATGAATATTCATTAGTATGCATTTGTTTAAATATTCATAAGTCTATATTCTTTATAGGTTGCTCTTGTATTGTCATTTATGCATGCATGACATTTCAATCAGAATTGATTAGAATATTTGTAATTCTACAGAAATTATGAATATTCATTAGTTTGCATGTATTTGACATTTAACCAATCAAGCATGAACTGTTAGTATCAGTTTAACTATGAATATTTATACAGCAGTTTGAAATTTAAATTATAGTCAATATTAATTATAGTTTGCTTAAATTTTAAAAATTTTTATTAGTAATTATTAAAAATTTATGCATCTTCATATTTTTAAATACACCAGTAAACACCATTATTTATTTAATTTTTTAAAGTTTTCATTAATTAGATTAGTCTTGTCAAATTACCATTGAAGCATGAATTTATGAATAGAAGAAGTTATGAATATTCATGAGCTGCATCCATTTGAATATTCATAAGGCTTAATTTTTATGAATATTCATAGATCTTGTTATTTTTGCCATTTCACTTTTAGAATTTGAAGCATGAACTTTTCCTGATGCATGATTTAATGTAGATTTTAATTGTACAGAGATACATGACACATAACGTATTTGAAGATATTTAAATAATTATATTATTTGCATTTAAATATTTAAACGAGATTTCCATATTATGTAAATTGACTTACACATTGCATTTTGTACTCATGTTAAAATTAAGTTATTCATATTTTCACATTTTTTACATAATAATACATATAGATAAACTGTTTTTATATATTACAGATATGTAAATGTCTAAATTAATAACATATATATATATATATATATATAATTACTAGTATTTTCTGTATTTAGGGGATTATTCTTATGTGAAACATCACACTGAATCCCCCCCCCCAAAAAAAAAAAAAAAAAAAAAAAAAAAAATAAAAAAATAAAAAGGGAGACAGTTCAAGATTTTAAGCAAGAGTTTATATAGGATACCTTAGTCTATTTGTTAATTTTTTTTTAATTTTTATTTATTTATTTATTTGATTTTTTTTTTATTGGAAAAGCTGGATCCATAAATTCTTTCCATAAATTTACAATCCATGTAAATGCTTTTTTTTCCATTTTTAAAAATTCATAATAAATTTTATATGTATTTTATAATAGTAACTTTTGATTATCTTAACTGTGCCATCCAGACATTGGATTCTTGTCAAGTGACTCTGAGACAGAAGCTGGTGAGGCTTTCTTAAACAGAGATTAAAAATAATCACTTTGACACTGTTACCACGGAAACACAACGTTTTATTATTTGTGATTTTTATTTTCTACAAATTTTTTTTTCAGCATTGAAAGAATTTCAACTTTCACAAACTTTAGATATTTCCTCAACATTTCTTGACACATTGCCACAAAATACAACTTGAGTTAATTTTAATTTAAAAAAAAGAAAAGAATTTCACATCTTCACATCTTTAAGAATGCAACACTTAGCTATCTTTTAACTTGAAATTTTCGTCAGAATTATTTTGGAATGTTTACAAATTTCCTTTTATTTTCTCTTTGAAAATTTTTTTTCTCTTTCAAATTATTCACAAATTTTAATTGAACTCAGAAACATAAAGATATTTCAACCATTCTTGTATTGAGATGAAATTTAATCCTGAAAATTGCATGTTGTCTCAAATTTCCTGAAGTCAGTGCTATTGAAAAAGTTTTCGTTATTTGTATCACATTTCCACATTTTTCTTTTTTTTTCAGTTAGGCTTGTAAATATTTCAGGAATTCACATATATATATATTAGAACTTTAAAAAAAGGGGATCTTTAATTTCAGATAAATTCTGGACACTTAATCCTTTTATCTACATGTCAAAACTTTTTTTAAAAAGAAGAGTTAACTGAAGTGCTATTAGTTTTTTTTTAGACAAACAATATAATAATAATATATATAATACATAATAATAATGTTTTACTTTTTATCAAAATGATTCTTGATAAAATAAAATTTTTTAAAATTTTGGAAATTTTACATGATTGGTTCAAGTGACATTTTATTTTATAATACATGTACAATGTACTTCTTTTGAATCATGAATAAAAAACTTACATCACACTTATTAGCCAATAAAAATGACACCACAGAATTTGCAAAGTATTTAAAAAGCCAGTTGATACAGGCAGTTTCCAATGAAATTTAAGTGCGCTACACCATTCTGTAGTCATTATTTTAGTCAAAGTTATTTTCTTTTATCAAATTTTTGATTATCAATCCAATTATACTTCGATATATTTGTATGTGTGTACTTTTTTGTTTCAGGAAATTTCAGATTTTTTTAAAAATTTGACTAATTTTTTTTCAATTTTAAATACATAGTAAAAAATTGATTTCAAAATGTGATAACGGCTTCAGAACTTTTTAGGGTTTGAATTTCTTACCTAGTTTTTAGATGTAAAAAATTTTTGGAGTCATGAAGGGTTTTGTTTTTCTAACAGCCTCTATAGCAGCAGACACAAAGACTGCCGGAAAAGGGAAAGGAAAAGGCGGGAAGGATAAAGGAAAACCAACACACACAGAACCAGAGGTAAGAGACACACAATGTTCCCATGGCTATTACGATACCCAAATGAAAATATTCTAGAAAGAATAATTTGGGAAAAGAATGTGTTAGTCTTGTCAAGTACCATGCAGTCGTCTGTCATATTGCAATTGTCAGATTGTAGAATGCTGATTGGCTAACTATGTCAATTGGCTAACAATCAGGTCATGCAGGTGTCCTTTGAAAAATGCATATTGGCAAATTTTTAAAATGAAAAAAGGATCCAGAACACCATGGATCTTGTACAAAAAATTACTATTTTCAGTTGAAGTAACTAATGAAAACAAAACAAGCAAAATAAACCCTTAGATACTACTTATATCTTTATGCAGTATTCCTTTTTACAAACACTTGCCAGGGTCACTGTAAAGTGATCATAGTTTTCCATTTGCTGGAAGCATGGTTTGTATTTATTGAGCAGTACTTTCAGTACTTTGATTTATTTTCAGGATTCCAGTGGGTCAGACTTTGTAAATCCATTAACAGATGCTGCAGATTTTATAGATGGACAACTGTGGGTGTCAGGAAATAGAATGCTGATTAATTTGAATCTCTCAAGTAAGTCTAGATATTAAGCATCCCTTTTTGTCTCATCAAAAAAGAGGATTTTGTAAATGAATGGTCCGAAAGGCTTGCTTTTACAGTCTTTGTTTACTTTTTTATATTAATATCATTTATCATTATTATTATTTTTATTATTATTATTAATCCCTTTTGTCTCATCAGAAGAGAGGTTTTTATAAATTAATGATCCAAAAAGCTCGGTTTTACAGTTTATTATTTTTTATTTTATTATTATTATTATTATTTTTTTTTTTTTTTTTTTTTTTTTTTTTTTTTTTTTTTTTTTTTTTTTTTTTTTTTGCTTTGTACGTTTGTTGGTTATGCTCAGATAATGAGGTTATTTTTTGATAGAAAATGTTGGGGAAAAACCCTCTAAATGAGAATATATTAGATTATACTACAGATAAAAATGTTTCTGTTTTTTTTTTAAATCCATGTCCAAGATGGCTGACATTGGCCAACATTGGCATTGGATTTACCAGGGATCAATTTCATATTATTTATAATTATTTTCATTATTATTATTATTATTTTACAATTTGTAGGAAATAAAATTGGTGAAGTTGGTATGGCAGCATTATTAAAAGCAATGCAGTACCAGACTACACTAACGATTGACAGCAAATCAAATGGTTCCGGGCTGATGAGGATATGTGTGTTTGTAAGTGCTTAAAAATACTGTAATATCATAAATATTCATCAGATTAAAATTTGGTGGTTTTGCAATTAAAAAAAATATATACTAGTATGTAGAAAAATTTAATGGAATTAAGTATTGAAACAATAAATCCCATTGGGAGTCTTGGTAATGAAAAATTTTCATTGACAACGAATTCTGTGGATTTCCTGATAATCCCTGATATAACATATAGAACAACGAAATTGTTTTTTTATGATATATCATCTTTATCATTAAAGCAGCATTAAGTTTTTCAACTTTCTGTATAATTTTTATTTATTTATTTATTTATTTATTTATTTATTGTCTAAAAATAATTTTTTGATTAGAGATAACTTCAAATTTATTTCTGTGAGATTCATTTTTTAAAATGTTATTCATATTAGCTGTTTTGTAAGTTGTGTTAACATGACCCAGTTTTTTTGTGATGTAATCATGTTCTAAAATTAGATCACACAGGTCTGCATCTCGCTGGGAAATTACTGTTTTTTCTAAATTTATTGGAGCTTTTATCGTTGAACCAAATGTAAATTGTTTATTAGGAACATCATTAAGTAAATCAGTACCATTTAATTTTTTCTAGTAAAACATAATGGAGCTTTTGATTTTTTAATTTTTTAAAATAGGTCACATACCTCACGTTTTTTCCCGTCATATTTCTGTGTCCCGTATTTTGAACCTTATAAATTAAAATTTTATGAAATTATTTATTTTAATTTATGGTGTTTTTTTCATTTCAGAAAAATGATATCTCAGAAGAAAATGAAATAATGAAGAAACTAAATGATTTAATGTTGCCAAAAGATCCCTATTACAAGCCTCCACCTCAAACACCAGATGCAGAATCCAACTCCTAACCTCTGACTCCAACAATTACATCAGACCATCAATGTATACACCTGATAAGTTTTACAGTGCAACTCCTAGCCATGTCAACTTTTAATGTGTACTTTAGGAGATAGCCAGCACAAAAGTCACCTACCACAACCCCCCCCCCCCCCCCCCAAACACACACACACATACACACACACCCACACACACAAATAAGTTTTTATCTGCAATATAAACAAACAGAGACAAAAAGATTCTTCAAATTCACATTTCAGCTTTTTATGTGAACTGGAGGAGTTACCCAGCACAAAAGTCACCTACCACCAGTTAGCCAGCACAAATGTCACCTACCACCAGTTAGCCAGAACAAAAGTCACCTACCACCACAACCCCTCTCCTCAAACACAAACATTCACTTTTTTATCTGCAACTGAAAACACAAAGAGATAAAAAAGATCCTTCCAATTTATTTGCCAGCTGCTAATTAGAAATGGAGGAACTAGCCCGCCATTCTCCTACCACCACATACCATTCCAACACAAACACTTGATATTTACCTTCAACTGAAAACTCGGAGCCAAAATTATTCTCATGTACAGAACAATTTCCAAAATCAACTAGAAGAGCTTGCCAGCTAGACACCTGTCAGCATAAGTGCACACATAAAAAAATCTTCATATCCCATTCACACCCACCATCAGAAACACATAGAAGCCAAACACCACACAGTTACAGCTCTGAATTTGGACAATAACAGCTTAAGACAAAAATATATATATGTACATTTGTATATTCAAATTCAACAGTTAATGAGACAATGACTTGTTCAGTTTGATTGTGGAATACATCAATGATATTTGCATTTTTTAAATGGTGGCCAAAATTACAGGCTCCCATGTTGTGATTTCCTGTCATCTTAATTTAGTTCAGATTTTTTTGGCATTTGATGAAAGGCTGGAATTGTTGTGAAGCATACCATACATATTCCAGGTTGCTGTTTTAGCAAGTTTAACATTTGTGCTTATCTATTTTTTTTTTAAAAAAGCATGGCATTTAGTTAATGGCAGGTATTAATGTGACGTTTTTGCTGAAAAAGGGGGCTTGGCTCCATGTTACATGACTCCATGTTAAGTCATAGTAAATATTAATGTTTTTACTTTTATTTTTTATAAAATTCGGATTCTGAATGTCTTCTTGATGGCTGAAAAACACAAAGACATTAAATAAAATATTTTCAGCATTACATTAATGACAGGAATTAATTTTAAAAGTTGAAAATAAATGGTTTGGTTTGCATGTTGAATGAGTTCATATGAAGTCCAGTTAATGTTTTTACTATTATCTTGATAAACTTTGGATTCTAGGTATCTCGTTGATGCTTGAAACAAAAAAGAAAATAATAATAAAAAAAAAAAATCACAAACAAAGCAAAGTTTTCTGTGATAAAAATTATTTATTATAATTGTATATTTGTATATTTTATATTTAATGTTCTTTGAATTGAAATATGATCTTGTTTTAAAATGAAAAATACTTTGTTATATATACATTCAAAATGTGAAAACTAAAAGGAAGGAAATTAAAATTTGTTTTGAAATATTTTTAAAACAATTGTTTCATTTAATTCATTGTTTCAGTTTTATTTTGTCTGGATGAATATATAAATTGCTTCATTTCTCTCTCCCCCCCAATCCCACCCCGCAAACCGCCTTGATGGCTCAATGGTAGAGCATATGACTCGAGATTGGAAGGTTTGGAGTTTCGAATAATCCTCAGCTGGGTCATGCGTAAGGCTTTAAAATTTGATATTATGCTTCTTGGCTGGTTCTCATCATTAGGGATGTTAGATTATCGACTGGTTCACCGTGGCAGGATAATGCGACTGGGGTTATGATATGTTTGTTAAACAGGACCTGTAAGCTAGCACCTTAAGGACGGGTTGCCATAAATGGGTGCGTGGTAGTACAGTGTACAAGACAGAACATATAACTTACTTGCATATCTCACGCATACATCAAAATGTTCTTGAATTAATCCTTAGAGATCAATAACCTTGCGCTGATCGCGAATAGCTGAAAATTGCTGAGGCGGCGTTAAACAACATTACACCAAACCAACCAACTTTTTAGCTGAGCTGCACATATCATCATCTAATGAGTATAGAAATTTGCAACCAGATAAAAATATACAGGTTTTACTGTATTTAGTAACAACTAATGCCAATAAGAACATGTATGGCAAGAAAAATGCACAATAATTCGAAAAACCTATATTAACGCCGTAAAACCGTTTTAGAGCGGTCGTAAAACTAGATTTTACAAACGTAAAACTATTCACAAATCGAAAAAAAAAAAATTGTCAAACCTTGTTTTGCGATTGCTAAAGTAGGTTTCACGGCGCAAAACCTGGTTTAACAACCGTAAAAGTAAATTTTGCAAATTAGTGAGCATTTTCTTGCCACAAACATGATACAATACAAGTAAATAGAAAAGACACTCAAGCAAGGTCAGAAAAGCTTTGGGCTTATGACGGCAAGGGACAAAAGAGTAAGTGTCTAGTGGTTTGGTTTTACATGTAGCAACATTAGAGAGACATAAGTCCTACTTGTTTAAACAATTGCCTATAACGCAAACAAGTCTTATACTTTAACAATAAATTTAAGTCTTCCGAAAATGCCAACAGTCAAACTTCAAAAAAAAAAAACTTAATAATCATTTGGATTTTAAAGTCTTAGAAATTTTATTGGGTTCGTTTAAAGAAAAAAAAAATAATAAAAACACACACACACACACACACAGAGGAGCGTATTAAAAGACGTTAAAACGTGCGGAAAATATGTTTTTCGTTTGTGTTAAAAAATCTGATCTGCCGGATTTAATAGGCCCCATTTGATTTGGAGAAATGAATTGAAAAGAAAAAACAGCCACAAAAAATTTCCACGTTAGTAAAAAAGTTAAAATAAAATTTATAAAAGGCGTCATAACGCAAAAAAAGCTTCAGAACGATGTCATATTAAAATCGCAGAATTTTATTTCGAGTCGGAAGATGTACTTTGAGAAAAGTAAAGCGATTACAAGTGTTGTTCCATTTTGGGATTTAAAATTTCCAATATCGAGCTTCTGTATTGTCAAATTTTGAATTTCGCGCCATTTCCCAAGGAATATCTTATCTAAGTGCCTTATCATGAAGTTAACAATTGTTTATAAAATTTTGCTGATAATTTGGTAAAATGTGGCGACAGGTGTTCGTGGTTTGTAGTTCCTTGCTAATCCTCTTCTCAGGTCGAGTATTTGAAGTTCATTTAAAATACTTTTTTCGAGAGAACTTATTTTCGTATACTTTACGATACATTTATACATTACTTTATAAAGATACTTATCATGAAATATATGTTTATATATGGCAAACAGCAGGTCGTTGTAATCGCGAAAATTACAATATCGCGAAATTTTGTGATATAGCGATTTGCGAAATACAGGTAAGTTCATTTAGATCTTTTTTTTTTTTTTTTTTGCAAGAGCTTTACTTTCGCGAAATTTACGATAGATTTATAAATTACTAAATGTAAACTTTACTTAAATATGTATGTTTAAAATTTGTAAACAGCAGGATATTTTAATCTCGAAAAATTTCAATATAGCAAAAAAAATTTGTGTTTGAATTTGAGATAAAGGAAGTCGCGAAATAACATTAAGACTTTTCCAGCTACTAATAGAGTTGAGTTGAGTAATGGTATTTAACGTCCCAGTCAAGAATATTTCACTTATATCGAGACGTCGCCAGATATAGGCAAAAAGTGCAGAAATTTTGTCTGTGCGTTGCGCTGATGGTATTATACAGTAGGGTTCTTCATCGCGCCATGCCTTTCCCATCCGAAAGAACCGTGACTTTCATTTCGTAATGCCAAGTGCTTGGCGAAAGAACAGCCACTACCCACTTTCAAGTCTTTGGTCAGACCCGTTCGGGGTTCGAACCCTCGACCTCCCACTAATGGCTACTTATAAAGCAACGTGAATCATAGTTTACATGAGTATGTTTGAAAAAGATAAATAGGGTTTTTTATGACGGGTCATTTGTTTTTAGGAAAAAGATGGAAATAGAAAAGAAACAAAGTGTGCATTGTCCTTTCAAAACTATAAAATAAACCTCTGGGTATAGGACCATTATTTAGTGGTTGGGTTCCAATTATTTGTACAGTCCTATATATAAGATTATACCAGTAATGTTATAGGAACAATTTCAACAATTGGACATAGGTTCAATTTCATTCGGAAAGATCCCAGTACAAGATCTTTCCGAAGACGTTTGTTTATCTCCGATTTCCTCAACCATTGCAGAACTTGGCAGTCCGCTTTGACGCAAGTTAAAGGGCCTTGACTTGAGAGTGTGACTTTAACGCCACACCTCTAAGTCATTGTTGTGATTTAATAAACAATTTTTATATACCATTTTGCTTAGAGCCATTGACCATTGTCCAAAGTTTCTCGGTTTACGCTTTCTGCTAGCACAAAAGCAAGTCTCGTAGTGGACTTGATTATCATAACAACAAGTCGACACATCTAGTGTTAAATTATTAAAATTTTCGCTTTCTGTCTAGAAAAGTTAGAATTTAAAATGTAGAAACCGCCGTCACAGAGGATGCACCAACGCAAATAAAGCGGAATCTACGCTTCCTTCTAAAAACATGATAAAACGCATACACGAATCTTTGTTACAGATACAAACGGTGAGGAAACGTGCATTGATTATTTAGGATCCCAGTGTCAGGACCGGGCAGTACAGGAAGTCGTCTGCAAAGATATAAACTCGGCACCACAGTTTTGTGAAAAGACATGCGGATTATGTCCGACAACCAAACCTAGCACTGGTGTGTTTTTATATATATATATATATATATATATATATATATATATATATATATATATATATATATATATATATATATATATATTATTATTATTATTATTATTATTATTATTATAAAACAGTTTAAAACTAGAGCCGCTTTGAAGAAGTACAAATACATTATACAGGTTTTTGACAGTTTACCTATCCCTATTTACACCTGAGGCTCGGGGTACATAAATTCTTGACATGGGTCATATGGTCATGTCATTGCCAAAACCTGTATAAGGTATTTGCCACCCTTTAAATTATTTGTCCTATTTGTTTCAGTGATGATGATGATGATGATTGACATAGTAGTAAAATTTTGATGAACATTAAATGTATCTTTCAGTTTACTCTCCCGTTTAAATAGCAACGATGATGATGATGATGATCATCATCATCATCATCAAGTGATTCGATATAATTATGGTATCAGTGATAAAAAGAAGAACGTTTAGTCACTGGAGCCTAGGGTGTCCTAAACATTTTTTTCATCATTTTAATATTTCGTTTCCAGATGCTTTGTCAACTAAATCCCAAATCAAACTAACATCACCTTCATCGACAGCCAAGTCAATAGTGACAACAGTTACAACAGCAATGCCAACAGACAAAACAGCGGTGACAACAACGAAGTCAACAGTGCCAACAGTAAAGGCAACCGCTGCATGTGTGGATGAGCCGACATCACACTGTGATCCTAAATATTTTGACTTTGTTTGTGCCGATGTTCATTTTAGTAAATTTTGTCCAAAAATGTGTGGACAATGTGGTAAGTGCAATGTCAACACACCAAAGAGTCTAGTCTGAATTTTTCTTCGGACCCTAACACACATTATGCCTAAACAGATGTGTGTATGGACCCTACACATAGCCGTTTAGGCAAAATGTGTTAAAGTGAGAGTAAATTCGGACTACAAAGAATCATGATTTCTGATTTCATTTCGGAAGCAGCGATACGGTAAATAAACACACGATATGCAAGTTTATTAAATACATCATGATGACAATGTGAAGCGATAAATAACATTATCATAGATAAATCTAGTTATTTGTTATGGACGCAATTCAGCAATATCATTCTCATACGAACACGTTCTCTCTCTGAACGTCATTGCAAGACTTCCGCGCATGCTCCAAGATGAAAAATAACATACTTAGTTGGCCAAAGCTTTTAAGATTTCCATTTATTATGGGGTAATAAGAATGAACTTAAGAAAATGAATAGCACAGATTGTAATAACAAACATTTTATATTGATGAAAAAGATTTTTAAAAAATTCAATAAAGGATAACTTAACTTTAGGGAATACTAGAAAATATTTATATTGCAATCACTAATCAATCATGTGAACGGTGAAAATAATAAGTTTAATGAGACAATGTTTTGTTTTGTTAAAAAACTATTCCTTACAATTTAAATATAACATTTGATATTCAATTTTAACTGTGTAATGTCTGAAAAGTTGACATTGAAATATTCCCTAATTTGAGTTGAGTGTTCACTCAATTGAGTGACTGGTCGTGAAAATTGAGCCTGGTATTGCCGTGCATATCTCGGGTTCAATATTGCTGCATTTTAACTTTTTTGTTACACTTTTCAAAATTAAATGATAAAAGATAATATAAAATCCGAATTTTGTCTTTAAACAGGTTCAACAGCCACAAAAGCACTCGTTACCATGACAACCCAGGAAACTACTCTTGCGACTTCACCAATAACATATAGATCTACGTTGTCATCATCTACAAGTCATTCTGGTAAATTGCAATGCACGAACGCACCCGATGCCACCTGTAATGATCCCACGCTACTCCGTATAATATGTTCTCAACTAGACACTGCTCTAAGATTCTGCGCAAAATCCTGTGGAGTTTGTGGCAAGTATAATATTATGAAATATACATGTACGATCACTCGTTAGACATCGCTCGTATTCGGTCTTATGACGCTCACGTGATTGTTTCCATGGTGTTTTTGTTTAGTTGTTCTTTAACGTCGCATCAGTAACTTTAAGATTTTCGCGACAAGAGCGGGTTTATAGACATTTTTTTTTGGAAAGTATCAAAATTGTAGGCAATTTGTCTGTTTATTTTAGTGTCATCGTTTTATTTGGAATGTAACCACAATTTAAGCAATTTGACAACTTTTTTATGAAATGTGTCTACAATCTATGAAAAACGGGGTTTTGGTAATAATGAATATGGTTACATGTGAGAAAGTTAGTTCATTTGCCACAATTTAAGATTTTCTCTTGGAACTCTGGTTTTCCCTGATGTTTTTCTCGAAACCAGCTTGATGGATTTATATCTATTGTAGGTCAGACCTTACAAAAACACAAATGACAAAAAACTAGGTACATGTAGTTGAATACAACTGGGAACTCGGTTTTTTTTCTTCATTGGTTTTCTCGAAACCAGCGTGATAAATTCAACAATGTTGGTAGAGTGCTCGCTCCGTAAGTGGGAGGTCGTCGGTTCGAAAACCCGACCGGGTCCGATCCAAGGCTTGAAAGCGGGTAGTTACTGTTCTTTCGCTAAGTACTTGGCATTACGAAATCAAAGTCACGGTTCTTTCGGATGGGAACTTAAAATAAACAAAGTCCCGTGTGACAGTACGCGTGGCACGATAAAGAACCCTGCTGTATAATGTCATCAGCGCAACGCACAGGCAAAATTTCTGCACTTTCGCCTAAAGCTGGCGACGTCTCTTGATATAAGTGAAATATCTTGACTGAGACGTTGAACACCATTACTCAGCTCAACTCAACTCAACTCTCTTCTAGGTAAGACCTTACCCAGCACACAGATGACGACAATGACTCGGTACATGAGTACAACAATAAGGACTACTCTAACCAGTACATGTACTGATAGTACTGATGTTAAGTGTACTGATCCACAGGTACAGGCTGCAGTATGTTTGGACCCAGTGATGGCCGCTAAACTTTGTCCCAAAACTTGTGGAAGGTGTGGTACGTCGTTATGTAACTTAAAACCTTGCAACAGTTGGCGAGTTTTTCGCAACCTCTTTGGCAAAAATTTTTTTTTAAAATAAATATGTTTAAAATAAATACAGAGATATTGCATGATAAGAATACCGGAATTACAAATTATCCATTTCTGTAGCGGTTTGATCGGAAATGTTTTTCTTTTGTAAGCGGCAGACCGGACAGACATTACTTCCGGAATATCTAATCATCATGTAGTCACAGTACACATGATTTTTTGGCCGGAAGTTCATAAGTTACAATTACAAAATACAAACCGGTTAACGAATTCCCTCTTGTAACTGGCAAATTTTATTTTATTTTATTATTATAATTTTTTATTATTACTTTTACTTTTTTGTTAAATTTTTTAGTTCACATTTTTTGTAGCGGCTACTACAGTTGACACGTGCCAGGATGACCCAAGTGGAAAATGTCAAGATCCGGTCATCAAATCTTTCGTATGCTTAGATCAAGACACCGCCAGCAAACTTTGTCCCAAAACATGCAATGTGTGTAGCAAACAAAGTACGTATAATCATAAAATTGTGACCTTAAGACTTGCTCTTTAACCTTTGACATTGATTCGAGTTTTTTGTTTTACGTCGTTTTACAACATCAAGGTTATAAATCCTTAAGGATTAATCTAAAGACAATTTCTGATATGGTGAAATGTGAGTATGCGTTATATATATGGCCTTGTCTTTTACCTGGGCACGGTACCTAAAGCGACTTTTTGTTAAGGTGCTAGGTCAATGAATCAGTATGCCACAAAAAATCAAAACCACTTCCCTAGTCACATCATGCTGATACCAGTCCTCGTAATGCCGAGTATTTCAAATTTTAAGTTCTTATGTTTAACCAAACTGGGGTTCGACTTTCAACTCTCGAGGCGGACTGTCTCTACCACTGAGCCACCGAAGCAATCCGGTCGAATTTGTTAATCGCTTTGACAAATTGATAGCATGGACAGAAACTCTATACTGAACATCAATACCACTGCTCAGCTACCTACCCCTTTTCTCAAACTGAAAAAAAGGCAATAAATTTGGAGTTCCGTTATATAAAGTCAGAAGGAAAGGTTGTGCACTTGATATACTAGTTGCTTCCACTATAAATTCCGTTGATTGATAAATGATCCAGAGTTTTTTTTTTCACGAGCATACGTGGTTCCAACTTCCTATGGTGATTGTTTGGCAAACAATGATTCCACAAGACTGTCCTTTTTTTCTTTTTCTTTTTTTTTTTTTTTTTTTTTGTATCCGTGGTGACGTTGGCAGACGTCCAAAAACAAACAAACAAATAAATAAATAAATAAGTAAATAAATAATGAAGAAAAGGCGATTGCTCGATTGCTACGAGTACAGTTACTTGGATCAAGGGGTTAATTATTCATTTCTAGTTAAGGAAAGATGGACAACTATTTGACAAAAGTCTTTATATAACCTTCGCTAGTTTAAATGAAATAAGCTTGATCGAGACGATTAATCTTTTTCACACTCGTACAGTTGTAATATGCAAATAAAAAAATATTAAAAAATTTGAATATGACAACTGTACGTGTGGAATAGATTAATCGTAGTTTTCAATGGAAGTCGCTGTATCCAAACTTATCCTGGATATATTTGACGTCCCATTGTTCCATTTTCCTTTCATTTTAAAACTTGTTTTCCCACTTGGCGGGTGTAGCCAGCTAAACAGAAAGTGCTTACCCTTTCCGGTACATCTGATCTCACTTGCCTGGTGGAAATCCACGTGTTTAACTGAAGTAGTCAGTGTTCTTAATTTTTGCTTTGCTTTTGGGGTTGTAAAATAGACATGAAACGGTATTTTTGTGTTTGATGGATAAATGTAACATTCTACTACTTCAGTGAAGGAAGATTTCTAAATTTTTGCTTTGTTTTGTTTTGTTTTGTTTTGTTTTTGTTTTTTTTTTTTTTGGGGGGGGGGGAGGGTTGATTTGTACTTGAACCGGTATGTATGTGTTTTATGGATAATGTAATGTAACATTATACAAATTCAGTGAAGGATGGGGAATTCTTAAGTGATATGAACTAAACAAAACAGGACTGTTTGGCTCCATTTCACCCACTCATTATAAACAAGACAATTTTTTTAATTTTTCAGATTTAGGCGCCCCTGTTGTGGGATAGATCCAGGCAGATTTTCCTTGATGGCATATGAATATTCATTTTGACATGCGCATTGATAATTTTGGATTTACGGGTGTCAAATACTTTAGAAATAATAAGTGTCGGGAATTCCTTATTAAATTATACATTTTATTGTTTTATTATATACATGTTTAAGGTTTTGGTTATAAAATATTTTAAAGCTGCATTAAGTTTTCCTAGGAGAAATTTTAAACGGTGCTGATCTAATTAATGACGTTCCTAATTAACAATTTTAACTCTCGGTTCAACGATAAAAGCTCAAATAAAAACAGAAATAACAGTAATTTCCTAGCGAGATGTGGACCTTTTAGTTTTAATTTTAGAACATGGTTACATCACAAAAAACCGGGTAATTTAAACACAACTTACAAAACGGTGAAATACGATAAATTAAACACAGAATATCATTAAATTTGCCGCCACTTGTGACTTTGTAAGGGGAACATAACACCATTGCAAATACATTTGGATATTAATAACGGACAATTAATGCAATTTGTCAGGTTTCACATTTGATTCATTCGAGGTACCGTACATTCGTGTGCATGCTACAAGCTATTAATAATCATTTAACTGGGACCTTTAGTCAAGGGAACTGACAAAAATTTATATGCTGAGAATTTTGTCTCGACTGGGATTCGAAAATAGGTGATGAGCGGTATCGTTATCCGTAAGCTGGCACTTTAGACCACTCTGTCACCGAGTGCCAGGTATCTAGGTTTAGAGAAAACTATGCCGAGTCTAAACAAATTTTACTGTATGAGTTCCTATGCCACATTATTGTGAATACAAACATCAAAGCACGGACTGTGCTGAACGTAGGAAAGTATTGATGGAAGTCTGGTAACCAGGTTAATATCAATACTTGCTCGAGTGGAGTGGAGGAATGGTGCTTTACATCCCCGTCAAGATTCTTTCACTTGCATGCCATGGTGTCGATGACATGAAAAGACTTTAAATTAGATGTATAATCTTTTTTTTTTTTTTTTTTTTTTTTTTTTTTTTCTCAATAAAAAAATGCGTGCTTTTCTCCTCTTATCCTCTTGAACCAATAGGTTCTTAGTAACTAAGTGGTCAAGGAATCTTATAGACCCTTTCCATCTTTTATCAAAGAGACATAATAAAGTTAACTTTTTATCCCAAATATGGCTTATAACAGAGTTGACAAAAAGTTTGATCATGGAAACAAAAAGTTTTATTTCAATAACCCCTACATTGGGCTTAACCAATGCATAGTTTTAAAAAAAATGGAATGGGTTTCTAAATATAAAACATTTCTGTCAGTAAAAAGTGAATATAAGGAAAAAACTGCATTTAGTATGTCTAAGCATATCTTGGCATGGAGGAAAACCTGTTTATGTTTACCAAACAAACAGGTAAATGAAAAATGTTGATGATATTTCATTAAAATTTTCTTTTAGCATAACATTTTATTAATTTTTTAATAGCTTGGCATTTAATCAATTTTTGTATAGTGTTGCATTTCATTAAACTTTTTATGAACATGATATTCCTTTAAATTTATACAGAATAATATTTCATTGACATTTTAACCCTTAATTATTTTTTTATGGTATAACATTTTATTTACATTTTCACAAATTCACACTTCATTAATTTTTTCATGATATAACATTTTATTAACATTTTCACAAATTCACACTTACTTAATTTTTTCAATTTATTTTATTAACATTTTTACAAATTCATTTATACACAGCATAACATTTTTTTTACGTTTTTCACAAATTTACTCTTTGTTCTCTTTACAGCATAATATTTGATTAATGTTTCATAAATCACACTTAAATATTTTTATATTATGACATTTCATAACATTTTTACAAAATGAACATTTATATTTTTTTTTTTCACAGCATAACATTTCAAAAACTTTTTCACAGCATAACATTTCAAAAACTTTTTCACAGATAATTGGTGATTAATTAACTTTTACAAAGAATGGCATTTCATTTACTTTTTAATAGCATAGCATTATATTAACTTGTATGTAGCATAGCTTATTATATTAATTGATATACATGTATAGCATGGCATTATATTACCTTGCATATACAGGGCTTCGATTATCCACTCGTCCACTCGTCCTGACGAGTGAAATGTGTACTTGGACGAGTGATATTGTTACTACCACTCGTCACAGTGCCGAGTTAAATTTATCAGAAATATACTTTAAGGGGCTTGTTGCAATTAATAAACAACAGATAATATAGTGTTTGTTGGGAAAATCTTGTATTAGGAGGTCAATTGTAATGAGCCCCTTTCTAGACATCGGCCGTTCTGTTACAAGCGTCAATCAACAAAATCATTTAAGCGTTTGCATCACATGCGCAAACCTATTGTTTCGCATTCAGAATTTACTTAGTGTAATGTAAAATCCAACCGATGTTCCGAGTGTTTATATTCTTGTCGGTCTGTTAAGTATGTCAAATAAAAGTAAACAAACTGTTTTGTATGACTTTCTAAAGACAAACAAGGATGAAACAGCTGATAAAGAAATTTTCAAAGATACTGATTAGACTACCGCTGATCCTGACGACAAACCAGTTGCAGGTAGAATCATTTCTAAACCTGCCACTTTAAAACGAAAGTTACTGGTTACTAAAGTGGAAAATCCGAAGTTCGTGAAAAGCTTAAGAAGCTAGTCAGAAAACATATTTATTGGTACAAGCTCTGGCGGTAGTTAAGAGAAGAAAGTCTTGTTTTTCATGTAGTGACTGTGCCAAGTCAAATTTCCAAGTGACGAGTGGTTTTCTTCTTTAACTAGGCACTGTGCCGAGTGGCATTAAAAATTCTATCTAAGGCCTGATATACCATAGCATTACATCACCATGCATATAGCATAGCATTATATTACCATGCATATGGCACAGCATTATATCACCATGCATATAGCAAAGCATTGTACATGTATTACCATGCATATGGCATCGCATAATATTACCATGCATATGGCACAGCATTATCTTACCATGCATACAGCATAGTATTATATTACCATGCATATGGCACAGCATTATATCACCATGCATATAGCAAAGCATTGTTCATGTATTACCATGCATATGGCATGGCATAATATTACCATGCATATGGCACAGCATTATATTACCATGCATATGGCACAGGCATTATATTACCATGCATATGGCACAGTATTATATCACCATGCATATAGCAAAGCATTGTACATGTATTACCATGCATATGGCATGGCATAATATTACCATGCATATGGCACAGCATTATATCACCATGCATATAGCAAAGCATTGTACATGTATTACCATGCATATGGCATGGCATAATATTACCATGCATACAGCATAGTATTGTATTACCATGCATTATGTCTCCACATTAAACTGTCTTGTAATACATGAAATGGGAAAACACAAACCCAATGTCCTCTGTAATAAACCTGTCTTGTAATACAGGAAATGGAACTGACACATGAAATGTGATCCACTTAATCTCTTTCCTAAGATAGGAAAAGGATATCACACAGAATGTGGTCCAAATTTAACCATCTCATAATACAGGAAATTAAACACAATGAGATATGGTTTGCCCTAAACTTACTTGTAATACAGGAAATGGAAAACACAAACCGGATGTCCTCTGTAATAAATTGTCTCATAATATATGAAATGGAAAACACAAACTGGATGTCCTCTGTAATAAAATGTCATGTAATACAGGGAATGGAAAAAACAAACCGGATGTCCTCTGTAATAAACTGTCTTAAAATTGAAACACAGGAAATGGAAAACACATTAAATATGGTACAACTTAAACTCAACAGCAAAAGGAAAACACACATAAAATTGTCTCGTTATACAGAGAATGTGAAAACTTTGAAATGTAGTCTGCCATAAAATCTTTCCTAACACAGGAAAAGGAAAACACACAAGATGTGGTCCATCGTCATGTAATACAGAAAATGAAACACAATGAAATGCAATCCACCTTTTACTCTCCTGTTACATAGGAAATTGAACACAAAAGGAATGACTTGGAATTAAAACTGAATTCTTGTATAAATTTCAAGTATAACTTGATGAAATTATGCAAAAAATAAACAATAATAATACTACAGAACATGATGTAGAATGAAAGCTAGCTGTAGATGGACGATTGTCTTTTGTGTGTGACGATTCTGTGGTCAACACTCCAGTAGACTTGTCTGGTGCTTTAAATAAATATCTGTCTATGATATGGACAATTCCATTTGATCCAAGGATATCAGATTTTAATATTTTGGCTTCAATACTGTTCCACTTCAAATAACATCCTGTTGAATATAAAAGAGTAACTGTAAATCATTTAATTTTGCGACACTTTTTTTCGTGATTAGCTATACCAAAACTTATTTTGCAAAATGAATTCCCGTGATTTCCAGCAAAGATAACCCCTCATAGAATATGTTATATTTGTATATATCATGTCACAGTTGGTTTATTTTAAACTCACTTTTATTTCATGACACTTAATTTTCCGGAATTGTTACCGAGTTGCAAATATCATGAAAATAAAGTGATTTACAGTATATACAAGTAACACCAGAAATTAATCAAAGCACTAAAGTACTGAAATCTGAGAAGTATTTTGTTGGGATACACAAAGTTGATAAAAAATTGTCTGCATAAGATACAATTATAAAAAAAACAATATGTAACTGAAAATCTATTTTTGGCAACAGTCAGGACAACCATAAAACATTTATCGTTTGAAACATAAATATATAGAACAAAATGAATTCTCCTTGTTATAAAATCAAGTAAGATTTTATTTAATTTGATTTAATGGTGTTTTATGTCACAGTCAAGAATAATTCGCTTATATCAAGATGGCACCAGCTAAAGGTGAAGTGGCAGAAATGTGCAGGGAAGGTTGCCATGCCTGAGGTGACAAGGGACATCGGTTTTTAAGGTCTAATCCAAAGGACCCTGTGGCTTTCATTTCTGAAATTTGAGTGATTGGCAAAAGAACAGTCACTACCTATTTTTAACTCTTGGTCAGACCCGGCCGGATATGAGGGGAGCACTCTACCAACTGAGCTATCAGTAGTGGTCACTAAGTAAGAAGAGACAAGAATTCCACAAATGTAACTGTCTCGCCTGGTTAGTTTTTGATCAAGTAGAAAATACATTATTTTAATATAAACATAACACAATAACATATAATGACACACTTTTCGCGGCCTCCACCACCACTGCTGCCACCTACAACGACATCGGAAAAGGTAACACCTAAGTCTTGCCTAATGGCAATGCCAGGCTCAACAAAAATAATGACCATACTTTGGACAAATGTTCTTTTTTTATTATTTATAATAGTTGTCTATCTTTGAGGGGTGTGACAATGTTGGGTTACAAAAATATGACATACCTTTTGTATTTTGTATTAATTTTACATCCTGTTCCTCCATCTCTTTACTTAGATTAGAATATTTTGATAAATCTTTGTATTTCCACATGCTTCCATTTACAATATGCCGATCAAACAACTGAAAAAGGCAAAATTATATTTAAAAAAAACTCATTGAAATTGATGAATATTCATTAACTTATAATATTAATTTTGTAAAATGTTTACAATCACACTGTTTTTAATTAAGTGTAGTTTTTTGGGATCGATTCTACTGCATAACTCAATGTAGTTAAGTGGATAGGGCATGTGAAGTGATGTCACCTTTGAAAGATGGAACAATCAATTTTTAAAAAGGCAATAATAGTTTTTATTCTTTTATTAAAGTGCTAAATTTAAGTTATATTTTGCGATCACCTAAAAAAAAATTAGAAAAGATTTTAAATATAAGGCATGGCATTCATTTTGACTGTAGTGCCTGTAGATATACTGTAGAATATAAGAAACCATTATGAGTATCCATGTAGGATAGGGAAATCTCAGCCTCGGGGTTGAATATTTATGTCAGAGACTCGGCAAGCCTAGTCTCTGACATAAATATTCAACCCCGAGGGTAGAGATTTCCCTATCCTTCATGGATAAACTCATAATGGATTCTTTTTCTTCCATTTTAATGTCAATTTTTGGCTTCAAATATGATTTACATATGTATGGGTGCCATGTTTGAAAAATCTTACTCTGTTATTCAACATTCTATATAAAAATAAATATGACCATCAGGATAAACTATACTTAATTTTGGTTTATACAAAATGTATGAACTTGAAGAAAAAGTTATTTATTATAAAATCTGAGTATTAACATTTGAAACGCACTTAAAATTTCTAAATTTTGGATGTCCGGCTATCATTTTCCCGCAAGATGACGTCATTTACTCAAAGGATGACATCATGTGATTGTCACGTAACTGTGACGTCAAGCCCATGTGAGATACATATTTCTCACATAGGGGAAAAACCCTATCTCACATGAGCAGATATACGGTAGAATGGACTGTCTCAAATAATCATGAAAAACTATCAGCATTTATGTATGTAACTTGGGTTAATTTCATCAGGAAAATAAGTAACAACGACTTCTTCCGATATTACAATAACATTTATTTGTCGCTACAGTCGGGTTCTTTTGAAGATAGAAGTATCTACATAATAAACCAGAAATCTGGATTTATGAATTATAGAAATTCATAGAATTTTCTTATATATATAAAAAACGATCTGAAGAGAGTTTAGATTTTACAGCCAGAATGATTAAAGAAAGAAATTACCGCGAAAAGTGCTAGTGAACAGTTTTCAATTTAATTAGTATAATTTCATGTTGTCTGTTCAGTCACTGTGATTGGTTAACCGTCTATACATACATGCATATTAAACATATCAACAGTCACATGACATCACTAATCTGAGGAAACATAACAAACTACATAACGGGTACATGCACGTATACACAACACATGAGCAGCAGCACAGTTACATGTAATTTGAAACAGTTCATTCTACTGCATAAATACATGCAATACAGTTAAAATGAATGTCATTCCTTACATAAATTTTTAGCTCTTCTCAAATTGTTATATATGTCATACCAGTAATTACATGTTAAATTCAAAGTGGGGACTTCTGTGGCCAAGTGGTTTGTGTACTTTGGAAACATAGCAATTTTTATGACCATGGTTCTGATCTTATTCGGTTCAGATCTTTGTATGTGAAAATTTTTTATGAATTAAATCACATTTGAGGCCTTGGTAATTAAAAATTTTCACTGACATTAAATTATGTGATTTTCACAAACCAACAAAAAATAGTGAAATTTTATCCGCCCATGAACATTTTCTGATTTTACTGTAATTGACAGTATGGAACCTAAAGAGTTGAGAAAACCTTGTTTCTACCAAAGTTAATATCTATGTATAGAGGTACCTGAGTTTTTTCTGTATCATTTAAAGCTTCATTTATATATTTGATATCTGTTTGTGATAAATATTGTACCGCTTTCTCATAAGGAATAAATATGGTGAGTTTACTGTGGATATCACTGAATAGAGCTTCTGTATAGACTGGTAACAACTTCAAAAACTGATTAAGGGAGTATCTGATAAATAAAATGAAAGTAAGCATTAGAAATGACTGATCAATAGGTCACACCCAAACAGGCACAACCACAGGCACACCCACACACATACAGGCACAGGCACAACCACAGGCACACCCACACAGGACAACCAACAACCAAACAGGCACACCCACACCCATACAGGCACACCCACACAGGACAACCAACAACCAAACAGGCACACCCACACCCAAACAGGCACAACCACAGGCACAACCACACCCACACAGGACGACCAACAACCAAACAGGCACACCCACACTGGCACACCCACACCCATACAGGCACAACAACAGGCACACCCACACAGGCACAACCACACCCACACAGGACGACCAACAACCAAACAGGCACAACCACACACATACAGGCACACCCACACAGACACACCCATAGTCATACAGGCACAACAACAGGCACACCCACACAGGCACACCCACACAGCCACAACAACAGGCACACCCACAACGACACAGGCACACCCACAATCACACAGGCACACCCACAACCACAACTTTTAGTGGTGTCTTAATTGCCTACATAAACCAACCAATTGAAGAACCTTTCTATTATCTACCTCATCTGTCAAATAACAAATTTTGCGTCATCAAAAACATTTCATTCAGTCATGTTTACAAATAGTGGTTGTTTTATAATGCAAGAAAGCAGGGATTTTTCTGGCCATTTTGGGAAAGGACCTTTGGATGAAATTGGGAAAATCATTGACAAAATTGACATTTTGGGAAATTTTTTTCATTAAACTTTAAAAATTTTCACACTGTCAGCACATCAAATATATTTTGCCTGGAATATTTACTATTTTGATACATGCTGGTAGTCACTCATTTGTACAAATCACTCAGACATTAACACAATATCTTCATAGACTGGCTTCAATACATCTGAGAAAGTTGTTTCATGAGTTGCTCCCATTCTACCAGATCCTCATTGAGTATAAATCAAAATGTGCATAAATACAGGTTATCATAATGATATACAAGCTACACCAAAAATATATACAGTTTTTTTTCACTTTTTCTTAAGTTTCTCAAAGCAGGATCATTTGGGAAAAATGTATGCTTTTTGGCATTGGGAATGGGTCCCTTTACTGGACCCTGTGAGTGGCCAGAAAAATCCCTGGAAGGCCTTAATAATATCTGATTGTCCACAAAAAAAAAAAGTACCATGTCGAGTTTAATGGGACAGAACCATAACTAATGATGTAAGCTTAATTATTGCTAGCAATCTCTAGTCTAATGGATCGAATCCATAGCTTATAAACCTAATGAGCCAGAACCATAACTAATAATGTAAAACTAAAAGTTTACCATCTTTGGTTTGATAAAACGTTTCATAGTTAAAAATGTACACCTAATTAGCTTACAATACTCTGTTCGATGGAACAGCCCCAGTTTCAAGATCATTTCTTAACTAACATTTTCCTTAACATAAATCTGGACAAATTTGAAATCTTAATTTATTCCATAATTTTTAAAGAAATACAAGAATTTAAGGTAACATTTTGAGGATCACTCAAAGATTAACATCTCTAAATTCAATTCTTTCAAAAATGGTTTTTCATTGGTTCAAAAAAGATTGCTAAAATTTGTTAAATTCAAGTTAAAAAAATTCTTAATTAAGGAACTATTTTGAAGCTCAGGGGAAAGAACCATGGCTTAATATGCAAACAAAATAGCTTACCATCTCTGATTTGGTTGGTGATTTGACATGATTGCAGAATGACCTACTTAAATAATTTTATATGTTTTTTATCACTCAGAATGACTTACTTTAATAAAGTGTGGAATCGCATTTCATCGTAAACAGTCTTTAGGGAAAGGTTCAGGAAACCCTGAATTATGTACACAATTCCGTTTGTACAAGCAGTTCCTGTCCTTACAATGTCAAGGTCATATCTTCAGGTTTTCAAATCCTATATCAACAGTGACACCTAGTGGCGAAAAACAAAATTATCAACCCATAAGTTTAATTAGTCTACTAATTAAAATAATTAATTAAGATAAGGTTTTATATTATAAATAAGATCATATATTGAGACAATACAAGATATTGTAATTGCCATGGCAACAAAATGCTGGATATACAAAAGAGTATATGATTAACATATATTAATCAATATGATAAAATGTGGCAAAAATGAATTTTCATTGGATACTAAAGACGGTTTTCAGTCCTGTGCCACAAGTTTAATATATCAATTATAAATAATAATAATAATAATATTTAATAATAATATTAATTATAATTATAAAATAAATTTTCAAATAATAATAATTATTATAAAATTTTAAATCATCATCATCATCACATCATCATCACATCATCAAACTGGTGAAAAAACACATACTAAATTATTCAACTATGCCTTTTGAGAAAATTATTTAACTTACCATGTGATGTGTTCGAGATCGTAAAACGTGTGTTGTAATGGTTTGTAGTGTTATATTTCTGTGACAAGTGTTGATGTAAAAATTTACTATCCAGTCTGGAGTCCTGTATTGTGTGCCCCATATAAATCTACAAAAAGAAATATGTGTTAACAACAGTAAATTCTGTCCTTCCCAGAAACCTTCAGATTATTGAGTTTAGTAATGGTGTTTTACATCCCAGTCAAGAATATTTCACTTATATCAAGAGACATCACCAGTTATAGGCCTACCATAACATGGGACCTTGTTTATTTTTTAAGTTCCCATCCGAAAGAAGTGTGACTTTCATTTGTAATATCGGAGTGCCCTTATGATTAAGACATCTATATTTACCTATTTTTATTTTCTTTCAAAGAATCTAAAGGGACATCTCTCATATTGATCATGGATATGCCATGTACATATCAACAGTTTTTTCCACAAAAATGTCAACTGAATTTTCAATAATTATGTAACCAATTCTTAATAATGTCCATTGATTAGCCATGCACATTGTCGATAGAATTTCCACATACCTGTCCATGGAATTTTGGAATTTCGATGTACATGTCGATGGAAATTTTTTGTTCATTTCTTGTACAATTGGTTCCAACGCTTCAAACTGACTACATCTCATGGTTTCCATAGAATTTTTTTTTTAAATATTTTAATCACAATTCTGGGTTGACTTAGTCTACTTATTGCCTATTTTCAAGATATTTTATCTAATATCTGTTATATATATATATACAGTCAAACTTCGATCATTCGAAGTTTAAGGGTCTTCATTTTAGGTTCGAATAATCGGGGGGTTCGAATAATCAATTAAGTTAATTTGAAACTTCAAACCTCGATCCACCATACGTTATCTTAAGAAACAACAGTATTCTATTGCACATTGAAAGTGTTTTATCGGTGTCAGTCTAAAATGAATAATGTCATGACCTATCATGATTAGTTTAATAAAAACAGAAATATAGAATAAAAAATTAATACACCATCTGGTACAAAATCAAACAAGCGTGGTAATACATACGACACCATAAGTACAGCCATCCAGAGAAAGTACACCATGCTTTTTATGCATGCAAAACACGTTTTTACGATTTTACAGACTTTTAAACGAAACGAAACGGAACAGGTCTATAAAATTTCTAGAATTGAAATGTGAATAAGGCAGAAAACTGTCTCTGTCAACTTTATTACAAAATAATGATTTTTTTTTTAAATCCCCGACTAGGCTATATAAAATATCAAATTAATATTCAGATGCCTTTTTTTTTTTTTTTTAAATTATTTTGGTAACCGTGGTCAACAGAATTCTTTTTACTTGAGTATCGCTACACACATGCAGCTCATTTTCTATTACCTGGGATTATAATTACTGTTTGATTGAATAATTACGATTAATTTTTGCGACTGATGATCAACATGGCTTACGATGGACAATACATGGCGTACGCATGTCTACAAAATGACCATCAGTTACGCTTGGGTAACATAAATGGGTAAAGGTGAAACCATACTTGTTTGTATTAAATTGTACAGGTGAGAGTTGTTTCGTTTTAGAAATGAATAAAAATGTCAATTTCGAATTTTTGGGGGTATATTTCTACTGAAAAGTCTAACTTAGGACTCAAATTAGGTTCGAATAATCGCAGGTATTCGAATTACGAAATTTTTTAATAAGAAGTTATAGTGCAGGGCAGTCGGGACCTACGGAGAACTTCGAATAACCTAAGGTATTCGAATAATAGAAGTTCGAATAACCGAAGTTTGACTGTATATATATATATATATATATATATATATATATATATATATATATATATATATAATTATGTTTTGTAATAATCAAGTCATTATAATCAAGATTTGTCTTATTTAAACTTTATAACCTACCTGTGTTATGATATTTGGGTCACTTTTTATAAACTGCAGCTTATCGGATGAAAGTGAGTTCATATAATCAGCAGATACAGCAAACACTGTCATCTGAGAGTTCTCCATATGTGTCATGGTTCTAAATTCTGTGTTTGTCGATAATAATTGATAAAATGGTCTGGAAAATACAATATTGTGAACATATATAAAAATTGAGATGTCAGAATTCATATAAAATTTAACATAAAGGAAATCACACACAAACGTCCACGTCCACGTCCAAATCCACATCCACGCACACACGTCCACGTCCAAATCACAATCACAAAGCAAAGTAAAAATGTCGAAAAATGGCTTGTTTAGTTGAACATGTGAAATTTTACCAAGAAGTGAGGCCAGGTGCTCAAAAGGGTATTGAGCTTGCTAACTACAGTGTCATGTGCGGAATCAAATTTGAGAATGAGAGGAACATGAAACTGAAAATTTCAAATATGCAAAATACATGCAGGATAACTTTGGATACAGCAACATCACACATACCAACTATATTGTGATGACGGCCATGATATGTATTTAAAGTTTTACGACATTATTCTTTAAGTTTCTTTTTCTGTCTTATTGACAAAATTAGGGTCATCTAGTTGTTAACTATTTGACATGCACATAGTTATATCTGTGATGAAGATATAATTAAGATGGTTTTCTGTCCAACTACATGAGCATTACAAGCATTTTAATTCACATTGCAGTTATGGTTCTACTTGCTGAATTTCAATAAACTTTGTGAAAAGCTTTGTTACCAAGAAGAGACATGCATATCATCGGGGTTACCCATTTCTACAGTCAAGTAGCTTAGTGGCAGAACATCTGCCTTGAGTGGCTGAGTTCAGGGGTTCAAACTCCTGGCAGATCATACATAAAGTTGGGATATTGTTTCTGCTCCTGGCACTCAGCATTTTGAGGACAGGGTATCACCTTGTTCATCCAGTGCCTGGGGAATGGACAGGGGGAGTTGTATGCTTGTCTGCAAGTGACAAAGCACCTTACCAAAAAGTCAGCCTAAATGTGCACTACACATGGCAGGTCATAATACATAAATGTATACATTAACTTTGTCATTAGATTAATCCACAGATTAATAATCTTCCTCTCATTGCAAAAATGGAAATTAGGCACATTATACAAAATAATGGTGATTTTAAGTAAAATTTGGGCCTTGCTGATCATCAGGCTATTTTGGTTGTCATCATTACAACTTTTTTGCCATTATCTACATATATAGGAAAATTTTCCAGATAAAAATTTGCTGATGTGATGTTAAACATCATCAAAGACAACAACAACAACAACAACAACAATGGTTTTGATTCTTGTTTCATTATTTATTTATCAGAATCTCCCTTTTTAGATACTGATGAGCAACATCACAACATCAAAGGCAACAATAACAAAAGTTTTCGTTCTTGTTTTATCAAAAATTTATCGAAATTATACTATTTAAATATTGATGAATATTCATTTTTACTTACCTTAGCTGAGCATGCTTCATCATAACATCAGCAATAGTGTAGTATGGGTAATACAGTAATCTGTCAATCACGTGGATAACCCCGTTGGTGCCTCTTATGTTACCCCTGATGATATTTGCTCTGATATTGTTATTCACTAGAAAAACTACAAATAAAGATTGCATTGGATTGGATTAATTATAATTAACACCAGTAAAGATTTTATTACTTATATTTGGGGCGTTGTAACACTGTTATGTCGGTCAGTTCTAAGATGGTGGAGAAAACAAAATTGACTCATTATTGTCAGAAATTTAAAACAAAAATGTCAAAATCAATATCATGATATTATGATCTAAAATATTTATTGAAATTATTCCTTAAAGATTTTACTTTAGACCTTGGTGCTAGGGGAAGTTTAGTTGCTTTTGGTCAAGAACACTACTTGAAACTTCATAATGACTAACTAGATGAACATCTTCAATTAAACCATAGATCATTAGGGTTTTGATCTTTTTTAACAACACATTCTGCTAAGGTTACTATGTAACCCTTTCTATTATAATACTTTAAAAATTCTGCTACGTTCAATAAGCCAATGGCAGTATAGTTGAGATTGATTTAATGGGGTTTTACATCCCAGTCAAGAATGTTTCACTTATATTGGGATGTCACCAGCTAAAGGTGAAGTGGCAGAAATTTTTACCCTTGCAGTGTGCTTAGGAAGTGTTCTTTAATGTACCACACCTGCAATTACATGGGGCATTGGTTTTTAAGGTCTCTTCCAAAGCACCCCATGACTTTCATTTCTAAATGCTGAGTGCTTGGTAAAAGAACAGTCACTACCTATTTTTAAGTCTTGGTCAGACCTGGCTGGGGTTTGAACCCTCGACATCCCAAGTGATTACACTAGCACTGAAGATTGAAATAAAAGTGGCAAGTCATTTAAAGCTCAAGTGTGAAAAATATTGCTTGAATAAGGCCAATTCAACTTCACTGGTAGATTCTCATCCCCGTCCACCCCACTGAAAATGTGCTGCACCGTCATTTTATTTTTGTTTCCCATCCTGGGCATACTCAAAGTTTGTTCTGGAGTTATGAAAGTAACTTCATACATGTTTTGGATAGAGCATGGTTTTCTTAATTTTGCATCTCTCCTGTGGTCCAAAAGATTTACAGGCATGGTATGGGGCAAATATAGCAGACACACAACAGTTAGTGGAGGTGTACAATAATTTAATAAGCGGCGATATAGACAAAAAAGGCCCTATTGCTGATGTAGATGTCAACCATGTGAGAGTGCAAGTTTTCGTATAAAATAAAAAATAAAACCCTCCCACTCGCCCAAAAATTTTTGTCCGACCTGGATGAGAATCTACAATTTAAATTGAATTGGCCTAACTATGAGTTTATACCTTTTGATTGGTTTTTAAGTACATGAATGTATTCTTCCTGAGCCTTTATCTTCTGTCCATCATAAAAATCTTCTTTCAGAAGGTTTACATCTGGCATGATATGTGCCATAAGTATCTGAAATGAAAAACAACATTTATATAATAATTTTTTTAAATATAAATTCATAGATTTTTTTTTTGCCATAAAAATCTAAAATAAAAATCTACATTCATATAACAAAAAAATCCATATACAATCAGATTGAAATATGCCATAAAATCTAAAATGAAAATCAACTTTCATATGACCAAAAAAAAAAAAAAAAAAAACAACAACTAATTACATGTATAACAAAAAAAATAAATAAATAAATTTAAAAAAAATTCTTTTGTATTAGATAACTGTGGATAAATGTTTTAAGTGTGCTCCAGTTTTCGTCCAAATAGTTCAGAACATTGATAAAATCAAATGCAATCATAGGTTAGGGAATTAAATGTTATTTGTAATAGATTAATTTTCTTCATGTAATGAGTGGTAACAATGACTGTTATTTGCATATAATTAATATTATTATTAAATAATTATCTCATTATTCATTTACGAATCTTAGTAACATAACTACTCCAAATAGATAATATCAATACCACTTGTCGTTTTTATCTTGTTTAGAAAATACTATTACAGTAGTTAATATTGAGTTAATTTAATGAATTGGGCAACAATTTAATGATTAATTAGGTCAAAAGGCCAAAAAAAAAAAAAAAAAAAAAAAAAAAAAAAAAAAAAAAAAAAAAAAAATTCAAGCTATTTGTTAATGACCCAATTCTATTTTTAAATGCAAACTCATGTGAGAAATACAAAGTACAGACTCCATTATTTTTCAGTAACCAAAATAAAAATCAGATTAATTGTTAAAATAAATAAATCAGACAAATTTCTAAAAATTCCCTAGATAACCGAGTGTTCTAAAGTACACACTTAATTATTCCAGTGCCTCTCACCATTTGGATTCAGATCCCACTAAGGCAGAGCCTTAAGTGTGAGAGAGTTTGTCAGTTCCCTTTGCTTGTCAGTCGGGACAGATCCTAGTGTGAGAAAGTTTGTCAGTTCCCTTCGCTTGTCAGTCGGGACAGATCCTAGTGTGAGAAAGTTTGTCAGTTCCCTTCGCTTGTCAGTTGGGACAGATCCTAGTGTGAGAAAGTTTGTCAGTTCCCTTCACTTGTCAGTCGGTGGCTTTCTCTAGGCACTCCTGTTTCCTCCACCATCCCAGGAATGAACTTCTTGATAAAAGTGAAAGAATCTTGACTGGGATTTAAAACACTATTAGTCACTCAACTTGACTTGACTTTATCAGACTGACTAGATGAACAGCTCCAATCAAATCACAGAAAATAAAATTTATAGGTGAGATTTTTGTAGCGTTTTCTGCTTCACTCAATTTCAAATCCTCTCTTTCTCTTTTATAATATTGATATAATAGGAGTACTTACATTTTGTAAAAGTGCTCTGTTGCTAAGCAATATATCGGCTCTTGGTCTTGGGATGACGTCGAAGGCTTTGTCACTTGGTATCAAAACAGTAAACTCTTTATTTTCTGATTCTAAAGTATCTTTTAAATCCCTCAGAAGAACTAAAAAATTCTTCATTATCCTACAAAATAAATGGCAAATTAAATATTATGAGTTTTTGAAAATTTTGTTTCTAAACAATATTGCTATTTTACCTATCCAAAAGTTATGATGGGGCCTCCATGGCAGGGTGGTCTAAAATGTGTATTTACAGATCACTGTAGTGCCCTCTCAAGGTTCAAACCCCATTCCATCAGATCCTAGTGGGTTAAAGTTTGCTGAAAATTTGTTGTTTTACCAAAGGTAGGTGTTTTTCTCCAGGCACTCTGGTTTTCTCAACCATCCCACAACTGATGGCCTTGATATAAGTAAAAGAACATTGACATGGGTGTAAAACACCATAACTATAGTCTACTCAAAAATTTGTAAAATTTCATTTAAACACCTCAATCTGTAAATGGTTTCACAATAACCATTCAAGTAAATTTACTGGCAAAGTTATTTTGACAATAGTTTTTTTTTAATTGGTGCTGCAAATGAACAATTATTGCCACACATTACATGAATGAAAAGAAATTCTTTAAAATGCTTAAATACTACAAAACACCTTATTCAAAAAAAAAAAAAAAAAAAAAAAAAAAAAAAAAAAAAAAAAACCCAATAAAAACTAAAAATAAACATACATTAAATCTGTATGCTTGTTCAATTCATCGATAATATTCCTAGTTGGCACCTGAAGAAGGTTATCTATAATATGTAGTAAACCATTTGAGCACCAGATGTCGCTCACTTCAACTTTCGCTTCGATGTGGTTTCCAATCACACGGAAATCTGAAATAAAATAAAGTATATAATGAACATTGCAAATTATACCAAATTTTCAAAGAAATCCAATAGACTTGAATAATGTTTTATATTTTTCAATAATTGCCACGGTAACAACAGGTAAACCACTGATTGAAGATGACAATTATATTTAATGTTTCCCTCCGAACACTGGTTTTCTTCATGAAATGAGAAGGCCTTCTTTGTCCTGAAAAATTTGCAACATGTTGAACACTGAAAAGAAATCTGGCCTCAGAGGAAAATGATTTTAAAATATTGTGATAACAGTCAAATAGTGCTCATTCAGTTCTTGCAGTGAACTACATTCGCAAATTGTTCATAACATAAATGAATAAATAGATAAATAAAAAAATAAATAAATAAATAAATTTTTAAAAAAAATTACCATTTTCTTGATGTATAATTGTTATGTCACTTCCAGAAATTGCTGTTGCTTTCATGTGACCCGTTACATTGTCAGATGAGATTCGACTATCTTCAATAATATGCCCTTTTATTGCCTAAATGAAAACAAAAATGAATGGTTAAATTTCTTTATCAAAATTATTAACAGTTATAATGTTTGTTTGAAGAGGTTGTTATTTTTATAATTCTTAACCCCACTCCAAAAGAAATTAATGCAGTGGTTTTGTTTGCCTAAAATTACTACCGAATAAAGGTAGTTTCCCCTTGAGAAATAAGACTAAAATTTCCAAATTTGACAACTTAAATTCCCCAAAAGGCAACAGTGACACACAATCAAATAGTTTAAGTTAAATCCAGTTGTCCAAAACTGTTCTGACAGACAAAAAATGTAGATATTGTCACAATATAAAATCTTTGCAATGAATTTCAAAATTCTGAGCATAATATGTGACATAAAAGGGTCCAAATTTTTCCAATCTGAAAGGTGTAAGGTAGTTTTTAAAAACCATAGCAAAATCACTGTAATGTGACAATGCCCATACCCAAAGTCAGGAATTATATATATTAGGAGAGGAAGTATAGAGTGTGTAATGATGTTTTCTGCTCCAATCAAAATTCTTTCACTAATATTGAAATAGTCAGTTTTGAAATGCTGGAGGAAACTGGAGTACCCAATAAAAACCATTTACCTTCAGCAAGTGAGCTGACAAACTTTCTCACACTAGGATCTCTGAAAGAGGATTTGAACCTTAGGCAGTGAAAGGCACTGTGACCTGTAAGCATGCATTTTGACCTACTTGGTCACCAAGGCCTCTTTATACTCAGTGGTCTGAATATATGATTTTTGATTTTGTCTAGTCTTGTATGGCTGTGTGACAGATGGCTTCTGTAATGGTGTGTTAACGGTAGTCTGCTGGCACTGGTGGACAAATTGATACTCTATCATTCCTAATTCTTAAGCCCCACATGAGGAAGCACTATCTAATGTTTCAAAGTATTACGTAAGACCAAGCCAGGGTTTGAACCCATGACCTTCCTGCTTTCAAGGCAGACACTCCATAGCCACTAAGGCACTTACTGGTATACAAATGAACATAGATTATATATATATATGTGTGTAATCACTCAGTTTCATGACATAAATGCATATGAGTACCACATGTGTCAGCCAAACCATTACAAATGTATGCTAGAAATACAGCGTAACAGAAAGAGTGAGAGACAGACATGGTGATAGTAGGCGAGTTAATGAACCATCAGAGTAGTAATTGAGCAACAAGTAAGTGGGAGCTTTAGCAAAGGAAATCAAATAGAGTAATTGGTTTTTATTTCACCAATGTTAGATTCTTTCATTTTATCAAGGCATTCCTTTCAGAGGATATTTGTGAAACCAGAGAAATTGCAAGAAAACTGATAAACTTTCTTTACACTAAGAACTCTCCTGAAGATGTTTTGAACCAAACAGTGAGTGACCCCAGTCATGATTCTTTTGATTATATTAAGTCGGTCAGTTCTAGGATGGTGGATAACACTGGAGTGCCCATAGAAAACCAATGACCAACAAGCAAAGTGAACCAATAAACTTCCTTATACTAGGAACTGTACGAAATATAATTCAAACCTAAGCAATGAGAGGCTATGTGATTTTTTAAATATTAAGTGTCCTTTAGACCACCCGGTCAATGAAGGCTTGTCTTGCACAGGGAACTCTTTGTTGACATGGGCCTCGGTAGCCCAGTGGTCTAAAGTGTGAGCTTATGGATCACAGCCCCTCTCACCGTCTGGGTTCAAATCCCACTCAGGGCAGATCCTAGTGTGAGAAAGTGTCAGTTTGTTTGCCAAAGTTTTGTGGTTTTCTCCGGACACTTCATTTTCCTCCACCATCCCAGAACTGACCGCCTTGAAATTAGTGAAAGAATCTTGACAGGGGCGAAAAAACATCATTACCCCACTCCACTTCACTCTCTGTTGACGGTTTCGTGTACTGGTGATACTGTATAAAGATCATACCTCATACATGATAACAGGATTATTGTTGAAATTTTGTAATGTGTAGGCTGGTATATATGACACTCCCATCAATCCAGGCATGAAGACGGTCAGGGATTTACTTGGACTCGAAAGCAGCTGTCTTAGATCTGGATGTCTCTTAATATATGTTGCCATAAAACTGAAAAATAAAATTTCAAACAGTCTGAGTTCAAATGGACTATTGGATATTGTGAATCAAATTGTGCTTTTTAAAATGGTTTTTTGAAAATTTGTCACAGAAAATGTAACAAATTATTAAACAGAATTTAGTATGTTTCATATTCTTGAGCATAATCAGAAATCAAATCACACACCCTAAAATCATTCAAATGTTACTAGTTAGAGTGAAAAATATTGCCACAATGGGATTCATACATGTTAAAAAAATGTTAAAAACTGGTGAACAAAGGTTCCTTTTGGATCACAGGTATCACCTAATACACCAACAAGAACAACACTTCCTATGAAGAAATTACAATTACAAAAATATTAAATTTCCATATCTTTTTCTCTTTTGTCTTTGCCATTGTCTCTATTTAGAGTTATAATGATATTCAAGTAAGTAAATAGTGATTTTCAATTCCATTCATGCTTGGGCAAGTGAACAATTGGTATTTCTAGGAGAAGTTTCTAAAATATGGTCGGTATCACACACACAAAGTCCAAACACTGATAGCAGAGATCTCCTTTTAAAAAATGACTTTATAAACTGTTATGTTTCAAATTTTAATCCAGATTGTCAATCATTTTTCAGAATCTCATTAAACCCACAATGAATACTCACGTGAATTGAGAATTGCCATCTATGACATCAAAAATTGTAAAATTCTTCATCAGTAATACATTAGATATTAAATGCACCACACCATTGGTGGCTCCAATGTTCCGACGGATTATTCTTGCACGGACACCTCCAGCTTCTACATAAATATCTGAAATTTAAATCAAAATATTGAAAGAACATAAGTATGGAAGCCTAAAAGTGTCATATAAAATATTCTGAAAAATCAAATCAAAATATTGAAAGAACCTAAGTAAGGAAGTCTTAAACTGTCACATAAAATATTCAGAAAAATCAAATCAAAATATTGAAAGAACATAAGTATGGAAGCCTAAAAGTGTCACATAAAATATTCTGAAAAATCAAATAAAATATTGAAAGAACCAAAGTATGGAAGCCAAAAAGTGCCGCATAAAATATTCAGAAAAATCAAATCAAAATATTGAAAGAACATAAGTATGGAAGCCTAAAAGTGTCACAAAACATCTAGAAAAATCAAATCAAAATATTGAAAGAACCTAAGTATGGAAGTCTAAAAGTGTTACATAAAATATTCAGAAAAATCAAATCAAAATATTGAAAGAACCTAAGTATGGAAGCCTAAAAGTGTCGCATAAAATATTCAGAAAAATCAAATCAAAATATTGAAAGAACCAAAGTATGGAAGCCTGAAAGTGTCGCATAAATTATTTAGAAAATTCAAATCAAATACTGAAAGTATGGAAGCTTGAAAGTGTCAAATAAAAAGCTGGAAAAATCAAATTGAACTTTAAACAGAATCTAAGTATCGAAGCCCATAAATGTCATATAAGTATCATAAAATGTCCAATAAAAATATTTAAAAAATCGAAATAGAGAAAATACAAAAGCTTACTTTTAGAAATAAAACGTCACCTATAGCTGGTGATGTCTCAATATAGGTTAATTTATTCTTGACTGGGATGTAAAACTCCATTAAATCAGTCATCAAAAGTATTCAGAGTCTTGAAGCATATTTTTTCAAGGTATAAAATGATAAAATTAATGTTTGTACCGGTAATACTCTTTAAAAAATATTCCTTCAAAATATGTAGTTCAAACTAATTTAACAACAACTGAATAATAAAAATGAAATTGGCGCTTACTCTATAGGTATTTTTATTCACATGTTTTATATTTGGCACTTATTTAGCATGTATTATCGCGTTGCCCAATATAAATTTTAATGACTCCATATATTTCCGTATTAGGTCACTAAATCACTGTGTAACGAATTTATCCCACCGAAGATCTTGATCTTCATGTCAAAACATTATTTCAACTGCAAAAACAGAAACATTTCAGCGCTTTGTTGACGACGCCATTATGGCTGCAGACCGGGTAACAGGGGACGTAATCGTTACTGACCGAATATATTTTCTTAATCAAGGGAGATAATCCCATATTAGGTTACTAATTGACCAATGGGAATCAAAGATTTTCATCTGAGGTGGGATAATATATTTGGCGCTCTCAAGGGTCTCAAATATTTAGCATGTGCGTGTACATGTATTAATACTGGCACTGCCATTGTTTCACTTTAGACAGGTGAGCTAAAGTTAATGTCGAAGTGTATTAATATCAGAGGAAATTAATTTAACGCAAAATGCACCAAAAATAATACACAGCCAGAATAAATACTTATATAGTATATATTATTATATATATATAGCCTCTCTGGGGCTATAAAATTATAATAATATTGAAATTTAATTGCGTCCATGCTGTTTATTATATTAAAGTAATTGGTGCCTAAATGCATTAACAAATTATATCTATTACATCATCTAGTCTTTTACACTCAGGAAATGCATTTAACAAATAGCCTAGTTTGTAATTATGTTTTCACGAGAGACCTGTCCTACTATAGTATTGTCTTTGGAGTATAGTGCCTGAGCCACAGGACCATATCTTTATATTCCTATCTGCAAAACAAGATGTCATGTTGTTTACAAAGGGCAGACTCTTCAAGGGGGGAGATAACTGTTTCTAAGGTGGCACATGCTGGAATATAGTTTGCATCTAAAAAAACAATAGTTTAACCATGCTGTCTAGGGCACGTAACATTTGTACTGTTGTTGCTAAGAAATGCCAGAAACTATACAAAATAGAACTGATGTAGGCCAAAATTCAGTATCGTGCAAATTATCAGATCAAAGTTCCTTTTAAAGCCTAGGTAAGAACTCCATTCAAGAAGATCCTCGAGTGAGAAAGTTTGTCATGTCACTTGCCAATGATAGTGGTTTTCTATGGGCACTCCCCTTTCCTCCACCATCCAAGAATTGACTATCTCTCAATATATGTGAAAGTATCTTGACAGGGGCCTAAAACACCATTTATTCAATCCATCCAATCTTTTAAATCAAAGATAGCGCAATATTAAGAAATTCTTAATTTTTTGTATTACATTTATGAAACTGATACATCAAATGTTTTCAGAATCATCTGATTTCGTTTTATAAATGAAAATCATTTTTGTGCACAAACATAATGGGTTCGAAAAAAAAGAAAAAGAAATATGACAAGAAGCATAATGGACCTGATATGCCAACCTGACAAATTATGGCTAATAAAAATGTTTTAGATATAAAAAGTACCTTCATTTACTTTAATGATCTCCAGTGACAATTGTCCGAGTGTTGTGTATTTCATATTGTGACCGAGTGTTTCAGCATCGACATTTAAATTTGGTATTATATGTCCTTTCAAAATCTGCAAAATAAAGACAAGTCAATAAAAGTCAGAAAAAATTTAAATAAACATTTATATGCGTGTTCTGCAATGTAACATATAAAATATTAAGTATGTGCTAACACTGGACTTGGGCACCTGGTGGCAGATTTGATTAAACCTTGCCTTTGGATCACATCCCTTTCTATCACCTACGATCGAATCCCTCCCAAAGATTCTCGTGTGTGGGGGAAAGGCAGGAATGGAGTGGAGTAATGTTTTTTTACGCCCCAGTCAAGAATCTTCCACTTATTTCAAGGTGGTCAGTTCTGGGATGGTGGAGGAAACCAGAGTGCCTGAAGAAAACCACTGACCTTCGGTGAACTGACAAACATTCTCACACTAGGATCTGTCCCGAGTGGGAATTGAACCCAGGTGGTGAGAGGCACTGTGATGGGATAGGCAGGATACTAGCTTAAATATAACCTTACGGATCACAGCACCTCCCACCATCTATGTTCAAATCAAACTCAGGCAGGTCCAAATGTGCATAAGTTTGTAAGTTTGCTTGCCAAAGATCTGTCATCTTCTCAGATTTTGTAATTATTTCATGCCTTACTATCTTCATATACCCTACATCAGTATTTTCTTTTTTGTATCTTTTCATATTAATTTTCGACAGTAGCAAAACAAACAAATTAACTTTTTAAATTTTTTTATTTTAATATATCTCACTCGCATTTGCAATGGCTATTATCTGATGATGCAAAAATAAAAATATGCAGATAATTTGAAAATGATGATATTTGTAAAATATTTAATATTCGTGTTTTTAATTGATTGATTTTCTTGTCCTGCTAATTTTTTCCATTGTTCTTATAAACTCACCTTATCCCGCATATCAGCGTTATTGTTGAGATTTTCCTGTTGTTGTAAAGGCAGTTTAGCAAAAGCTTCGTCAACTGGTACAAACATCGTATAGGTGTGATTGGTCAGCTGTAGATTTGTTACCAATGACGGGTTACTCTTATTTAGGAACTGGGCGAAGGCCCTACAACAAAACAAAAAAAAAAAAAAAATGTGTCTGGTTCTAGTTTCACAATCCTTTGTTTACTAAGATTTTCCACATCTTAAATCTGGAAAATTTTTAACCTAATTAACTAAATTAATTGTAAGGTAATCATTATTTTAAGGTGTTATTTCAAATACCACATCTCTTATGACATCTGTATTCAGTTGCAACAAAAATGAATACTAGTATTTGAAGTTCTAAAAACGGGATTGCAAAACTTTGCTAAATTTAAATTAAGGAAATTTTTAGTTAAGGAATGAATATGAAACTGGGACCTGATATATATATATATATATTTGTGTGTGTGTGTGTGTGTGTGTGTGTGTGTGTGTAAAATTAACAAAATATTTATAAATTACAAGCGATGATAAATGCTTAGCTGGGATTCGATAAATAAAAATTCAAAATAGGTATAAGACTCATTTTAATTATTTAGTAATCATATAATAATAATTAAGGAAATTGAGAGAGAGAGAGAGAGAGAGAGAGAGAGAGAGAGAGAGAGAGAGAGAGAGAGAGAGAGGCAGAATACTATACAAATAAAATTACACATTAGCTCTTTGATAATAATTTCATTACTTACAGTCTTTTAAAGCAGTGTTTTGTTAATGTTGAACCTACGAGAGAGAGAGAGAGAGAGAGAGAGAGAGAGAGAGAGAGAGAGAGAGAGAGAGAGATTTCTGATACTTAACCATTATTAATACCAATAAACAGGACATACCTGCATTACTTACTACCACTAAAAACTCTTAGTACTTAATTTTCAGAGAGAGAGAGAGAGAGAAGAGAGAGAGAGAGAGAGAGAGCAGATCATTTTAGACATCTTATACTGAACCATTATTAATACCAATAAACAGGACATATTTGCTTTGCTACTTATTACCACTAAAAGACTTAAAAAGTACTCAGAGAGAGAGCAAGAGAGAGAGAGAGAGAGAGAGAGAGAGAGAGAGAGAGAGAGAGATTTCAGTCTTATAGTATTATTAATATTGCATTACACTTGAATATGAAAAGCACAGTCATTTTGATTAGACAAACGTATATTATTATCTTAATTCTGCCTATTTAATACCTAAATTATCCCAGCTAAATTGAATCATAAAATAGGGAATAAATACATAATCTCAGAAATACACAAACATTTATAGATTTCCCGATCCCCGTTTAACAATACACGCTTATTGATTATCGCAACTATATATATGAAGGCATCCCTGTGAAATCAATTCATTTCAACCCAAATTAGCGTACAAAAGGAAGCTAGAGTATCTATTTTGACAAGATTTGTAATCTTATATATGGAGCCGAAATTGGGCCGTAAAACTTTCATTTAGTAGATTACAGCTTTTGCGTTTGGAGAGGTTCGACCATCGTAAAACTTTATAGATTTTTTTTTCTCTCACAATTGAGGTCTTCTTCGTGAGTCTTGGAATACATTGCATAATAGAAGGATTTTTATAGAATGTGACATCTTAACTTTGACTGTGTAACAGATTTTAAAGTGAACCCGAGGCCCAATCAAAAATTCGGTTTACAAAATGTTTTACATTTTAAAATTGACAATGACTTAAAGTACCAAGAATGCACTATAATAAAAACTAAAAAAAAAAAAAAAATTAAATTAAATAAATTAATAAAAAAAAAACAAAACAAAAAAAATAAATAAATAAAAGACACAATATTTACAAACTTCCTGACTGACTAGATGAACATCTCCAATGCAAACTCTTTGCATTCAATTTAAGTACTCCTGTTGAAAAAGTCGTTCATGCACTACATGTATTGCAAGGCCTCAAACATCTCATTTTTTAAAAAAAAAAATGTTACCTATTACGCAACCAGTGTAAAATAATACAATGAATGTTATCGATAAAAAAAAAGAAAAAATAAAAAAAATAAAAAAAATATGATTTTAGATTTTAAGAAAAAAAACCAACCAAACAAATAAACAAACAAAATTGAATTTTTGATTGTCTACAGCAATCATGGAACTTTGAAAGATAATGGTGCTATTTTCTAATTTTTCTAAATATTTAACACAGTACATGTAGTCCAAAAATAAGCAGTCTTCCAGGATAAAGATGGGCAAGTAGCACCTTTCTGTAAGTTTAATGTAACTAATGCAACATGAAAGAAAACCCCATAATGCTGTGTACAAGAAGTTATAAATCCATGCTTATAAGACCAATACTGTAGCTCAGTTGGTAGAGTGCTCACTCCGTAAGTGGAAGGTCGTGGGTTCGAACCCCAGTCGGTCTGACCCAAGACTTGAAAGTGGGTAGTGACTGTTCTTTTGCCAAGCACTCCGCATTATGAAATGAAAGTCACAGTTCTTTCGGATGGGAACTTAAAATAAACAAGGTTCCCATGTCACGGGTGACACGATAAAGAACCCTGCTGTATAATGCCATTAGTGCAATGCACAGGCCTATAGCTGGCACATCTCGATATAAGTGAAATATTCTTGACTGGGACGTTAAACACCATTACTCAACTCAACTCTATGCTTATAGAATTTTAAATTGATTTGCAGTACAAATAGTACTTATTTCTCTGCTTATTTACATGATTGTATATATTGCTTTACATTTCATGATATGTATTTTTATACAATTTATATTTTACACTTGCCCATAATTGTTTTCTTCTTCTATGTTTTTAATTCAAAATAAAATTTTTGCTGAAATGAAAATCAAACTTGACCTTGTGTTTTAAGATATTTATTTATTTATTTATATTTTATTTTTTATTTATTTATTTATTTAATTTTTTTTTTTTTTTTTTGCTTTTTAAAAAAAAAATCCTTAGATCTGTTTCTCAAATTATCATCTGAAATCCACAGATGGATAGATGAACATTATTCCGGACAGACTAAACACTGCTTATGGAAACCAAGGGCATCACGTAACATCTTAATGGTTAGGTATATCAATAAAGAGCTTACATATGTGGGTTTATATGTTACCTTGTTTTCTTAAGGTATTCCACTGTCTGTTTGAGATTCCTATATTTAAAACACAGAAGATTGTCTATCACATGTAGGACACCGTTAGAGACAGGGAATGTTACTTCTGATTATCCTTTGCTCTGGTTCTATTACACATAACATACACTGAAACAAATAAAAAAAGAATAAGTTTGTATGTCCTATATGTAGTAGAAGAGATCTTCTCAATGACTCAGTGAAAAAAATGAGACTGAGTCTTTGACAAAATCGTCTCCATGACTCAGTGAAAAAAATGAGACTGAGTCTTTGACAAAATCGTCTCCATGACTCAGTGAAAAAAAATGAGACTGAGTCTTAGACAAAATCGTCTCCATGACTCAGTGAAAAAAATGAGACTGAGTCTTTGACAAAATCGTCTCCATGACTCAGTGAAAAAAATGAGACTGAGTCTTAGACAAAATCGTCTCCATGACTCAGTGAAAAAAATGAGACTGAGTCTTAGACAAAATCGTCTCCATGACTCAGTGAAAAAAATGAGACTGAGTCTGTTAGAAGAGATCTTCTCAATGAATCAGTATAAAAAATGAGACTGAATCTGTTAGAAGAGATAGTCTCAATGACTCAGTAAACAAAATGAGACTGAGTTTGTAAGAAAGGATTGTCTCAATGACACAGTGAGAAAAATGAGACTGAGTTTGTAAGAAAGGATTGTCTCAATGACACAGTGAGAAAAATGAGACTCAAGTTTCTTTGCAATATTTAAATGAGACTGCCTCTTTTGCTTAGTGGTAGAGCATCTGCTTCAAGTTTTGGAGGTCAGGGGGGTTTGAATCCTGGTTAGGTCATACATAAAACTTCAAAATTCGAAATAATGCTTCCTGACTTGTGCTCAGTATTAGGAAAAACATAGTACTGACTAGTTCTTCTGGTGCCAGGATAATGTGATGGGGAGGAGGAGGAGGGGGTGGAGGGTGGTTGTGGTATGTTTGTCTGTGGTGAACTTATTTTGATTGGGCTAGTACAAGACAAACCATACAACACACTCCCACATCTCAGGTATACATAGGACTTGTTGTTTAGATTATTACTTAGAGATCAATAAATTTGCTCTTGTCGCAAATACCTAAAAAATTGCCGATGCCACATTAAAACAACATTACAACCAACCAAAAAGTTTAAAAGGTAAAGGTCAAACCTGCTGGTTCTTTGACATATATGAGATTATAAGTATGAGTATCTATGTAGGATAGGGAAATCTCACCCGAGGGGTTGAATATTTCAGTCAGAGACGAGACTTGCTCGGCACAGCCTCGATTGGGATATGTTACATCACATCACCCTCGACTGAGATCATCCGGTATCGGTCACAAACAGGTGACAGATTCTATTATTCTCACATAGGGGAAAAACCCTATCTCACATGAGCAGATATGGAAGAAAAGTCTCTGCAACAACTGGGATAGGGAAATCTCACCCGAGGGGTTGAATATTTCAGTCAGAGACAAGGCTTGCTTGGCACAGCCTCGATTGGGATATGTTACATCACATCACCCTCGACTGAGATCATCTGGTATCGGTCACAAACAGGTGACAGATTCTATTATTCTCACATAGGGGAAAACCCTATCTCACATGAGCAGATATGGAAGAAAAGTCTCTGCAACAACTGGGATAGGGAAATCTCACCCGAGGGGTTGAATATTTCAGTCAGAGACGAGGACTTGCTTGGCACAGCCTCGATTGGGATATGTTACATCACATCACCCTCGACTGAGATCATCTGGTATCGGTCGCAAACAGGTGACAGATTCTATTATTCTCACATAGGGGAAAACCCTATCTCACATGAGCAGAAATGAAAGAAACGTCTCTGCAACAACTAGTGTCAGAAGTTTCATTATTTGTCCCTCATATACATCTTTCTTAAAATTTGTTTTCCTATTTAACATTACTATTTTTGTGTTTAGAGCTGTTATGGCTTAAAGGCCACTTTTGGCTAGTTCATGTTCTGCATTATTATACCTCATGGAAAATTCTTAAACTTTTTTTTGGTAATTTCTAATCACTGTGGTATGAAACAATTCACAATCTTTGAAGCAGTGGTCAACACTGCCATGGGATATTGTATCAAAAGAACCATGCCTTTCATTTTGAAATGCTGAGTGCTTTGTGAAAGAACAGTCACCTCCCACTTTCAAGTCTTGGGTCAGACCTGGTAGGGTTCAAACCAATGACCTCCCACTTATGAAGCAAGCCTCTACCAACTGAGCTACCACAGTGGTAAATTTAAAAGTAACCCAGTTATATAAATGATATTAAGTTACTCACTTTCCCCGTTTTCCCTGTAGATTTGTAAGTTGGCAGAGTTCATGTAAGATGGTCTTGTTGTTACTTCTCCAACTACTAGGCAAAAACTGTACATAATCTGGGATTGTATGAGCATGCACAACCTGAAAAAATAAATGAATAATAAATATATGAAATATATTTCAAGGTGGTCAGTTCTGGGATAGTGGAGGAACCCGAAATGCCCAGAGAAAACCATGACCTTCAGCAAGTGAACTGACAAACTTTCTCACACTAGGATCTGTCCCCAGTGGGAATTGAACCCAGGCTGTGAGAGGCACCGTGATCCATAAGCGTGCCCAGAATCAAGACTCTTTTAAGGTCACTCGATATATCAGAACCTAATTGTTCAACAAGACTGTAAGGTCTATATCTAAATACAAGGTTTGACTTAAGTATTCAGATCAAACTTATTAACTTATTAACACCATCTGATTAAACTTTGGTTGATTTTCAACTTGCCCATCAGGAAAACTTCTTTTATTTTTTGACTTTCCCACTAACATTTTTAACTTTCACTGGTAATATGGCAATACCTTTAATCAAATATTGTAAATATAGAATTTTGGCTACGACTCATTGATTTGATAAAATTTTAACTAATATATATAAACAAAGCTTATTATAAGTGGTCTATGGTGGTGGATCTTTTTAGACAATGGAATTCCCAGAATAAATCTCCGACCTTAGGCAAGCAATTGACAATCTTTGTCATATTAGGTAGAATCAGCCCAGGCTGGATTTGATCCTTGGTGGTCTGTAAGCACGGTGTTTGACCACTCAGCCACCAAGGTCCAAGGTTGCTTTGGATGTCTAATATAGATGAGTCATTCAAAACAGGATGTCTCCTGTTATTGTAAAACATCAATTCAATGTACAAGTGATAAGAATGGGGGTCTATCGTGTTAGGTCTCCCAGTGCCTGTACTACAAAAGGTCAGCTATCATTGACCCTTGTGCAATCATAAATCAGAAGTCACTAACATGTAACTCATGATCTCGAATTTTAATTAAGTGAATTTATACCAACTTAAATAAAAAACAACTTTACTAAAAAGAGACATGAAATATTCTCAATAAACTTTAGAGCACATTTATGAAATTAAACACTTGCAAATTTTTTGCAAAATTTTCATTTTTATAAATAAAACATATTTTTCGATTTATTCTTCTGAAAACAACAATTCCCTGGAATCTTATGTCTTGGCTATTTTCTTTCATTACCAAAGAATAGTTGTTTTAAAGATAATTTTAAATTGTGTCACAATGACGCCATTGGAAAAGCAAAATCATTAATCAAGACAAAAATCCAGTAGAATCATTAATATTCATTCAGTTAGAATTACAAGGTTTTGCAAAAAAAAAAAATTAAAATAAAATAAAAAATAAATAAATAAATAAAATAAATAAATAAATAAAATTTTTTAAAAAAATAATAATGAATAAATAAAAATTTTAAAAAAAATAATAATAATAAAAATAAAAATTTAAAAATTTTAAAAAAGGGAAGAAAAATCTATTAATTGAGTTTTTTTTTTTTTAAAAAATCCCATTAGGGGCCTAGGTTGTGAAAGATTTCCATTGACATGAAACTTTGTAGTTTTTAATTTACATGTACCTTGAAAATAGCAAAATTTAAACACCCACAAATATTTCTGATTTAACAGTAAAACACAATAATTACCTTTTTTAAGAACTCTAAATTAGAAACATCATATAGTATGTCTTTGGCATATTCTGGCATTGTTGGTATCAAGTATGAATCATTCGGCGCATAGGCAGTGAAAACATAGCCTGAATTATTCGTGTTACCCTTCAACTCCATATCAATAATTGACGCCATGGCAATAGACCTAAAAATAAAACAAGCATGAACAAAAATGTTCTTATCAAAAGATGGATATTTTCCTAAATTTCATTTTTAATTTTTAGGGTTATTTTTAATATTTTTTAATTTTTTTTAATAGAAATTTTTTTCTAAAATTTATATTTATCACTTTTTTTCTTTTCTTTTTTTTTTGTTAATTACGAGAAATGGAATGGAATAGATATGTTTTACGTCCCAGTCAAAATTATGTGAAGGTCTTAAGTTCTGGCACAGTAGAGGAAACAAAGAGTGCTAAGGAACAATAAAACATTTTGCAAGTGAAATGAAAATGCACTGACAATGCAATCTGCATGGAATTTAACCAAGTTATGAGAGGCATTATGGTTTGTATGTATACATCTAAATATGTTACTTTATGAAGAAAAAAAAAATGTGATAATTAAAATTATTTTAGTCCTGTTTTGCTGTATAAATGACCAAAACTAAAATGAGGTTTACCAATCAGTCAAAAAAAAAAAAAAGATCATACAACTAAATCATGGCTACATATACACTTTTAAAATTGTGTTGGCCAGGTGTGACAATGCTGAATTTTATTTTTATCCTGCTATGCTTACTTAAAAGATAAAATTTTTAAAAAAATGTAAATAAGCATCATTATCAAAATGCAATTTCAGGCATAATTTAGCAAAGAAATATTCTAAAACATCAAATAACCTGAATTCCAATGCTGGCATGTCTGGTTTTAACAAGTAATCATGAAGAGTCTTAGCACTGGATACAGGGGCAATAACTCTGTCTATAATATGAATGATTCCATTGCTGGCAATTATATCTGTCGAGACCAATACAGCACCATTCACAGAATATACCTAAAATACAAAATAATAATTTAAGAAAATGTTTATTGCTCCCTAACAAACTCTACATTTTTAAATACTAATCACAATTTTGACCTTGCAGCTATGACCTCCTTTCAATAGGTTTCTTCTTTAACGTACAACTATTAGTGCATTATGTATGAAAAAAATCCATAAAAACTTTAGTAATAGGAAATAAAACCACAAATCTATTGAAAGAAATGATGATATTGACCTTTGACCTATTGACCTCGAAAATAAATAAGCTTCATCCATTAAGATGTATCTGTAAGTACATTACAATTAACAAAAGTCCACCAAACAACTTTAGTTATTTAGCAATTATGTCCTTGACTTTTGACTTATGGCCTCCAAAATAAATAAGGTTCATCTACTAAGGTATATCTGTAAGTACATTATAATTGATAAAAATCCACCAAACAACTTGTTATTTAACAGAAACCCTTAAATTGATGTGTAGCAATTATGTCCTTGACCTTTGACCTATGACCTTCAAAATCAAAAGACTTTTTAAGTTTATTAAGTTTAATGAAAGTTGCTATCATCATGATCATCATCATCATCATCATCATTATCCTGTTTAGATTATTCAGTTCTTTGATTATTCTTTTTAAAAGGCTGAGGCCTGGCTTTCCAGTCGGTTGTGCGGAAACCAAGAAATTGATAAACAGGCAAACAGACCAACAGACAATCAGACACAACAAAGACTACATATACGCCTCTAACAAAATATCTTGTGGTGGAAGCATAAAAAAATCCTAAGAGTTACATATCCCTTTTTATATGGCTGCCAAAATTCAAAACAAAACAAAAACAAACCTTTGTTGAACCATCCATCAAAATATTGAAATATAGTCTGTAACTACTCGGGTGAAGTGAATGGGCCGTTGTGTTGTCTCTGATATCCGAGACCTGAATCTTTCTACCCACTGTAAAATAAAAAATTAAAATTTTGTAAATTTAAAAAAAAAAGATTTACGTACTCGGGTAAAAAGTGTTGTATTATAGTTGATACATCATCAGGAAATATTTAAAAGTAAAAAAGTCTAGATAATTTTATTAAATTGCCCAGAAAACAAATATCCGGAAAGAGGGGGGGGGGATGGGGGGGGGGGGTGGGAGGGGGTGTTACCCGTCCCTAAGTACCTGTGTTTAAAACTTGTTGAATACAATATTTATAAATTTATAATATGACAACTAAAGCAATATCTATAATATTTTACATACATGCCTATAAAAATTATAGTTTTCCATCTACATTGACAAATATTCTATTTTTAGCAATTTCCCGATAAATACATCGCTATTACCTCATTTGGTTATGGTTTGTGCAAATCTGCAACCAGGTGACATAAGAACGTTAATCATGCAATCTAAGTTAAATCTCTTGTGCATCCATTGTGGAGGAATTTAATTGTTTTCTCTACTGAACTATTTATCCCTTAATTTAGCCTGGACACCAAGGGGATATTACCCTCTTCGTTGTGCAAATCTGAAAGTCCTTCACTCAAGCTTCATAGTCCCAAGCAGGGGTGTAGCTTACTATGAGGCAACCGAGGCAACTGCCTTGGTAAAAATCAGATCGTATTATTTTTCAAATTTGTTACAGAAACATGAAAAAAAGAAGAAAAGTATTAAAAAAACATTTATAGTAACAAATATAAAATTATGTTTTGTCCCTAGTAGTACAGACATGATAATTCAAAACGTCTTAGCAAATATTGGGTTCCGGTGTCGCCTGAATGCATCATTTAACGCCTTTTTCAATTTTTTTCTAGGGGAGCATGGCCCCAGACACCTTTATTTGTTTGCTACTTACGCCACTGTCAAGTGTCATCTAACTTTGCCCAGCAATTTTGGATAAGATTAAAATGTGACAAAAATTTTACGCAAGACGAACGCCGCACGACGTCCAAAGATGGATTGCAAAAGCTCATATAAGCCTTCAGCACAGGTGAGCTAAACATTCAAATTACGTGCTTTATTACTTAAGGTAGGCATATACATGTATATCAAAAGTTTAAAACAAGGACCATGGGTTGTCTTTGGGCGAGATATATTTTCTAACTCTAGAGTCGCGAAAAGTTATGCTCGTGTAAAACTCGCCGTAACACTGAGAACGTTTTATTAGTAAACAATATGGAGGCAAATAGCGTCTTATCATATCCTTTAATGAAAATTTCATTCAGTTTATATTCTGTCAGTTCTATGTATGATAATGAAAGCTGACCGACAAATATCCAGAGTTCCATGGAGAACGTCATTATTTAAATGACAGATCGGGACCAGACTAGAGGCACGTCTTGCAGATCTGACATTATTGAATATACAATAAGCTCAATGAAGTATAGGCGAGAAGACAAACGTTTGATTGTACACGAGGGTTGTAACATTTATTATAAAATTATCGCATCCTTACTGTCAAGTTACCCAATGGGTTTTCACTTTAATTTGTCTTTATTACTTTGGTGGCCGAGTGGTCCTAAGCGCGCGATTACGGATCACAGTGCTTTTCACCGCCTAGGTTCGGGACAAATCCTTGTGTGAGAAAGTTTGTCTGTTCACTTTCTGAAGGTCGATGGTTTTCTCCAGGCACTCCGGTTTCCTCCACCATCCCAGAACTGACCGCCTCGAAATAAGTGAAAGATTCTTGACTGGGGCGTAAAACACCATTACTCCACTCCATTCTTTATTACTTAGCCGCCATCTTTGTTCTTCACGTTCCTGCTGGAAAGGTAGTGTGAGATTTTGTCCCGCAAACAATGTTCTCGGTGCATGTTCTTGTTGTTATGGTGAAATTCCGATAAGAGAACAATGTTCTTGACACGAGAAAAATCTCGCCCCAAGACAGTCATGATTAACGGATGCCACTTTCGATCTGTAGTATTAACGTATAATGACGTCATCGGATTGGATTGTATTTGATCAATGGTGCTATTAAAACATTCTATTCAAGATTCTTTAACTTATTTAGACGCAGTCATTTCAGGAGAGAGAGAGAGAGAGAGAGAGAGAGAGAGAGAGAGAGAGAGAGAGAGAGAGAGAGAGAGAGAGAGAGAGATTGCTCGGAGAAAACCTTAATAAGAAAGCAAACCTGGGGTTCAAACCTAGGCGGTCAAAGGTACCGTAATCACTTAGCGCGCTTTAAACAGACCAATCGGCTATTAGACCCCTTATCAGAGTGGAATGAATCAAGGCTTTCCTCGACTTTCTGTCCATGTCAAAAAAAATATGCAAATCAAAATCATGATAAAACAATAAGAAGGCCATCTTAATTAGAAAGTAAAGAGTATCACGTTCGACGCCATGTTATTCATGACAACAGCTTTAAAGAGATTTGTAATGTTCAATACTAAATTTAATGTTCTCAAATAACATCTGTCAAGCCCAAGGCTAAGATAGACGATTAGGCCTAAAATAAAATTAACTTTGTTTGCTGTTGACCGCCCGACCCACTTGAAATGCCCTACCCAAAAAAATTTTATTGCCTTCTACTACAATCTTTGTTTTTTTTACTTCTCATACAACATAAGAAACAGTATTAAATGGCAATATCCCTGGTGAGGGAGACGACCCTTGAGCAGGTTTATATGGTAGTAAGGAAATTCAACTGTGTTTCTCGATGGGAGAAAACACAAGGAGGAACAAAGAAGACTTCAGTTAGCAAAAAATTGTAAATGTGTTTTAAAAGAGACATATGAAACCAATTTAAGTTTTTCAAAAGTGTAAAAGATTAAGTTTTCAAAAATTAAAATAATTTTTTTTCCTTCCTACCTACCCACACATGGATAGCATGGGTCGGAAAACAGCAAACAAGGAATTTTTTAAGTAAGGCCTTAATGAATTAATTTCAAGTGCTTTAAAAACCATAAAAACTGTCAAAATCATAAGTTATAAAAAGAATAATCGCTTTCTCTAAGTCTCTAAAAATATCGGAATATTTAACACTGTCAGTAACACATCTGGTCGATTTCTAGAGTCACTTCCCTCGATGTTGTTTAGGGCATAGTTTCCTCGACCGTCCGTGAATCGATACCCTAACGAAAAGCCCTCATCCATCCAATCTGGTCCATTCGATAAAAGTTTCGTTTTGATCCATTCAAACTTTGTTATGATTCATTCGATCTGGTCCCTTTGATCAAAGCTTCATCATGTTCCATTCAATCTGGTCCCTTTGACCAAAACTTCTTAATGATACATTCAATCTGATCATTTTAAGCAAAGCTTCTTAATGATCATTCAATCTGCCCTCTTTGATCAAAGCTTCTTAATGATCCATTCAATCTGGTATTTCAACCAAAGCTTTGTAATATCCCATTAAATCTGCCCCTTTGATCAAAGCTTCGTTATGTTCCATTCAATCTGGTCCTTTTAATCAAAGCTTTGTAATGATCCATTAAATCTGCCCCCTTTGATCAAAGCTTCGTAATGATCCATTAAATCTGTTTTTTTAATTAAAGCTTCTTAATGATCCATTCAATCTGGTCCCTTGCATCAAAGCTTCTTAATGATCCATTCAATCTGGCCCTTTTGATCAAAGCTTCGTAAATGATACATTCAATCTGGCCCTTTGATCAAAGCTTCTTAATGATCCATTCAATCTAGTCACTTTGATCAAAGCTTCGTAAATGATCCATTAAATCTGGACCCTTTGATCAAAGCTTCTTAAAGATCTATTCAATTTTGTCCCTTTGATCAAAGCTTCGTAATAATCTAATCTGGCCCTTTGATCAAAGCTTCTTAATGATCCATTCAATCTAGTCACTTTGATCAAAGCTTCGTAAATGATCCATTAAATCTGGACCCTTTGATCAAAGCTTCTTAATGATCTATTCAATTTTGTCCCTTTGATCAAAGCTTCGTAATAATCAATTCAATCTGGTCTCTTTGATCAAAGCTTCCTAATGATCCATTCAATCTGGCCCTTTGATCTAAGCTTCGTGATGACCAATTCAATTTGGTCCCTTTGTTCAAAGCTTCTTAATGATCAATTCAAAACTGGTCCCTTTGATCAAAGCATCATATTGATCCACTTTGATCAAAGCTTCTTAATGATCCATTCAATCTGGTTCCTTTGAACAAAGCTTTATATTGATCCACTTTGATCAAAGCTTCTCAGTGATCCATTCAATCTGGTCCCTTTGATCGAAGCTTTGTTCGATTATCAAGTTGGTTATCGAAAATTCGAACTTGTATATAAGTCCGGATATTCTATAAAACTTCTGTTAAAAAGTTAAAGCATACAGTTAACAGTGGGCAGGCACACTGACGGACAAGTCTCTCACCGCCGCAAGATTATTGATCACCGAATAAGGGAATTGCAAGAAAACCAAAATGCACGTTTCTCCAAAAATAAAACTTTGAGGGGGGCATTAATCTCTGATTAATGTAGCTCTTGTTTATTGGGAACACGTATTTTGTACCTACCAAGTTTCAACATGATCTGTTAATTTTTAACTGTTTAATAAAAATCATGTTGTTGGAGGAGGGCATTAAACTCCGATAAATATAGCTCTTTTTTGGTAATTTGCAAAAAAGTACTGATGTCACACCTGTAGACGGATGCTAGTTATTTGCAGGAAGTTTCAAGTTGATATGATTTTCCATTCCCGAGAATTTTTTTTTTTTTTTTTTTTTTTTTTTTTTTTTTTTTTTTGGGGGGGGGGGGTGGGGGGGTGGGGGGGTTGGGGCATTAAAATCTGATAAATATACATGTAGCTCTTGTTTGCGAATTGCAAAAAATATATAAATAAATAAATAATAATAATTATATTAATATTATTAATAAAAATAACAACAACAACAACAACAACAATAATAATAATAATAATAATAATAATAATAATAATAATAATAATTGGGCTTTGAATGGCGGAAGAACAGTACAAAAACAATGTCTCCCCCACACTTCCGTGTTAGGGAGACTTAATGAAGTTAAAACACAATAAATTGTACAAAACTGTTAGAAAAGTAACACCCAACCACCATGTAACTTACCTAAGTGGTACAGAAATAGCGACTCTACCGTCACAGTGTCCGACATATTATATCCGTACACCGAGGAATGGTACGTTCTAAACACACGGTCCGTCGGTAAAAAGGCGGTGATGTTCTGTTGGTCAAAATAAGACGATAAACCGTGTCGACCGATGTAACTTGATACCTAAAAGTATAAATAAATAAATCAATACGTAAATAAATATATAAATAAATAAATAAATTAAAAAAAATAAAACAAATAAAATACTAAAGATATTAATAATCAAATGTTGGAAAATGTTGTTTGCCGGCGTGCCACGTGACATGCCAGAACATTCGTGCAAAACAATCAATTCATTCAATCTCTGGAACTTCGGTGGCCGAGTGGTCTAAAGCGAGCGCTACAAATCACAACGCCTCTCTGCCTGGGTTCGAATCCCACTCGAGACAGATCCTAGTGTGGGAAAGTTTGTTAGTTCGGTTGCCGAAGGTCGGTAAATTTTCTCTAGACACTCCGGTTTCCTCCACCATCCAAAAACTGACCGCCTCGAAAAAGAATCTTGACTTGGGGCATGAAAACACCATTACCCACTCAACTCATCCAATCCTTGATGGACAAGTGGTATAAAGTGTGCGCTTACAGACCACAGTGCCTTTAAACACCTTGCACCAAAACCCAATCAAGGTAGGTCCTAGTGTAAGAAAGTTGTCAATTCTTGGATGCTGGAAGGAAAGCCGGAGTTTCCAGAGAAAACTATCAAAGTTTGGTAAGCGAACTGACATTTTTTCTTACCACAGTATCTGCCGTGGATTGGATTCGAACCCAGAAGATAAGAGACACAGTGATCTATAAGACGGCGTTCTACACAATCTGGCCATAGAGCCCCCAGTAACTAGGACGAAATGATATTAAGTGAAAAGTAGCTTCATTCATTTGCTACATGTAGTTTGTGTAAGTGGTATTAAACCGTTTCAATTACCCATCCGGTCTATACCGGAAACTTAAGTATCCCCTTGAGGGGGATATATTCTGACAGGAAGCAAGAATAAAGACCCGATTCTGTGACATTTTACGCCATTAGAATATTTTAAATACACTACTGGGACTTCTGTGATCAATTAGTTTCCTTTATTGATTGGAGTTATAAATGTCTAATTAGTACAGCTTACCGATAAATAAGAAAAACCTAACTCACTAGTACATGATTTTAAACATTTAAGTCACAAATTTAGAATCATTTCGCTGATATCGAAGCGGTAAGCTTTAAAATGGTGGAGAAAAACGGAGTATCACGAAGAAACCTGAGTGCAGTTCAATAATCAACAACAAATCACGAAGACGGGTCTAAGTCATACTAGCTAGAATTCTCTCTCTCTCTCTCTCTCTCTCTCTCTTTCTCTCTCTCTCTCTCTCACACACACACACACACACACACACACACACACACACACACACACACACACACACACACACACACACTTATGCTTTATGCTTATATCGATCCGATCTGGTTGTTTAGATAAACCTATGTAGGAAAAAACGTAGGGGTTATATATAACGCATTGATTTTACCGTTTTTCCTATAACCGTACTGTTATATGCCACTTTTTGAATTTAATCATAAAAATACTTTCAAAAAGTTGGGCGCGGGGGGGGGGGTGCTGGATGGCCGAATAGTCTTTAGCTCGCGCTTATGTTTCACTGCGTCTAGGTTCGAATCCCACTCCGGACATGTAAGTAAAAGTTTGTCAGTTTGCTTGTTCGGTCGAATTCTTCGGACACTTCACTTCGGTTTTCCCCACCATTCCTGAGCCGATTGCCTTGATAGACGTAAAAGTGTCTTGACTGGGGCGTTCAACACCACTTCTCCACCTACTTCACTATATATACGCCAACAGTTATAATTAAAAAAAACAGCGTCTTATGTCACTTAATTTCGACTCTCTTATGTTGTGCAACCGTTTTGCTATGTGCTGCGTAACCCTAAGAAACAAAAGTCTTGGACAAAACATCATTAGAACCCCCCCCCCTCTTTTCTATTGTCATTTCCCCTACATATATGTGTAATACTTTTTACAACCCCCTTTCCGCTGTAAACGTATTTTTTAAATTCTCTATTCTATTATATTTTTTCCTACATGTAAAATACTTTCTACCTCCTCCCCCGCCCCCCCCCCCCGACTTTTCCGCTGTAAACGTGTTTATTAAATTCTCTATTCTTCTATTGTAATTTTTCCCTACATGTAAATAACTTTTTACACCCCCCGACTTTTCCGCTGTATATTTATTCAATTCTCTGTTCTAATGTTGTAATTATTCCCTACATGTAAATAACATATTACAACCCCCCCCCCCCTTTTCTCTCTCCGTAAACTTACTTCTTCATTTCTTTATTTATTACCCTTATTGTGTGATATCAAGGTGGTTTTCAATACCTTCATTTAAACACAGACTTCTATATGTACTCAACTATGAATTTCAATTTAAACTCCGATTTGTCGCTTACCAGCTGTTACTGGTGTATAGATACACAAAAATCGAGAAAATCCAGGTGCAAGAAATAACTCACCGAACTTCTATATACAAAATTACTTAACATCCGTCAAAGCGGAAAATAAATCGAGTTTCGCATATATATATATATATATATATATATATATATATATATATATATATATATATATATATATATCTTAATTTTTGGCTAAATTAACAGCATCTGTCGACATAAAAAATTGATGCAGTTTTATTGCTAAGATATTAGATATTATGTAGATTTTTGAAATTAATTCCATTTATTAGACCGTGGCTTCGGGGACAGAGTGGTCTAAAGCGCGCAATTAGTGATCACAGTGTCTCTCACCACCTGGGCTCGAATCCCACTCGATCCCAGTGTGAGAAAGTTTGTCTGTTCGCTTGCCGAGGGTACGTGGTTTTCTCCGGGCACTCTGATTTCCTCTACCATCCCAGAACTGACCGCTCGAAATAAGTGAAAGAATCTTGATTGGGGCGTAAAACACCAACTCCATTTATTAGACCAGACAGAAAGAACCAATCTGTGGTTTGAACCCACATATTTCTTATAACAATTAAGAATGAAGTTTAACAGCTCTGGAATGACGAAAAAATAAGAAATTTTGAAAATTTATCCGAACTTTAGAGCTGATTTTAGTCAAGATTCTTTCACTTATATAAAGGTTGATCAGCTCTAGGATGGTGAAGAAAACCGGAGTGCCCGGAGAAGACAACTGACCTTCAGTAAGCAAACTGAAAAAAACTTTTTCGCACTTTGATCTGCCCTAGCGGGATTCGAATCTTGACAGTTATGCGCGCGCTGTAGACCACTCATATAAAACCCCTACCCACTCCCCTTCAAAACAAATGGTTCGAACTAGGTACTGTTACGAATAGTAATTGTTAACAACCAACCGTAGGCCTAAAGGTCACTTGATAGCTACCCGTATGAATGTCAGGGACATTTACCACTTCAGAATTTTTGTACGTTCAAAAGCGACAGATCACAGAGGTCCCACACATTTAACACCGCCTCGGTGGCCCAGTGGTTCAGAGTCCGCCTCAAGAGCGGGAGGCCAGGGGGTTCGAACATACCTTCGCCTGCTCTCGAGGCGGAAGTGTGGAACCTCTGTCATTTGCCACTTTTGAATGTATTATTTTATTTCATAAAAGGTTACACATTTGTAACACAGCCTCGATGGCCCAGTGGTTCAGAGACCGTCTCAAGAACGGGAGGTCAGGGGTTTCGAACCTACGCTCTCCTTCTCTTGAGGCGGACCCTCTACCACTGAGCTACCGATGGGGTAAAAAAGAAAGAATGAATGAAAAAAATCCAATTGAATGCCATACATTTATTGCCAACGCCTAACACATTTTAATTGCATGTAAATATTAGTGCGTTTCAAGGTAATTTTAACTAAACAGACTGCATCAATTATTGAAAAGAGGACCATTTTTCAATAACAAAAAAATAGATTTAACGCCTACTTTTTTTTTATCAATATTTAAAATTATCCGATTCTTTAAACATGCTATATTATACCTCGCTTTTTTGGTAATTATTAAAAATTCGTTTTAAAGCATTTATTATGTGTAAGCTGTAGATTTGTAAAATAATATCGAGTGTGTTTTTAATTTATATAATACATTTTAAATATAAATTTTATTTAGGTGGTAAGGACCAACGTGTTAAATTTAAATACGCGTCGTATGTTTTTAAGTGGAGTAAGTAGCATGTATTCAGTCGATATTCTTTCACTTACATGCAAATAAATTTAGTCAATAATACTCTCTCTCCTCTCTCTCTCTCTCTCTCTCTCTCTCTCTCTCTCTCTCTCTCTCTAAGATAGCAAATAACTGTTATTCACACTTTACCTGATCATATGTTACATGTATATATAAATTAAGTATAAATTATGGAGACGAGTTAATATAGGACATAGTCTTGTTCTCGAATCCATTTCACATTATACATGTATTTATATCTAAATATGATTTATATGATTTATATTATGTATATGATTTTTTTTGTGAATAAAATAATGTTTAAACTTAATAAATTTATAAAATATGAGGTATTCAAGATTTTGTATACGTATGACAAGAGCGTATCGATTTGTTGAGTCCTTTAATGGTGGAGGAAACCGGATTACCCAGATAACCGACCTTCAGCAAGCAAGCAAGCAAAAAAAAAATAAATAAAAGAAAGAAAAAAAAAGAGAAAGAAAAAAGAAAAGAAAAACAAAAAACAAAAAATATTTAGACCACTTGGCCACTAAGGTCCCGTTATGTTTAGGGTATAGGGTTGCCAAGTGGATAAGATATTGACCATACCAAAAGCGTCTTCTCGACAAAAAACCGAATTTAACGGCACGGCGGTATATGATTTGAATCAGGCTCGGTCAAATCTTAATGTGAAGAAGTCACTTTATTGCAAATGTGGTTGGCATTTTACCATTTTTTTCTTTTACGAAACAGACAGATTTTTTGAAACACCCTGTATTACAAATCCGGTTAATAACAAGCCTGATCTCACCCCCGGCCTTGTAATTCGATGTTTCGAAATAAACCCCGTTTGCTTTGGACAAACAGAATACCAATTATCTAGCTATAATATTAACCCAAGGAGTTACTTATGTAAATATTATTCATATAATACCGAGTTATAATAGGGATGCATGGAGAAAACACTGTCTGTGTTTACGTACAGTTATATCGTATAAATAGATATAGCATACCAGGAGGGGGGTCTGGGTCGAAAAATCTCTTGCAAGTAACTAAATTCTGTCAATCCTTGGAAGGCCACTACGGTAGCTCAGTTGGTAAAGTGTTCGCTTCATGTGTTAAATATCAGGGGTTCGAAACCCGGCCGGGTCTGAAAAAGACTTGAGTATAGGTATTGACTGTTCCTTCGCCAAACACTCGGCATTTAGAAATGAAAGTTGTTGGATAAAACATTAAAAACATATAGAAGTTTTTGGTACACAAAAATCTTTGATGGAGAGGAATGCAATTTATGTGCATTAATTGAAAAAAATCTTTCCATCAAAATGTTCGTATTTGTATGCTAGGAGTGGAGTGGAGTGTTTTACGCCCCAGTCAAGAATCTTTCACTTAATTCGAGGCGGTCAGTTCTGGGATGGTGGAGGAATCCGGAGTGCCTGGAGAAAATCACCGACCTTCGGCAAGCGAACTAACAAACTTTCTTACACTAGGATCTGTCCCGAGTTGTATTCGAACCCAGGCGGTGAGAGGCACTGTGATCCGTAAGCGCTAGCTTTAGACCACTCGGCTACCGAGGCCCCCATATTTGTAGGGAAGTATACGATAATTGTGATCCTCGGCGTAAAATAGATCACTTGCTTGTGTTATGTTATAAATTTCTGAATTTTCTTAATGAAATATTCAAAACTTTATAACATGAAAATATAATAATTTTTCGAATTTTTCATTTAGAAAATTCAAAATTTATATTATGACATTTGAACATTTACATGAGATCAATTTAGAACAGCTTGTAGAAACTCTTCCAAAATCAATACGTAACGAAAAAGTTTCGATTAACTGTTACAAATATTTCATTTGTCTGAAATTTGAGGAATTAAATTGGCTAAATAAAGTTATTTTTAATTAACAACACTCCCACCCATATCAGGTTGTAACAATGTGTAGGTATTGTCGATTTAAAATAATGATAAATAATTAATTCACCATCCTGTACGGTGTAGTTTTAAAAATAATACCAACTAGGGTTGTTCGATATGTCGATACTAGTATGTAATGTGTATTTTACGATAAATCAAAATTTTTGGAATCAAATAATGAAATGAACATGCATTACATCCCTTCAAAGTATTTTTCGAGGTTTGAAATATATAATTTCAATCTCTGAATCCACTTCTGAAATGCGTGACGGTATGCTGAATTAGGTAGACCTCTGAGGCACTGATTGGTGGCTGAGGCAAGGGCTTGTCGGGACTTTGTAACAGCAACCCATGCAGATATGAACTTTTGAGGTTTGGAAATAGGAAAAAAAGTCGCATGGGGCTAGATCTAGAGAGTATGGTGGGTGTGGCTAGACCGTCAACTTCTCCTACTGAAAAAAAAAAAAACTGTGTAGCATTATCCTAAGTAGACGAATATGCCTAAATCCTGACACTCGACGTCGTTTGAGATAACATTTCTTGAGCTTTTTAGTACAACATCTCGGTAATGCCGACCTGTAACACATTTGCTCTTCGGATCCGGAAATAGTACGGCTATGTCCATCACATGAGAAGAATATGCAAGAAAAAAACCTCATATACCATATTTTGTTTTAACTTTTTCTTACTGGTTTGAATAATTGAATCCATGCTTCATTACCAGTAACATTGTTTGCAAATTGTCTTTGATTGAATTTAGGAAAAATTTTTAGGAAATTGTATCAACAAAAAAACATATATCGAGCAGGTATATGTGTTTTCTTATTTTATTGATAAAAATACTGCCTCAGCTACAAAAGTCACATTGACTGAAAAACAAACGTTGTATTAACCCAGCTTTAGAACTATACAACCCGTTGTTTAACCCTTATACGTCCGATTGACAGAACTATACAAACGTTTTATGGGTTCAACTTCAAACGCCTTATTGACCAAACTATCAATGCCAAATCGATCCATGCTAAAGACTTTTCTTGACTCGTCTACAAACGCCTCATCGACATAACTACCAAGGTATAAATGATTGAAAAATACCTACGCCTTAATGACAAAAGTCTTTTCATTGATTGATTTATTGATTTATTCATTTATTTATTTATTTTTTTTTTATTAATTTATTTATTAATTAATTAATTTATTTGTTAATTTGGGTTAATACAAATGAGTTCAAGTTTGGGACCTCGGGAAACTACATTTACAATACACGAAGAAGTACAAACTAGTCGATAAACCGAGGTGACTTCACTAGATGTTGTTTAGACAATTCGCAAAAGACTCGGCCACAAACGTCATATTGACTTAGTTACAAACATCTCATTGACTCGGCTGAAAACGTCTATTTAAAATTGACGTAATATGCATGTGTGTTGATCAATGCGATGTAATATCATGTCAATAGTATCACTTTACTCTGTAAACCATTACCTTATATTATGTATTTTATTTCTAAAATGTCATATGTATACGTGTAGGATCTCGCTTTTTTCATCATCGATTAGTAACTGTGTGCTAATAACTCATTTTAATGGGTGATGCATCATTTTGATATCTTTCGAGATGAGACAGAAACGCTTTACTTCGCAAACTAAAACATTAATCATGAAGCTAAATCCGAAACTAATCTAAAATACATTAGTCTTATAGTCGCTTAGTACGAAAGCCGACAGGTGCCATATATTGCGATTATTTTGTATGGGACACTTGTCGGCTTCCGTAAATAAGAACTTCCAAACATTATAATGCAAAATTCACATAAGTTTTTAAGTTCTTATTTACGGAAGCCGACGCGTGCCATATCCAAAAACGTTAAGTTGTAATTACGATTTTTGTATGTGGCATGCGTCCGGGCTTCTGTACTTAAGATCTTTTAAATTTGAGTTGGATTGGATCTTAAGCGGTTAGAGAGCATGCGCTTTAGATAACTCGGCTAACGAAGCCCCTTACCGAGCGCGTTAGACGGACAGAAAGTTTATCCAGTGGGGTGACAAAGTTTTTTTGGGGTCTCGAACAATCCTGCTTAGATACATTTTTCGATATTCATTTACCCGAGACTCTCCTTTTTCTAGTTCAAATTATTGACAACAGGGCATTTGCGTATTAACGTCCGAAAGGTCGCCTTAGTGTGCAATCTATAAATCAAAGCGGGAGTATATATAGAGAAACAAATTACACATAGCACAAGAACCCGTACTTAAATTAAAGCATGATATTATTTGCTCACCTGAGTTTAAATGTAACTGGTATGTCTTGATAATACCTGGTAATTCATAACATGTTGCCTCAATAGAAGTGGTTTCAGAGAACATTATTTTTATTGTTTTGGATTTCAATTATGTAGGTCAATGTGACCTACATTTGGTAGCTATGGCAACCAAAAACACAAATTTGAAAGGCAATGTTCTATAGATGCTTTTGGCTAAGTTTGAACAAAATGTGACCAGAAGTTTATGAGAAGAAGTCGTTTGAAGCAATTGTTGACGGACGGACGACGGAGGGTCTGCCTCTATTGATACCAATAGCTCACATGAGCACTTTGAGCGCAGGTGAGCTAAAAAATGTCGCGAATATATAAAAAAAATTGTTGGTGCGACGTTAAACAACATTCTCTTTACCAACCAATAAAGCCAAGTTAGTAAGTATTGAACCCTCGTGGTTTATAAAACTTTCTTAAGGTAGTATGCCTTGTCATTCCACAATCGTGGCCTTATGTTGACCGAGACCTGGGTTTTATGTTCTCATGTGCTAATGTTTTGAATAATTAAAGAAACACATGTATTATTTTAAATGGCACGAATGTACTTCGGATAAAATTTTGATTCGGTTGCAGGTAGTTGGTAGAGTTAAATGCTTGAGGTTTTAAAATATTCATAATCGGTTGTGGAAATATTAGAAAGTGAATCTTTATCACGTTCAATGTGACACAAAACTTCTAAAATAAAATTTATGATTTGAATAAATTTGTTTGAAAGTATTGAAAGTATCAGACACATGTAGCTCTCTCTCTCTCTCTCTCTCTCTCTCTCTCTCTCTCTCTCTCTCTCTCCTCTCTCTCTCTCTCTCTTCTCTCTCTCTCTCTCTCTCAATACATTACCACTACAATAGCTCAGTTGGTAGAGTGCTCGCTTCTTATGGGTGAGGTCAGGGTTTGAACCCCGACCGGGTCTGACCAAGACTTGAAAATTGGTAGCAAGTGAAAGAACCCTCCCTGCACATTGTCCTTAGCGCACTGCAAAGGTAAAAATTTCAGCCACTTCACCTTTACCTGGTAACGTCTCGATATAAGTGAAACATTCTTGACCAGGACGTAAAATTCTACTTAACCAATCAATCTCTCAATATGGTGCGCAAGCGAGAAAAGTCATGACTGGTTGGCTCGGTACCAGTATGATGAACTAAGTGGTCTTCGATGTTTATCTGAGACATTGCGTACGAGTGAGCTAGCACTCTGAAGATCGCTATCAGCACTCACTAGAACAATGTAGATCAGAAACATTTGCTCACTCATGCACCACAAAGCCCATATTTTACCACCTTAGTCCAACAAAATGCTGATTTTGACCAACTTTGTTTAGAGTGAAAAGTATTGACTGTAACATTATTAAACAAATTTCTTAATAATTTTCCAATATTCCTGGCAGACTTTGAGAAACGTCAATTCCAGACTTGAGATATCAAAACGCACCAAATGAACTTGTGTTGAGATTAATCTTTGAGCGATTAATTAAAAAATTGTCTCGTCGCAAATAGCTGAAAAATTGCTGAATGTGACGTCAAACAACATTACAACCAACGAAATAATCAATATAATATATTGGTGTCAAGAACCAACCATTACGACCCCTTTCATTCATCACTAACATAAAAATCGTATGATATATGAGTTACATGAACATTTTTCACATTTATCAACTAAAACAATCAATTTGTATGACACCAATCTAAGATTGATGAATTTTAATCCTTCAGGTTTTAACGGCTTTGGAAAATCAGTGGTATAGCGTCCGCAATTAAAAGTGGGAGGTGGGGGTTCAAATCCCTGTCAGTCATAAGAGCTAAAATTTTAAAATTCTACTTCCTCGCCCATCGCACGGCATATAGGGACAGAGTATCAACTGATTTACCTGATGTCTGTTAATGTGACTTGGGCCATAGTAAGCTTGTCTAAGGCCAACTGACTCGGTGAGCTTGCAACTCACAAAAAGTTTCCCTGAGTGCGCAATAGTACACGACATAACATAAATCGCAGTCGCACATCTCATGTATACAAGAACTTGTTCTTAGTTTAATTCTTCAAAATGAGTGGGAGGTCGTGTGTTCGAACCCCAGGCCGAGTTGACCCAAGACTTGGGTGCAGAAGGTGCAGAAAATTTGACTGTGCGTTGCGCTGATGGCGTTATACAGCAGGGTTCTTTATCGTGCCACGCCTACCGTGACACGGGACCTCGTTTATTTTAAGTTCCCATCCGAAAGATCCATGGCTTTCATTTCGTAATGCCAAGTGCTTGGCGAAAGAACAGTCGCTATCCGCCTTCAAGCCTTGGGTCAGACCGGTCTGGTTTTGAACCCACGACCTCCCACTTACTTAGCTACCGCAGTGGTAGTATTTGGGAGAGAGTGGGAGTACATTATTTTATTTTGGATCAATTTTGTGCATTCCTCTCATTTGGATGGTCGTTTCAATGCGTAAAATTGCCGTTGAAAAAATAAATGTCATCTTTCAATTGTTGATTCCTAATGAAGGAAAAATTGTTCAATCCGGAATTCAGGCCGAACGTGTAGTAAATGAGACGTTCCTCGACACATAATTAAATTTTGACCAAAAAATTATCAGTTATTTGTGGTATTTCGCTAGATAAACGTGTTCTCAATTATATGTCAAAGAGTCTTCCACTTATATCGAAGCGATCAAGTCTGGAATGGTAAGAAAACCGGAGTTCCTGGAGAAAATCAATGACCTTCGACAAGCAAACCGACAAACTTCGACACACCTAGTTCTGCCTTATGGAAAATGTGAGCATGCGCTTTAGACCACTCAGCCACCGAGGACCAAGACTTTCACCACATTGAGATTCGAATTGGGCAGTGTTTGGCATTTTGATTTGTAGGTGCATAATTTAAACCACGAGGATACCGACCCCCCCCCCCCCCTAAATGAATAGGATAACAGAGACGTCTTAGGTTGTTGGGCTACCATAGTTTAGTAAAAATAAGCACAAAATCAGATGGTATTGTCTTATCAAGCTTTATGTCTGTACACGTCACAGGTGATATCGACAGTTTCGATCAATGTCGCGCTAATTACTTGATTTATCTGTCATCATAACAGGTGGTTATGATGTCACAAATATCCTGTTATGTCTAAACCAGGTGATTTTCTTCACAGAAATTTGTTTGTTCTTGAAGTTCAAGAGTCGTAAATAATCACGGAAAACAGAAATCTGTGAGATAAAAATTCTGGAAATTCTTACACCTCATTTATTGACTTGCATAATAAAGCGGTAGTACCAATATCGTATGTTTCTGACTGCGACGTGCGTGTGAATTGTATAAGTAATAGAATTAAGAACTTAAGATTTTCCAATTTTGTACTCGTCGTATAGAAAAGCATTGAGAAAGGGGAAAGACTTCCAGCATTTTAAAAGTTTGTGGTCAAATCAATCGAGAGAGTGATGTGGGCAATCCGGTTTCCCCACCATCCCAAATATTGAAATGATTCTAAACATCATAAGCGTGATATTATGTGAAATCAAACGCAAAAGTGTCCAGATATCACGAATAGGCCGTATTGACGCTACAGGCCACAAGTCTTAATACCACGAGCACGCCGTACTGACGCCACAGACTGCAAGTCTTAGTGTCATAAGCAAGCTGTAAGTCTAAGTCTCAATATCATAAGCAAACAGTACTGACCATGGCCACAGGCAACAAGTCTTAATATCACGAGCAAGCCGTACCGACGCCACCAGCTACAACTCACCATGTCATAAGCATGCAGCACCGGAGCTACAGACTACAAATCTTGATATCTTGAGCAGGCCGTACTGACGCCACAAGCTGCAAGTCTAAATACCATAAGCAAATCGTTTTGACGCCACTGGCAACAAATTTTGGTATCATGAGCAGGCCGTAATGACTAAATGAAATATGCGTCTTAACATCATGAGCATATCGTACCGATCGAATGCAACCGGCATGTCTAAAATACCAACAGCAGGCCTTGCTTACTTAATGCGACAAGTGTCTTTATTATGAGCAGGTCAAAATAACCAAATGCAACAAGTGGGGGGACATTTTTTGAAGCCACTAACGAACAGGCCTTTTAAAAGGGTACTAGTAAGCTAACCTCGAGGTTATATATTGTAGGTCCATTAGGACGGTGCTTTTTACTGCCAAGTTGGGAACAAGTCCCAAGCGGACAACTAAGACAGCAGGTGTCAACCGAAGAATCTTCACTGAGACCATACCTTCATTAATCAGCTGATTGAACTAGACTAGACCAATATTGAGCTATGGGTATGTTCAGTTACATAATCTCTATGTGTGTGTGTGTGTGTGTGTGTGTGTGTGTGTGTGTGTGTGTGAGAGAGAGAGAGAGAGAGAGAGAGAGAGAGAGAGAGAGAGAGAGAGAGAGAGAGAGAGAGAGAGAGAGAGAGAGAGAGAGAGAGAGTGAATTTTAACGTATTCTCACCTGTCTCATTGAATTGTTATATTGTATAATTTCCAATACTGTTTTGGTTTTGACACCACCGGAACATACCAACAGAAGGAAGAAAAAGAGAAAGTAGACCACATCCATGTTTCACGGAACAAATCACAAACACTCCATTAAAAAATCAACACAATCGCGCTAACTATTAATACTCCTAAAAAGTATTTTTCAAAAATGGGAATTTAAATGTTTTTCAAAACATACGAGACACTGTTCTTTCAAAAATAAAATCAAAACGAAATAAAACTATCCTCACGCTTGACTGAATCCCCCAACAACATGTGTACGGTGAGCCATTCAATAAAAACAAAATCTAAGAAAAAAATAACTATCTTTGTCACCGGTAATAGACTTAATATCTATCCCATATAATCCTATTTCAAATGAATAACAGCATAAATGTATGACATGACATGTCTAGTTGTTTATATGAGGGATAAACCGTTTATATACACACAGCGATATACATGTAGGTCTATCTTGTCCGGGGATATTTATATATATAGCGTTAAGTCAATTCATATCCCCCTTCTTATGAAAATCAACAAACTATTCATCTCCATTATTGATCCCCAGGACGATCCAATAACTGTTAATTATTAATACATGTATATATATATAATATATACCTATATCTACATTGTCAGAAACGTAATTGGCCATTTAGTTATTCCGTTGGCCCAACGTAATACTAAAAACTATACCTAACAACGCACAGCACGAATCCGCTTGTTAAAATTTTACACAACACGGACTCGCCTGTTTAATTTTTATTCTCTATGAACATACACGGATAAATTCAAATATTTACCAAGTCCGTCGTAATTTTTTCCTTTTTTTGTAACAATAATCTTGAATCGACGAGAAAAAAAAACTGAAAAAAAAATTAAGGGGAAATATGTAATATGGTTTACGAATAATAAAAACAGCAATATTCAAAACAGTTTTTAAATGTGTGTCGCTGTTATGAAGAATATTATAAAATGAACAGACACTTCTCAGTTCAGGAGACCGGTAATATCAACACGTGTACCTAGAGTGTTCTTTAAAAATCTTAATGGCCTGTAAAATCTCCCCCTTTTTAAAAGTTTAAACTGCCGTATGTGTCATATTCAAATATCTCCTTTGTTCATTTCTGCTTGTATAAATATTTGACATATCAACATTTTCGGTATCAATACTAACCGGTTATTATGAATATTTTTTCTGAAAAAGTGTTTTTTTTTTTTTTTTATCGCATATTCGCGTTTAATTTCATCTTACAAATAGAATTTATTTTGTATTTTTGTATTTTTATTACTTATTTATTAAAATTAAAAAAAAATTATCTCCCAATATCTCCCAATATTAACTTGCAGTGTTTTACATCAATATACTAGTATTTTTTCAACAGTGCAGTTAACATTCTTGTATTAATAGGAACTGCAAATGAGTTTATCTAAAAAGTTTTTTTTCCACTGCATATTTGCTTTTTCATTTCATCTTATATCAGATATATTCTGTTTTTTTTTTCTTTCTTTCTTTCTTTCTTTCATTTCTTTCTTCTTTCTTTCTTTTTTCTTTTTTTTTAATCGTTTTTCTCCCAATATTTACTTTTTAAGATGTTTTTAAATGAATATTTTTAACAGTTCTGTCATGTGCTGATTTTGAATTTCTGTTAAAAAAATGCATTCAAAATCAGCACATGACAATAAAAATAGAAATTCAAAATCAGCACATGGCAATAAAAATAGAAATTCAAAATCAGCACATGACAGTTCTGATATTTATAATGACTAATTATGAATTTCAGTTGAGTAGAGTTGAGTAATGGTGTTTAACGTCCCAGTCAAGAATATTTCACTTATATCAAGACGTCACAAGCTTTAGGCGAAAGTGCAGAAATTTTGCCTTTGCGTTGCGCCGATGGCATTATTAAGCAGGGTTCTTTATTGTGCCGATCCGTAAGAACCGTAATTTTCATTTCTTAATGCCGGAGTGCTTGGCGAAAGAACGGTCACTACCCACATGGCTCAGACCCGGTCGGGGTTCGAACCCACCTCCCACTTTCAAAGCGAGAACTCTACCAGCTGAGCTACCGCAGTGATTGGTTATGAATTTCGCTATAGTGTTTTTCTTAACATATTCGCGTTTCAGTTCATCTTACAATTAGAACATCAAATAAATAAATAAATAAACAAATATTAAAATAAATAAATAAATAAATAAATAAATAAATAAATAGATAAATAAATAAATAAATAAATAAATTTGGTTATCTTCTTCTTAAGTTATAAATTTAGGTAGTTTTTGAATGAATGACTTTTTATGTTTTGATGTCAGCGTATAAAAAGCTTTTTTTCGGTTCCAGGTATATTCGTGTCTAGTTTCAGATTTAAGAACGTTTTATGTATAAATTACATTAAACATCGTAACAAGTGAACTTTAAAAATAAAATTTTGAACGAAAAAAAAATCACTGACGCACAAAAACATCAATAAATTACTCATATCGGTGTACGGTGTAACATAATTTTTTACCGTCTGAGATGAAAAAAGCAAGCTCTTGTCTCATTAACCAACCAAATCAAAAAAAAAAAAAAAAAAAAAAAAAAAAAGGTAAAGGTATTATGACAGTCTTTCATGCAGTAAATTTGATTCGAAATTTTATATTAAAAAAAAGCCTCTTGTGTCATTATTTTAGATTTCGAAGTTTTTTTCTAAAAGAAAATATTTATAGGAATGTGTGTTTTTTATGTACCTTGGCTAGTTGCATTATTATTTTTATTATTATTATTATTATGATAATTTCTAAATAATTGAAAATGCGATTTATTAATTGAGATGATGGTGATGGTGATGATGATGATGATGATGAAAATGATTAGCATATGATGATGAACATCATGGTTTTAATAATAAAAATAATAATAAGTGTGCTGCAAGAATATATTTTTCTCTTTTTTCTTGGTTATACATGTATCTTATTTTGTTTCCAGTTTCATTTTTCCTTAGTATTTAATATTTTTATTTTATTTTTTATTTAACTTGTTCATTATTATTATCATTAAAATTATTATTATTATTGTTATTATTATTATTATTATTATTTATAATTATTTTCATAAAATATGTACTCCATTTCTTATTTGTTATTAATAATACTTTTGTAGAAGTTATATGCGTCAATGGATTTTTTCTACTACTCCTACTTTTAATGACTGCATGATACAAAAGACTGACAGGTAAATAAATGACAGTACAGGTAGGAAATGTCCTATTAACACCTGTCAAAGAATTACAGGTAAATAGGTAAGGTCATATAGAGTGGAAATCTGAGTCATGAAACATCAAACAATTGTTTAACCGTAGACAAGTTATCTCCCTTTAACAACATTTCAATGACGTCATCTTATTTTATTTTTATTATTTTTATTATTTTATTTTTTTTTACCTTTTTCATGTTACACTCCTCTTCCACTAGACGTCTTCTGATAAATGAACTTTGAGGGTAAATAAAAGTTTCAATAAAAAAAAATTATTTCCATTCCGCGACTTTGGGAATCAAATCAGGGTCGCCAATTTGTAAAGCGGGCATTTGTTACTTAAAGAAACCAACAAAAAATTTGATTATGCTGGTATTATAGATTTTTAAATTTCTCAATCGTGACACATAATTTGTAAAATGTTTAATTTCATTTTTCCATTAAAAAACTCATTTCCATAATAACGCCGGAAATATAATATATGTATATGAACAAGCCGTTGTACCGTATTTCCGGTGCATGTTACATTTCTCAGATTTGATAAATTACTGTTACCACGCTTCGAGTCAGGTCGATATAACTGCAACGTACAAACCTATATGCATTGATTACTATCTGCCGACGATAAAACGGCAGTCGGGAATATCTAACGCTCAGTTTTATGGATATAAATTTAAAATTTTATTTCATTTTTTAAATTTTACCATTAACTTGAAAAAACATTAACTGGTGACCTAATTGCACATGTTTTCGAATTTTTTAATGGTCCCTAAATTGTTGTATATTCAAAATTTTCTACTTTTTTTTAATTTTTTTTTTTAAAAAAAAAAACTACTAGATTAATTTCAATTTAGTGGCGCAACTGAAAGTATCAGACAACACTCTATTGTTTCCATCGAAAGAAATAGGGTGGACTTGGCACGAATTTTCCATGTGCAAATCGTGATCTGTAGACCCCAAAAATGTGTAAAGACAATTGAGTTTTTTAAATTGATTTTTTTTGAAAGAAATTAAAAAATATTCCAAGTACACATTACTTGAGTGATTAATAAAAATGCAGTCAACAACTCCCAACTATTTAAACATATTTTTTAAGTTTTTATGTAAAAAATCTATGATCAATTAAAAATTTTAAAGAAAAGCTGGGTGTAAATTAATCTGGATTATGTTTTACATTGCATGTTCTTCATTCAAGCATTGGTGGACACTAGAATGGTATACATATGGAATTTTAAAAATATTAATTTCTTAATTGGTTTGCCTCGACAAACCGTCTTTTCTGAAAGTGATAGACCGGAAAAAATCTACTTCCGGACAGCTGATTGCCAGTAAAGTGTTCACCCTTGTTGCGTCATAAGCAAAGAACAAAGCAAATTGTCAAGGAACGCTTTGTATGTTCAAACCCCTTTCCATTGGATGGATTGGATTGCATAAGTGGGTTTTTACACCCAAGTACAGATTCTTTCACTTATATCGGCGTTTAGTTCTGGAATGGTGGAGGAAAGCGGATTCCCCGGAAAAAAAACCACCGGCCTTCGGCAAGCGAGTTAACAAACTTTTTCACACTAGAATCTGATCAAGTTAGCTATAGATTCGAACCTAGGTGATGAGAGGCCTTGTGATCCGGAAGTGCTTGTTTTAAACCACTCACCCCGTACTTGTTGGAAGTACATTTTTGAGGTTTGTTATTGCGATAAAATGAATCCAAAAATTGTCGGCTTATAGTCTTTATCGAAAAAATCTCTCTCTCTCTCTCTCTCTCTCTCTCTCTCTCTCTCTCTCTCTCTCTCTCTCTCAAACTAAAAATGACAATTTGAAGGGTATAAACTGTTTACCAAATCTCTCTCTCTCTCTCTCTCTCTCTCTCTCTCTCTCTCTCTCTCTCTCTCTCAAACTAAAAATGACAATTTGAAGAGTATAAACTGTTTACCAAATCTCTGTCTCTCTCTCTCAAACTGAAAATGACAATTTGAAGTGCATAAACTGTTTACCAAATCTCTCTCTCTCTCTCTCTCTCTCTCTCTCTCTCTCTCTCTCTCTCTCTCTCTCTCTCTCTCTCTCATACTGAAAATGACAATTTGAAGTGCATAAACTGTTTACCAAATCTCTCTCTCTCTCTCTCTCTCTCTTGGAAAATATTTATATACAACCTTTTGTTACACAAAACCACACGCGCAATCACGTGTAAATAACAACTCTCGTTTGCTAGTAATTGGAAATGATATTGTATAATAGAAAGTGTTTGAAACAGCTGTTGTCTGTTTCTTATTAAATCCATTATTTAATTAATACTGTATGGCGTGTATTATATAACATCTTCATTCCTTCTCAGACTAGGGTTACCAACAAAACTAAATGTTCTATGTCCTAAGTTAAACGCTTAATTCAAAAACTGTCTGTCAAAATATACGTTATTGCTGGCAGAGAATTCTGCCGTAATCGATTTATGTTATTTTTATCATACGGTTGTAAGTTAGAAACTACATGTAGTTTTAAATTGATAACGTCAATCTTCACATTTTTCGGCCTATTTAATGATAAATAAATACTGAGTAAATATCAACATTTATATCATAAAACTGATTACGACAAGTCCTTGGAACACTAAATGTGCTTCAAATCACTGGGGAATAATGCCTTACTCCAGGCCGACCTCTCAGCTTATTTGCAGCATCCAAATTTGGATTCAAACCCGAATCATTCCGAAAAATTCTAGCAGAACACTTTCCAAATGAACAACCTGGCAACAATCAACCCGTTCTGCCAATTACCTCCTTTTTTCGATTCAACTACATTGAAAAATCATGAGATACGAATATAGTCGCTGTTCGGAGCATGCAATGTTAGACGTCATTGTTGCTCGCGAGTTTAATCAGTGAAGTGCACCGGTGACATCATTAGTTAATGAAGTCGGACATGAAGTTGGCCATTATTCGGTTGTTGATTGAACACACCATTTGAAATGCTGGCCAGTTGCACGGTTTGAGTGAAGTCGAATGGAGTAATGGTGTTTTACGTCTCATTAAAGATTCTTTCACTTCGAGGCAGCCATTTCAGGGGATTATGGAGGAAACTTTGAATGGCCAGAGAAAACTACCAACCTTCGACAAGCGAACTCACAAACTTTCTCTCACTGGGATCAACCCGAGTGTAATTCGAAACTTAGCGGTGAGACACGCCGTGATCTGTAAGTGCGCTTAACCGTTAATTTGGTTACCGAAGCACCAAGGTTGATGACTTGAGAAGCTTTGCGAAACACATCAAAGCGGAAGAAGTAATGCGGCGTCAAAGTGACAGGTTAACGTTCACATTTATAAAACGGCGTCTTATGTTGAGCTAAGTGTTATTTTAACGCTTCATTAAAAGACATAATTACTCGGGTTAAAGTAGTTTATCCGTAAACCCCAATAAATTAAAATTCTTAAACATTATAGGGACACGGATCAACGCCTCCAATTCTCATCTTAGTAATGTAAAAAATCCCCACAGGCAACGTTTTATGAAAGTGTTTATTTTTATTTAATGCTTTCAGGAGTAAATGCAGTTGAGATGTTTGTGCAGGAGAAAAGCGAAGCTGAACTAGTTGTGGTGTTGTGTTGTATAAAGTAGATTTAGAAGGGTGATTTACTGCCAAACTTTCATGTCCAGATCATGTAGCCTTGTGGAAGAACACTGGCTTACCTGAGGTGTCCGAGTTCGATCCTCAGTGACGGGATTTTCTCTCTCTCTCTCTCTCTCTCTCTCTCTCTCTCTCTCTCTCTCTCTCTCTCTCTCTCTCTCCAGGTGTATCCTTCCTCCTGTTACATTTGGCACCCAACACGATGTGTTAAATTTAGCAGCGTTGGGCTAGTTATGCTGTTGTGTTGTATATATATAGTAGATATAATAGAGTCATATACTGTCTGGTTCGGATCTTTTAGCCTTGTGGTAATTATAAGCGTTCGCTTATCATCCGAACGGGCCGGGTTCGATCCCAAGTCGGGGCACTCGGCAAGGATGTTTTTTCCAGTTATTTTCTCCCTCTTGATACACAAGATATATCCCGTCTGTTTGTAAATTTTATCAAAAGCAAGTGTTCCAATCATTACTTAAGTATTTAATAAGCTTGTTGAATATACCGTTTTCTGGATATTCGAAAGAAACGTAGGCGAATTATGCAAAATTTAGTGTAACTACCAATACCAGTACTGTGGTATTTCATTTATTTTTGTTTTTGTTTTTTGTTGATTTGTGTTGTTGTTGTGGTTGACAATTTACCAGGAAATTCCAAATTAAAAAAAGGGAAATTAACCTAAAAACGTTAAAACGGCTGAAATGTACCGAGGGACCTTAATAGAAATATATTTTACTTACCATGGTTAGCGTTAGGTTATTATACATGGCTTCCAAAACTGTTCTATTTTGTTGACAATTTACCAGTAAATTCCAAATAAAAAACAGATAAATAAACTTCAAATCCAACATTTTCATCTCCAAAATAACCTTATTTTTTTTAGTGTCAAAACCCCTTTATATGACATCCGAATGGAAAAGAAAAAAAAAGTTTATTTTTCTAGCGTGTAACACTAACCACACAATTTCTAATGTCTACCCCGAGGACATGTTCTTGAAGAATTAATTCTATAATTGAGGACGAATTTCAATGTTTATTTTCTACGATAAAAGAAAATAAAAGAAAGAAAGGTGAGACGAAATGGCACCCATCCGTGTCCACTCTTTTCGGGAGTAAATTTACTTCTAATCTTCAGTAATTAAATTTCTTGTATATATCGGGCCCGGTGAGGCGGCAATATGTGTATATAGTGTAATAAAAGGGTATAAAAACACATCCGGAACGTAAATCAAAATTTACACCTGAAGCACCCTAATTACTTGTATCCTTCATTGATTCGGGATTTACTGACAAATCCTTATGATGAAAAGTACATGTATTAGGTCGGATGAGGGAAATGGGGTAATGGGGTTGTCACATACAAATTTTTGATTTATATAAATAATACATTAAGTGATATACCACTTTTTTTAATGTATTATTCATTAAAAAAAAGTGGTTTATATGACAGAGTTTTAGGCCCCAGTCAAGATTATTTCGCTTATATCGAGCTTTTGAAAGAAAGGAACGTATGTGACCGAGTGGTCTAAAGCACGAGCTAACGGATCACAATGTCTCTTCAACGCCTTGTTTCGAATCCTGCTTGGACAGATCCTAGTGTGAGAAAGTTTGATAATATGCTGTGATCGGTAAGCGCACGCTTTATACCACTTGGCCACCCTGGCCACCCTGGCCACTTATAGCGTTTGTAAACTCGCACATTTACTGTTGCCGATAAATATACCCGATAGATATTCAGATCACTCAATCCATTACACTAGTAAAGAGCAAACTAGAGTTTTTAGATATACGACAGAGAAACCCACTTTACCACTAGCGGTCTACAGGGATCGAAACTAAAGTCAGAGACTCTTTGAGACCGAATTCTAAAACCCAACTAGTCGGCTACCGCGCCACCGATTTCTCTTCTGAAAAGGGGCCTCGGTGGCCGAGTGGTCTAAACCGCGCGCTTACGGATCACAGTGCATCTCACCGCCGGGGTTCGAATCCCACTCGGGACAGATCCTAGTGTGAGAAAGTTTGTCAGTTCACTTGCCGAAAGTCGGTGGTTTTTTCGGGCACTCCGGTTTCCTCCACCATCCCAGAACTGACCGCCTCGAAATAAGTGAAAGATTCTTGACTGGGGCGTAAAACACCATTACTCCACTCCATTCACTCCATTTTCTGAAAAAAAAACACACACACTCATTCTAATCTTTTATTTACATATGTACTATACCTTCAGGCATCGCCTATGTTTGAATTCGGAACTTTTTCCGGCATACTACAATCAGTTGTAATCAGTTCTCTAGTTGACATACTGAAGTTTGATATGATACACTCCGCATTTCTCCACACGATGACCCCGATTTGAGCGATAGACACTTTTATTCTCCAACAATTACTGAGCATTGAAAACTACTTGTTAACATATGGTGATCAAAGGAGAAGTAACTCTTAAAATTTTACAATCTTTAAATCAACATATCGATTGAAATCAGTTGGTAGAGTGCTCGCTTCGTAAGTGGGAGGTCGTGGGTTCGAACCACGACCGGGTCTGACCCAAGACTTGAAAGTGGGTAGTAACTGTTCTTTCGCCAAGCATTCGGCATTACGGAATGAAAGTCACGATTCTTTCGGATGGGAACTTAAAATAAACCACGTCCCGTGTCATGGCAGGCGTGGCCTGCTGTATAATGCCATCAGCGCAATGCATAGGCAAAATTTCTGCACTTTCGTCTATAGATGGTGACGTCTCGATATAAGTGAAATATTATTTAACTGGGACGTAAAACACCATTGCTAACTAAACTCAACTTGATTGAAATAACACGCTCACTGGTATTGTGAAAGCATTTTCGAAGGCTACTCACCAACAAACTTCATAACATGATGAATTTTACGACAGAATTATTAAGAAATGTTTTATTTGGAAATGGAGTTTTACACTCAACAAAATCTTTATGCAAGATGCTGAAATGCAAGTGATAAAGTTCCCTAGCCGAAGTATAGGGAGTTTGAATTGGTACACTCCGCGTTTCTCCACACGATCGATTACCCCGATTTGAGTGATAGACAATTAAATGCAAGAAATAAAGAAATAAAATCAAGCGTATTTTGTAGTAAGCCACTAAGTTGTTGGGTTGGTTGTCATGTTGTTCAACGTCGCATCAGCATTTTTAGCCATTCGGAACGAAAACAAGGTTATTTAACTTTAAAGAGTATCTTTAAACAAGGTCGTGTATGGATGAGATGTGTATGTGCGAACTATGGTCTGCTGCGTACTAGCGCGCACCCATGGTGACTCTTTTGATAAAGTGCTAGCTTACCGAGTCAGAATGTCGCTGACAAGCATACCACTCCCCAAGTCCACTATCCCAGCACCGGATGAAGCAACATGTTTTCTTTCTACAGAAATATTCCATAGTAAACGCGAATGCGCATAGCGATTTTCAGTTACGGCTAGATACAAGTACTTACGTGTAAGTAAAAATAAGAAATTTAATTCAATTGGACTTTTATGAATATTTAGCAAACTTTACCGCCAAAAACACAGTAGCAACAAAAGTAATGTTTAAAAATTCTGTTGTTACGGAAATATCTGAAATTTAATGTCTTTCACGGAACATAGCGAAAAAAAAACAGTGCTGTAAACATGAATATTATTCTGGAAATTCCAAAATCAATTCAACAGTTTCGTTGAAAACGTGATTTTGAACGAGTGTTACCGTCTGGGATAATCAAATTTGGGGTAGAGTATGCATTGGATACGAGAAAATACTACATTGAAGGCGATACTCGTCAAAAACCACGCATTTCTCGACTACGTTGGTGATACGTGGTTATACGTTGTGAACGGCTAATTATGATGTCGATGAATTCTTGAGGTGATATGAAAAATGAAACCGTTCCAATGTTTGTAAATGCTCTGATGTGGTTTATAAAGGAATGGTTGACTGATTGATTGGTTTTATAGGGTTTTACGTCCCAAATTCAGAATATTTCACTTATGTCGAGTCGTAACCAGCTATTTGTGAAGTTGCAGGAATTTTACGCTTATTGCAATGTGCAGGGAGGGTTCTTTAACGTGCCACGCCTGACGTGGCACGGGCCCGGGGCTTCGATTTTAGTGTCTCATCTGAAAGACCTCTTGACTTTTTTCTAAGTGCCTAGTATTTGGCGCAAGAACAGTCGTCACCAATCTTCAAGTCTTGGTCAGACCCGGCTGGGGTTCGAGCCCCGACCTCCCACATACGAAGCTAGCACTCTACCAACTGATCTACCATAGTTGTTTTATACAGGATGAACCGGAATCTCAAGATTGACTGAAAGCAAATGTTCAGAACTGTTAGGATGGACAGAGCACTGAATATAGATTGTTATAACTTATAGGGAACGGACTGGATGGACAGGACATTAACTTTTGTCTCTCAAAATGAGAATACTTATAAAATATGAAATGAGTAATGGTGTAATCTGCTCCAGTCAAGATTCCTTCACTTATATCGAGGCGGTCGGCTATGTGATGGTAGAGGAAACCAGAGTACTTGGAGAAACCACCGACTTTCGGCAAACGAACCTACAACCTTTCTTACACTAGGAGCTGCCCAAGTGGAATTCGATTCTAGGCGATGAAAGGAACTGCGATCCGTACGCGCGCTTTAGACCACTCTGCAACTAAGACACCCTGATATACATAATGATGACATTGACTTTTACTTGCAGTATAACCATGAACACAGGATTAAAAAAAACATGAATAATGATCCTAGATATATTTGACGTAAAAGAGTTACTTCCCTTATCCGCTGAAAAATATGTATCCCAACAAATTTACGAACATTGTTTCATGTATATTTAAAGAAACATATATGAAGGGGAGACAATACATGATCAATGAAGACAAGACGTGATAAGTAATAAGCTATACCAGGTTATAAAATTGCTATGACGTAGGAATACAATTGTTTTTGGTTGACAATAACGAAAGCGTAGGAATACAGTTGTTTTTGGTTCACAACAGCTGTTTTTGGTTCACTCCAACGATGAATACAATTGTTTTCGGTTGAAAACCAACGGCAACATGATACCAAGAGCAATTTCTTTTATAGAAAATAAACAGAATAGGTGTGACCAAACATTGAAACAAAGTTTTATAATTGATATTTTCTTCAATTTAGATTTTATTATTAATAAAACTTTAGACATCGCTTTTACCAGTTTCACAGCCATCTATTCGGTGGATGGTTCCATACCTGCAAATATCATATAGCTCGTCATTATTATAATTTCTCTATTTTTCAACCGATAAGAAAGTTCAAATGGTAGAGCGTTTGATCCTTATGCGGGAAGTAGACGTCAGAACCTTTACAAGATCAAGAAACAAAATATATTTACTTTTTTTTTTTTTTTTTTTTTTTTTAATGAAAGCTATAAGTCTATTTAAGAGTAGGTAAATTCTCAGATGGTCATTTGAAAGATTAACCTGTCTGTTGCACTAATGAAAACAAAGTTTCATAACAGTAACATGTATACCTTTCAATAACAAATAGACCTACAAGGGCTTTCTTTGGTCATGTGACTTGTAACCTGAGAAAAATCTAAGGAAGAAATGTATTACCTTTCGTGAGGGTTAACCGAATAATGTTCGGGAAACTTTAAATTTTATAAAAAGACGGATAGTTTTTCCTAAAATATTTTATTAGTATTAGACCGAGAAATATTTCTGTTAAGGGTAAATCTTTTGAAGCTTTTTGAAGACCTCTGTACAAGTAAATACAAGCAAAACAGAAACATAGAGAATGATCTGTGTATGAGCATCAACGTTTGGTATGTCATTCTTATAAAATATTTGTCTCTGACCTCAATTTCTGTTAATTCAAATGTGTGGTTTGTTCTTGTCTCAAGAAAAAAATCTAATAATTTTACAATAAATCATTAAATTTAATACTTCAAAACTTGAAGGGTGAAACAAATGTTTGTATGTCTTCTACAAACCGTAACAATATCTGGCCAATCAAAATAGTCGAGACATAAACACCAGGCTCCAGTTTCACAATCATTCACTCAATTAAATGTAAACTCAACTCAAATATTCCCATTTTCCTCTCATTAATATTAAAAAAAGTTTTATGTGACAATGTTTTGTTTTGTTCAACAAGCCTACACTATACAATTTAAATATAACATTAGATATTCAATTAAATCTTGTAATGCCTTAAAACTGATATTTGAATTGAGTGTACACTCAATGAAGTAAATGATTGTAAATCCAGGTCTGACCTTTATATTCACTCAATCAGTGCATGTAATAGGCACAGAGAAATAAAATTGTGCTTCGTTTACGACATAAGATCTGACCAATTAAAATGATCAAGACAAAAGAAACCTTGATTATTTCGTGTGCTTTATAATTTTAGGTTTAACATACCTCTCTATACTGCAATCACTGCTACTACCTTGGATTGGTATTGCATTGGCCATGACAGTTCTAAAATCTGTAACAGACCTACAATATAAGGTATAATTGTCATTATCGTGCATTGAGAAGAATACCCGTACAGAAATATTTCTATCCATATTTTGAAAAAAAAAAATATCAGTAGTACCAATTTGCAATTATGCTTTATGTGCAAACGTTCAATTTCTTCAATTTTTCATTACAACAAGAAAAATTCAATTTATTTCTTACAACTAAATATATGATTATTGATAAGAAATTTACGGTGGCACAGAGGTGACATGAAATATATTTTTCATATTACGTGCGCACGTATTACCTTTTACGTGCGCACGTAGTAACCAATACGTGCGCACGTATTACCTAAAAGTAATACGTGCGCACGTAATAGGTTAACCGATACGTGCGCACGTATTACCTATTAGTAATACGTGCGCACGTATTGATTACGTGCGCACGTAATAGGTAATACGTGCGCACGTGAAAGGTAATACGTGCGCACGTAATAGGAAAAATATATTTCATGTCACCTCTGTACCACCATAGAAATTAGTGCATTTCATACTTTTTAGTATCTCAATGGCACAGGAAAACAAAAAATTGTGCATCCCATTTTTTTTTAAAAATAGAAAATTAAAGATCTGACCAATCAAAATGATCGAGGCAAAGGAGACCTGACCTAATTTCAAAAAATAGAAAAAATCTGACCAATCAAAATGACCGAAACAAAGGAGACCTGTTTAGAATGCTTTAAATGTTTGGTTTTACACATACCTTTCTTTATTACAATCACTGCTACTTCCTTGAATTGGTATTGCATTGGCCATAACTGTTCTGAAGTCTGTAACTGACCTAACAACATATACACAGTAATTCTGATTATCGTAAATTAGAAAGAATTAGCCTTTCGGAAACATTTTTTTTTCTATATTTACAAAATGGTTTTATAAGAATCTGGTAGATATTTTTGTCAGTAAGAAAACTTTATTGCCAGGACGTTGTCATATAGCTGAGTAAATAAACTTCTTCAGAATTGTAAATGTTTAGGCTTTACTTTTTATGACATGTTAAGCTAATTTTTCTGAGCACTGTCTTTTTCCTTTTCTAATTGTACTTAAATATAGCTGTATTCCAACTGAAGGTGTCATATAAAGTTTGATTTTGGCTAAAATTGTATAAATTCAAATAAATAAAATGAATCAATGTTGCAAAAAGGCTAAAAATCGTACAAATGTTTTATACTCAAGGTTAGATTTGTTATGGTGAAGAAACCGGAAAGTCCGTTGAATTTAGCTGGCCTTCAGAAAACAAATTGACAAACTTTGTGTCATATTATAAATTTTTGAATTTTCTGAATGAAATATTCAAAAATTTATAATAAATTTGTGAATATTTCATTCAGAAAATTCAAAAATTTATAATATGACATTTGTCTCAAGACAATTATCTGGAGTGGGACTCGAACCTGATCCGTACACACATGCTCTTCAGTGGAGATCAACGGGGAAAGAAGATTATAAAGGTCTGTATCGCTCAGTTGAGACTTTAATTGTACATTCATGTAAACATAAAAAGTTGACCATATGTTAGAAGAATCGTGGCCTTAAGACAGCTATGGCGTTCCATATGGATGATTTCAGCTTTTCTCTAATTTAATACGGAAATTAGATTATGCTTAAATATCAAACAGGACCAATTAGAGAATTGTTGTTCATATGCCGAGATTTGCAATTGGTTTGCAAACAATATATACCATTTCTGATGTTATAAGCTACAGGACTACAGCCAGTTAGCTAAAGTCTACATAGAACGAATTCAACTCATTATCATTTAATCATACATGGTCGCTGTTACATTTGTATCTTGTTGCTGAAATAATTTCAAGATTGGAGACAATAAAATGTTGAAAAAATGCAAATGAGGAAACATGTACTTGGCAACATCCAATGCAAGGAAGAACCTATTTGTATCTTCATGTGTGTGATCATTTAGTATGCCTATCTTTCTAGCAAAGAGACCCTATAATCATTTGCAATAATACGTATATGTCTTGCAGGTTTGGAGATAAATTGTATTTAAACATACTTGTCAAAAATGTAAGACTCAGACTCAGATATTGTGTTCTCATATTACCTTCTATTTCCATGGTACTTGAAGCCGTAGTTGGGTGATGATATTAACTTGTTGCTTTCGTTCGATGGAGCTCTTTTTAGTTCAACTATGAAGTTATTATTTCCATTTCCTTCCTGTATACAATTTCGTGTACTTTGGTCATTTGCGTCTTGTCTTTCAGATTTCAGTCTAGTCTCGCTACTATTCGTATATCTAAATATATAACACAAATACCAGTTAACGTTTGATGTGCCATATGTGCACATTTCGGAAAATCATTCCTCATCAGTGACACTAAGACCGGAAAGTTTGATAGCTAAAACATAAGCCAAACAGTTGAAAATAATGAATCAAAAGTTCCAAAACTATATAAATCCAAATCCAGCTAAGGAATGCTTTGCATGAGGGAACAAACCTTAGTTTTAAATAAATTCTAAATTTTAGACGGCTGAAAATTTTGCTAAATGGTACATTTTCTGACAGTACAAAGTACTGTCTACTGAGTTATGGATACCCTCGGGGATTTTTACTCCACCAGCAGCGGTACCAGCGGCAAATGACAAAACGTAGATTAAGTCTGGGAATCATGTACTTTAAAATAACAAAAGAACAGGAGTAAAACAACATAATCCGATTAAAGTGTCAACACAAGATAAACACAAAGAAGACAATCAATTTAAAACTCCCGTCTGCAGACCGACATTCTTAAATGCTAGTTGAAAACACGTTTAATATCATCGATATATACTCGATCCTTTAACCATCTAGGTGCATGTTGGACGACACATATTATATCATCGATATATACTCGATCATTAAGCCTTTGAAAAGCTGAAGTTGTACAAAACGAATAACATCGCCTTGGTTTGAAGCCGACTTCTATTTTATGTGTAGTGATCTCTTACAAATATGGATGTTAATAGACGAGTATTTACTAATTTACGGCTTGCCTATTACTGTGGCTTTCAATACATTTTTTAGAAGTCAAATCGGACATATCACAGTTGAAAAGTGTTGAAAATGTTTGTTATTTGTTTTTTTTAGTACTCCTGTTTTCAGCATTCCAGAAGCAACCGCATCCTAAACAAGAGGCCCATGGGCCTTAACGGTCTCCTAAGGATATGGCCAAAATCATTTGCAAAAATACATACAATGTTCTAATATACATGCCACCACAAAAAGTTTATAGTTTTCAAGAAAATTAATAACTTGGGTCTTCTTTTGCATCTATGACCTTGACCTTTAAGTGTAAAATCTTGAATGTTATATCAGAATGATCGCCTTAACAATTCCTACAATATTCCAATTTACATGCCAATACAAAAAGTTACAAAATTACAAACTAGGTTATGACCTTGAACTTTGACCTTGGCCCCATTTTGAAGGTTATTTCAGGAAAAGTCAAAACTGAAAACTCCATGTCAATATCTGTTCAAATAGTCAAGTTATAACATTTGAAGCCATTTTACGTAATTTTTAATATTACACGCAAAAACGCGTAACCTATTTTCGACCAAATTTCAGAAAATGAACAAACTGTAGGCTTATGACCCTAGAGAAGCCAAATATCACATCAGATTTTTTCTCTCTTCATCGATTTCGGAGAAGAAGATTTTTTTAAGTTTTTTGGACCCATAGGTCACCTTGACCTAGTTTAGTTTTGGGAGCCATGGCAATGTCACGAACATATCTGAATTACACCGGCCCATATATGCATCTGATCAAATTTCATTGAAATTCACTCTGTAGTTTTATAGAAGAAGAAAATGTAAAAGTTTACAGACAGACGGTCGGACACACGGACGGACGGCAGGCGATTTCGAATCGCAATAGCTCACATGAGCCAAAGGCTCAGTTGAGCTAAAAGTTAAAGTTTCTAACTCCATGCTATGTGCATACTTACTGGCTAAAATGAGATACCCGACTTAATGTACTTCCTGTTGGCGACGGCATTAATGATGATGCTCGTCTTAAACTATATAATCTGAAATAAACACATATTGATGTAATTCGATGGTTTAAAGAAACAATGTACCAATATTTGTAATTAAAATTTGAATAAAGAGTAGATTTGTGTAACATTGTAGAGATTGCTTTTAGCTCATTCTGATAACGAGACTTCTTAAATTTGATCGCGTGTGTGGGATCTTTCGATCTAATACTCAAAAAGTTGTCTTTATCAAGACTTGAAAATTTTAAGTGACTGTTCTTTCGCCAAGCACTCAACATTTAGAAAATTTCTGCCACTTCACCTTTAGCTGGTGACGTCTTGTTAAATAAGTAAAATATTCTTGACTGGGACGACAAACCGACTTCAATCAATCAATCAATCCATCAAAAACTGTTTTAAAATGTCTAAAAACGATTAGTTTTTAAAAATTTCTATACTAGAAATACCTTCACTTTTGAGTTTTTTTTCTAATTGGTATATATACAATTGCTATTTTACTATAGAACCTTATAAAAAGGGATTTTAATTTTCTCGGTGTGTAAAATTCCGTCGGTGTATTCGCAATTCGATGTTCCTAACCCCTAGGGAATTTCAGCAGAATATACCATGGTTAAGACAACGGCCAAAGATGTAATAATTGCCCATAGATATTTAAAATATAGCTACGCATGCGCAGTTGATTTTTCGACTGAAATGGTATGTGTATTTTGGAGTTCATAAGATATTTGACTTGTTAATTATATATGTTTTTATCTATCAAACTTTTCGGCCCCTAGTGTCAATGATGAGGAATGATTTTCCGAAATGTTCACATATGGCACATCAAAATGTAGCAGGTATTTGTCATATTTACTACCCCTGAGCGGGTACCGCGGGTATCCATAACTCTGTAGGCAGTACTTTGTGCTGTCAGAAAATATATAGCAAAATTTTCAGCAGTCTTTATTTTTGAAATTTATTCAAAACGAAGGTCTGTTACCTCATGCAAAACATTCTTTGGCTGGATTTGGATTCATATAATTTTGGAACTTTAGATTCATTATTTTTCAATGTTTGGCTATTTTTTTGTTTTTATCTATCAAACTAGTGTCACTGATGAGGAATGATTTTCCGAAATGTGCACATATGGTATATCAAAATGTAGCATGTATTTGTTATATATATATTTAACAAATTGGTCATAAAATATTTAGTTTGAAGATTTTCATCTCAAAAATCTACGCAAGACCCGAATTACACAGTTAATAATTTATATCAATTACAAAAACGTAATACCCATGTCCAAACTGTAAATCACCCGGATGTATCAGTCTTGGTTTAAATTCTTCACCAGGGACGGTGTCAGTGTCAAAATAACATCTCCCACTGAAAAGAGAAAATCGAGATTTAGATTTTTATCAACTGAGAGTAACTAGTAATGGAGCTGGAGTGGGAATCGGTAAGTTAATGAAAAAAATATATAATATTAAAAGTAATTGCAGTTTGCTAAAAGTTAATTTTAGTAAATAGAATTAATTAATATTTGTGTACCTTGTTTTCTGACGTCTGTGCTGGTAAAATCCAAACAGCAACACACACAAAATCACCAGTGAGAACAAAACGCCAATTATGACCCATAATGCAGTTCCCGTTCCTCTTTTCCAATTTTCTGAAGGCTCTTCAGGTACTGGATACGTTGAATTTTCTAAGGATAACAAATTAATATAAATATATGTATACGCTGATATAATGCAGGTTTGAATATTGCGAATGCAGTTATCCGGTTGCGTAAAGGTTTTCTTTCTAACTGATCTTTTTTAGAATCACAACTGTCAACAAATGCATTTTAAACAAAGTGCTTTTACCGAATAAGAAGCGAATCGTGTCAACTTGCCCGGTTCCTTCGAAATGCAGCTGTTTTGCGAAAAGGTAACATCATATGTTCCACTAACAAGATAAATAAATGACAAAATAATTTTTTTTTTGAGATTTACATCCACAATGTAATTATCTCAAGATAACAGAGTGGTAGCTTACAATCAGGAAAATGTAGGTTTCTCAGCTGAAGATTTCTAAAAAACTTTATGGAATGACACTGGAAAAGCAACTAATTCATTCGCTACAGAAACCTTTTTGCCAACATTTTGATCAATAGTTCAAAGTTAAGTTAAATAGTTTGGATAATTGTGTATATAGTATCATTTGAAAAAAATAACTTAACCAAGAAGAAGAATTAGTGTCTCCGACGAAGCTTTGTGTAATTCAATAAATAAAAAGTCTGGTGATTTAGATTATTTTTATTATTTTGAATTTTTCACCAAAGGAAAATAAGAAAATAAAGGTTTGGAAAAAGAAGATTTGGATCTTTAAACAAACAAAAAAAAAAAAAAAAAACAAAAACAAAAAAAAAAACAAAAAAAAAAAAAAAAACAAAAACAAACGAACAGATAAAATAAAATAACATAAAATGAAATAAAATAAATTAAAATAAAACAAAACAAAATATAATATAAGAAATAGAATGAAATAACATAACATAAATACATAAATAAATAATAATAAAAAATAATAATTTTATTCAAATAATAATAATAAAGGGGAAAAAGAAGAAAAGGTTAACTTACCCATGCAATCTCTACAGGACTTATTTTTCTCACATTGAATCCTTGTTAAGTTTTCGAAGCATTTACTATAATTTCCGGCGTTGTCAAGGTAACAGGAACATGTTACATTTTTGTTTTGTCCACTTTCAGTATGTTCAATCTTTGAAGTGTCTATCAGTGTTTTGGGAGATGTTGAAATATATGTCAAATTGCCAGATATCAAAGTTGGAAAAAGTTTAGCTTGTTCGTAAGTAAGAGCACGTGTTGTTTGAGAGGTAACTGTATTTGTTTCAGTCGTCTGTGCAATTACGGGTGTCGTATTTGAATCAATCGTCTGATTAACAAATGCAGAAGTTGAAGTATGTTCATAATTAAAGGGTGTAGTGGTTGGAACAGTTTTTTGTTGAACAGGTGAAAAGTTTTGAGTCTGTGCAAATACGGGTGACGTATTTGAATCAATCGTCTGATTAACAAATGCAGAATTTGAAGTATGTTCATAATTAAAGGGTGTAGTGGTTGGAATAGTTTTTTGTTGAACAGGTGAGGAGTTTTGAGTCTGTGCAAATACGGGTGTCGTATTTGGATCAATCGTCTGAATGACGAGTTCGGAATTTGAAGTTTGTTCATAATTAAAGGGTGTAGTGGTTGGAACAGTTATCCGTTGAACAGGTGAGGAGTTTTGAGTCTGTGCAAATATGGTTGTCTTATTTGAATCAATCGTCTGATAAACAAATGCAGAAGTTGAAGTATGTTCATAATTAAAGGGTGTAGTGGTTGGAACAGTCATCCGTTGAACAGGTGAGGAGTTTTTAGTCTGTGCAAATACGGGTGTCGTATTTGAAGCGATAGTACTAGTCTGATTGACAAGTGCAGAGTTTGAAATTTGTTCAAATTTATTGGTTGTAGTGGTTGGAACAGTCAGCTGTTGAACACGTGAGAAGTTTTGAGTTTTTAAGGATGTGGATGTGGAAACAGTTATCCGCTGAACCGGTAAAGAATTTTGAGCATGTGCAAATGAAACTGGTATTGTATTTGGAGTTGTTGTCAGTTCTATATGCGGAGATTCCGTATTATACACAGATGAGACAGAGTTTGTATCAGTGGTAGTCGATAATTTTTCAGGATAATTCGAAACATGCGGCAGTGTGATGAGTGAACTACCTTTAGCAGACGACATGTTAGTGAGAGAAATAGTTGAAACATTCGGTAATTTAACTGTCCTGAAAGTCGATGCAGACGTCTGTCTTGTAAAACTGAGAACACGTGTGGTCTGCTCAAATTTATTATTAGTAACTATTGTTCCAAAATTCGATGGCTTTCCTATTGTTTGTACCTCTTTGCACTTTGGTTCTGAAATCGATTCATCACATATGCAAACTTGATCACCATTTTGATCTATGGAACAATGTCCACGAATACAAATATTTGTATTGCAAGTAGTAATATTTAAGTTATCGCAGAATGGATTTTCACAAGAACAAGAAAAGTTTGACCCGTCTGCAGTACAATTTTGTGGATGACAAAGATTTACAGCGCAAGGATAAACTATTGGCGTTTCACACGTAAATCCCGTATATCCTTCCTCACATTTACAGAAGTAACCGTTACTATAATCAATACATTCCCCATGTAAACAAGGACTACTTTGACATTCATTTATGTTTTCTGAACAATTAATGCCAGTGTATCCAATAAAACACATACAAAATGAGTTACCTCCCCTTACAGCACAAAACCCGTAAACACACTCGGTACATTCACACGAATATCCACCAAGTAAGTTTATACAGTGACTTCCGGGACAGGGATTATCTAAACATTCGTTAATGTCCGTTTCACACTCACTTCCGGTAAACCCAGTGGAACATTCACAAACATATTCATGCGATTGGTAAACTGCTACACAGTTACCATAACGACATGGGTTGTTTTCACAAGGATTATTTATTTTCTCGCAATAATATCCGTTAAATCCTGGTGCACAGTTGCAAGAATATCTTTTGCTTGTAGACACAACTCCTGGAAATGTTTGATTGTGTAATTGTGATTGTGTTTGATAAAATGTTTTAGTTGAGTTATCAAAACAATGATCTGCAATTAATCCATAATTTGGCAAACACATTCCTCCATTTCGACACTTGTGGTTTTGACAAAGATTATATCGAACTAAAATAAATTCAAATAATTTTTTTTTATTAATACCAAAGTTTTCTTTTTTGTATTATTTGACTGTTGTCATTGTAATGATGTTTAACGTCGAATCAGCAATTTTTCAGGTAAAAAATTATTATTGATATTCAACAACTAATCCCAGAAAGCGTGAGATGTGCAAATGGAAATGTCCTTTTACTAGCGCTCAGTAAAGTTGCCTTTTAATTGCTATCTTACCGTCAGTACGTCGCGGACAACCATACTAATCTCAAAGGCGCCTTGTGCTTAATTTCCGCTAAGAACTTGGTATATAAAAAGGATGATTTTAGGACGGATCCAAAGTCGATTACCAAGCCCCTCCACTAAATCATCTAGGAACTAAATAACTCGATATAAATAAAACAATCTTGATTTGGGTGCGAATCAACATTACCTAGCTACTCAACACGTGACATATCGGATTAATTGGGAATGTTCATATAGTCTGTCACAATGGTAACCACAATGAAACGTTTATTCACAATGTTATTCACACAAGAGCGAGTTTGTCTAAAGGTATGCAACTAGACATACCCTAGCAATATATGATTACCACGAAGTTCCAAAACCTAAAGAATGTCATTGCTATCAAACGTTTTCACCAAAGGATCTGTCCCGAGTGGGATTCGAACCCAGCCGGTAGAGGTGCTGTGATTCGCGGGCGTGCGCTTTAGACCACTCGACTACAGAGGCCCAAAACAATTTTTGAGTTTCTGAGAGATCTCAAACACCAGCTATGAATCATAGCGCCTCTCATAGGCTAGTTTGTACTTCTTCTCTGACAGATCTTTTTCCAACAGTTCTTTTGACCAATATCCTTAAATATTTTATACTTACAAAACTGATAAATAGCCTTGAATGCCATTACAGTTGAGGAGCTGCGAAGAGTTAGGGTGAGACACTCATCTTTGGACACTACCGTTATTGGCGTCTCACTGGCTTGACAAATCCGAAATACGGACGACTGTGAACTCTTTGTTGAAATATCGTACAAGAAAATGCCCTCATTTGGATTTGAACAAGTATTTAACGGAAAATAAAGTGTTGTAAAAGTCAGTTGTATCCTGTATCCAGATGGCGCTAGCAGTCTGATAAAGCACGTGTCTCTGGAAAAGGTTCGGAAAGGAAATCCAGGTGTTGCTATGACAAATGGTTTATATTCCCATGGTATAGTTACATTACAGCCCCAATCTAAAAAATAGACTAACTAAAATGACCTAAAAAGTCACAAAAAGCGTCACTTCGGAGATATTTCTTAAACTAAAGCTACAGTTGTGTATTTTTATAGCTTAGATAAAAATAAAACAAACATACCAGCCCTTGTCCAAACCACAATCTAAAAGACAAAGTAAAAACTTTCAAAGCTGGCAAAATTAGTTATACACGTGAACTTCCATGGAGGAAGTGAGGCCGGGTGCTCCGGAAGGATAAGCACCTCCTGTCTAGCTAGCTACACCCGTCACGTGCAAAGTCAATTTTGAGAATGAAAGGAACAAAGAACTATGATAAGTCAAATATATCGAGTATAAGTTTGGATACAGTGACTACATATCAATCAACACTAACTCACAAAATAACAATCTGGTTAAGGACAGTCGACATACTGAAACTGTCTTAACTTATATTACTTATTACCTATATTACACGAGAGTGTTTGTGGAACCACGTGCACATCTCTTTTTTAAAATGAAGTTGTATATTAATTTCATGAGAACATCAATCATTAACATATCCGAGAACTCTAATTAGACAAATCTGAAAGTGTTTAGTTGCAGAAATTTTGACCTTTGCAGTGCACTTAGGCAAATGTGCAGGAAGAGTTCTTTAGCGTATTATGCTTTTCTTGACATGGGGCATCGAATTTAAAGGTCTCCTCCAAAGGACCCTGTGACTTTTACGTATAAATGCCGAGTGTCTGGCGAAAGAACAGTCACTGCCAATTTTTAAGTCTTGGTCAGACCCGGACTGGGTTCGAACACCGACCTCCCGCATACGAATCGAGCATTTTACCAACTGAGCTACCGCAGTAGTTAACTACTATATAACTCATAAAACTGTACTTACCTTGTTGGGAATAATGATAGTAACTGTATAATTTATTATAACGAAATTGATTGGATGATGTAGCAAACCTATCAGCAAGCGCACAAATCCCGTCTGCGATATGACTATATGCAAATGATCCACACAGGAAACCGGATGTAAGTATGCATTGTCGTGCGCATTCACCGACACTGACATTCTGTATAACTGTTCTAAAAGGTTTTGTGAATGTTGGAATTGCGTTTGATATTTTTATAAAAAGTTTTTCATAGTTGCCTACAAAATAAATATAACACTGACATGTTTGCTGTAAATTTATCATTGTGTCCAAGTGATACCAAAATCGTGGTTGGGTACAATATGGCTAAAAAAAGAAATAATCTTGCACCTTAGGTGAGAGAGAGAGAGAGAGAGAGAGAGAGAGAGAGAGAGAGAGAGAGAGAGAGAGAGAGAGAGAGCATTACCTTTAGATCGATCAAAGTATGACGCACCATTCGTGGGAACAATTTTATCGTCTCCTTTTCCAGAAAACAAATTGGTCGAATTTGATAGTATACAGATGTCATTGTCGAACGTAAACGAATTGCACGGCCATGTCCGATTACGCATAACAGCAGTACATATATCAGCACAAGTTCCAGCATCTTTAGAACTCGTTTTTCTACAGTTGGACTGGTGCTGCAAACAGTTCACGGCTCTGTCTGTGTATTGTCGGTAGCGTGTTAATGTTTGGAGACTCGCTGAAATAAATTGACGCAGAATAAAAAGTACAATTAAATTATAAATTTCTGGGTTGAGGTTGCTAAGTTGTTAAAGCAATAATTGGTAATAAAATTATTTTTGAAAAAAACTCCAAACTGGTACTGAAAAAAAGAAGAAGAAAATATGGCATATCAAAGAAATATCGGTCTCATTTTTTCACTACGGGACCACTACGGTAGCTCAAGTTTGGTAAGTGCTCACTTCGATATGTAGGAGGTCGAGGGTTCGGCGGAGTCTGACCATGACTTTAAAATTGGTAGTGACTGTTTCGCAAAGCATTCGGCATTTAGAAATACAAGTCACAAGGTTCTTTGGATAAGACCTTAAAAACTGATGACCCGTGTGACGACAGGCGAGGCATGTTAAAGAACCCTCCCTGCGTATTGTTCTGAGCTTATTGCAAAAGTAAAAATTTCTGCCACTTCACTTATAACTGGTATATGAGCGAAATATTCTTGACTTTGGCGTAAAACCCCATTAAATCAATCAAATTTTTTATGGGAACATAATATTCTACATCAACTTTTCTAAATCCTTGTAAGACATATTTTTTCTAACGCAGGTGGATTTCGTCCAATTATAGTCTTCGTTACAAATTTCATAATGCTTTTTTTTTTAAATTTTATCGTTTAATACATTCAAAAAAATGCATATTGACAATGCATGTGCTACTTTTAAATTGTATTATTTCATAAAAATTCAAAAGTAGCACATGAAACGAAAAAGGGTGTGCATTAATAATGTTTTCAAGATTTATTACATTTATATCCAGGCGGTCATATTTTAAAAATCTTTTAGTATGTGTACTTATAAACTCTCACGCTTGGTATTCGAACCATGTCGATATAACCGCTATATATATAATTTGTTATGTCACGTTTGAGACTACTCGTCCACCAAACTATCATACATGGTATTTTTAAGGACCCGGATTTTGAAATAAACACAGAATTGATATCGACATTGATTAGTCGATTTTCGTGTTTATGCTATCATAAACACCTGTCTACTTCAATAGAATTATCACAATTAGACTTTCAAATGATACAAAATTACCTTCAGATTACTTAAATGTGAAATAACTTCATCACGTACTTGCAGTCAAATGTCCGTAATTTCTATACGTTGCATAATTACCGACCCCTTAGGTCACACCAAATTATTTTTTAGTTCTACGGATTTATTTTGAAAAAATAAGAGGCGAGCGTGTGATTAAAAATTAAATGTATTTTAAAACACATTTTTCTGCAGACGAGCAGAATATGAACAAGGCAAGCGAGAAAAAAATGTACAGAAAGATAATTATCGCAGTAAAAAGGCAAAAGTTTAAATATAACTGATAAAAGCAAAAAAAATGCTGTTCTAGCAAACAATTCAATATAGCAAATAATAAATCAACCAAGAACTGTACAAATGTTGCGCTGATGTTGCTAAATTTACACTGAATACAATTTTAGACAGTTGCAAAACGATTTGAAAATGATATTATTTTAATTTTTAATTCATATTTTAGAGGTAGGCAGGTCTGACGAACTACAAATTAATTTGTCATGGCCTTATATTCCAATTATTTGGTAATAAATAAGGGTACTCTAATTCTAGTAAATCGAACAATTTCACCACAAAAATTATAAATAAATAAAAAAAATAATTAAGCATTAAACTTTGTTTGTAATCGATCTATGATGGTTTAGATCGAATGGCAATCGCGCTAATTTGAATAAACCGCGAAGCGGTTTATGACAAATTAGCGCGAGAGCCATTCGATCTAAACCATCATAGACCGATTACAAACAAAGTTTAATGCTTATATTTACAATCCGTAGCTTACAACTTTCAAATGTTTGAAATTTTATTAATTCATTCATGATTTTTGTGGAAATTCCTTGTGAATACCAAACAGTTTTCAACTGCATCAAACTGGGTTAGCTCCGCCCACTCGTACTCATTTTCAAAAAATGAAAACAACAGATAAACGTGTCATGGTTTTATTTAAATATCTGTGCTTTTACAACTTTATTTATTCAGGCCATTAAATTCACAAAAAATGTAGTATACGTTTATCGTTTATGTTTTATTTACATTCTGCGTCTTGACACGATGAATTGTTTACATTCCGCGACTTGTCACGTGTATTTGTGTTTACATCTTTGTAACGTAGTGACGTATTCATACTTTCCCGTGATGCAAAACCATGACGTCAGAATACGAACGGTCGCACGTGAAGCTTTCGGTCTATGCTGTGATAGATCGAATCACTCGTCAAATAGTTTATTACAGAGAATTTGATTTTGATTGTAAATATATATAAATAAATAAATTAATTAATAAATCAAAATAGATAAATAATATATGAACCAATAACCCGATGTGTTTTCTTTTAAATTGTGTATTAAAATATTATATATTTGATAATAAAAAAAAAGATATAATTTTTTTACCAAAAAAATTACATACCTCCTTCATCAAAGTTTGTGATCAGGAATATAAAAAGAGCTACAAGTAAATACCGCATCTGGTTGGTTGGTAAATGGACAAGTGTTACGTTTTTGTCAAACCATTTTCAATAATGATATCCATTTATCGCAGATGATTGATAAGTTTAACGTATGAACTTCATTGTATGGTTGCTAGTTTGTGTCATAATATCTTTTTATATAACGACCGCTGCGGTAGCTCAGATGGTAGAATCGGCTCGCTTCGTAAGTGGGAGGCAATGGGTTCGAACCCCGACCGAGTCTGACCTTAGACTTGAAAGTGGGAAGTGACTGTTCTTTCGCCAAGCACTCGGCATTACGAAATGAAAGTTGCGGTTCTTTCGGATGGGAACTTAAAATAAACGAGGTCCCGTGTCATGGCAGGCGTGACACTATTAAGAATCCTGCTGTATAATGCCATCAGCGCAACGCACAGGCAAAATTTCTGCACTTTCACCTATAGCTGGTGACGTCTTAGTAAAAGTAAAATATTATTGATATCATTACATACTTTATCTAACGACCACTGTGGTAGAGTACTTGCTCCTAAGTGGGAGGTCGTGGGTTCGAACCAACTCAACTATCTTTTTCTAACAATTGGTTGTTCAGTAGGTTAAGTGCTCGCTTCATATGTATACATCATATAAAATCAAAAGGAGAAAAAGTTGTAATTTCTATATTTGAAAACAACGTGACAAGACAAACTCGATACTGGCTTTTTTCAAGTGAATTCGTTTCCCGCTTTTCCTAAATAACACATTAAGAAAAAATGACGTTGTTGCGTTTCATGTTACCAACCCGTTGGAGGTGTTGAAAAATAGGGGTTTTTTTTTCAGTTAAAAATAATCATTTAGGTTTTGAATTGAATAATGGAGACAAATTGTCAGGGTAGTTAATATATATATACTGTATATTCAAGCATTTTGATTGGTTAGATTTTTTTTCATAAAAGAATTGACTCTGCTTTTCTGACCTATATTCTATTGATGTCACATATTTTTTTCTTTACTTATTATTGATTAAAGTTGTAAAAGTTTTGATAACTTGTTTTAATTCTATAACTTGAATTATAAGAAATAATAATAATTTTCCTTTTTAAAATGGAAAAATGTAAAAAAAAAAAAAAAAAAATGATATTTTGCAAAACGAAAATTTTATATAATTTCTATAAAAATCTTCGCTGACATTTAGATCCTAAGTAAAACGGTCAGTGTTAAGCCTAAATATTTCTACAGTTTTATTAAAATGATAGTATTTAAACCACACCTCTTCAAAATTATTTCCAGTGCCTTTGCAAAATCAAAAATTTTTAAAAGTTATGGTTCCAACCAATCTTATTAAACATAATTTAGTCTCTTTTGTAATTTTGGTATTGTTTTTGACTGGGACAGCTTTGGCTAAAAAAATACCGAGTAAAATAAAATGAAATAAAAAAAAAAAAATAAATAAATAAATAAATAAAAATAAATAAATAAATAAGTAATTTAATAAATAAACAAATAAATAAGTAAATTATTAAATAAATAAATAAAAAAGTTAAACAATACAACAATTCTAACTTCAGTATTGTAACTTATTTTCTGTTAATGTTTCTGAAATTAAGAGACCATACTTTTTAATTCAAAGTGATTTAAAATGGAGATTATAATAAATATGTATGTTACACATTTGCCCAACACAATCAACAATGCGTGGTACCGTTCATTTATTGGTCGTGCAAAAATGTAACATTCATACTAACTAAAACGTCAAAAGAACATCCTTTGTTAAATTTTAATAAGAAATATTTTTGAACAAATTGAACAAAATATATGTTTATTAACCTTGTATTGATTATTTTTAATCGTGGACATTGAAATTACATTTGCGAATACTATCAACTTTGCAAAAATCAATAACTCTAAATATCAACAGGATGTATTCAGTCAGCATTATTAAAACTAAACAACACCTGATACAAAAGTCTTTTCCTACCGCTTGTTTCCACTTCCGTGTCCGTGTTGAGGTTCAATTATATATATGACGACTTATAGAGAATAACACCGCTGATTGATGCAGAAAATCAAACGAAAACACAACACAGATCATTCAGGTAGTCATTTATGTATGTTTTAAGTTTCTAACTTCATTAATTAATTAAATTTATTTGTACATTTATTATTTCATTTTTTTTATTTATTTATTCCTTATTCATGTATTTATTTATGTATAATTAATTAATTAAATAGATAATTTTACCATTTATATTTGTATGTGCATTTTTAGCCTATTTGACTCACTGTTATAAGGAATATTTCTGCTTTAAAAAAAAATTAATCCTTTATTATTATATTTTTCAACTAGCAATAACCCCGCCACTGCTCAAAGCTCAGTTGGTAGACTGCTCGCTCCGTAAGTGGAAGGTCGTGGGTTCGAACCCCGGCCGGGTCTGACCCAAGACTTAAAAGTCGGGTGTGACTGATCTTTCGCCCAGCACTCGGCAATACGAAATGAAAGTCACGATTCTTTCGGATGGGAACTTAAATAAACGAGGTCCCGTGTCATGGCAGGCGTAGGACAATAAAGAACCCTGCTATATAATGTCATCAACGAAATGCACAGGCAAAATTTCTGCATTTACGCCTATAGCTGGCGACGTCTCGATATAAGTGAAATATTCTTGACTGGGACGTTTAACACCATTATTCTACTCAAATGAATTTAAAAATAGATATCTTCTAACCACGATCCATGAGTTTCATTTTCTAAAATTTCATTTCTTTTAGCTGTAAATAAACGGAATCCTCTGACCGGTTGGTCAGTGTTTTACGATGGTAATTATGAGGTTGGAGCATGCGCACGGATGTATGGAAAACCCCAAGAATCGAAGGTGAAACATGACAGATTGCATTAATTGTCCTTCATTAATATCCAGTTGTATTTGAAAGGTGTTATGTATCCCTTACTAAGTCACAAATGACAAATTCAACGAAGTTCTGCGTTTAATTTATCGTATTTCACCGTTTTAAAAGTTGTGTTTAAATGACCCGAGTTTTGATGACGTAACCATGTTCTAATATTAAATCCCAAATGCTGCATCTCGCTGGGTAAATACTGTAATTTCTGTATTTATTTGAGCTTTTATCGCTGAACCAAATGTAACATTGTTCATTAGGAACATCATTAATTAGATTAGCACCGTTTTAATGCAGCTTTAAGGAATGATCCTAAACGTAAGCTTCATTATCACAACGTTTCTTAGTACATAGTTTCGAATCCCGATATTTTTATGATAAGTTTATCACCTCCTCGCTTTTCGATGAACCCAGATCAGACTACTTCGCTAACAAAACATTGATATGGACGTCGAACAGTATTTATGCATTTTAACTCTTTTCCTTTTCTTGACTTATAGATTGAACCTTGTCACATCAAAGAGGAGCAAAAATGAAATCGATTATCGTCATGTCTTTGTTGATCCTTGGATTATTGGTATTATTCAAAAATATAGAAGGTAGGTGTGATATTTTATTTTACTTTCTGTGTTAAGTAGCCTTGTACGTTATTTAGAAATTTCAAAGTCAGTGTCTGTTTAAAACCTCAGAGGGAAAAATACCTTTTTGACGTTATATTACAAATCAAACACTGCCGTCGGTTATATTTAAAAAGATTAAACTAATATAAAGTCAATTTCGCGTTTTCTTGTGACTATACTCGGAATCTGTAACATCGCGCTGGTCACACGTCAAGGCATAAAGTTTTTCATGATGATTATAAATATAGTAGTCCTCCATGTCAATTATGTATACATTTGTCGAAAACCTGTTCATCTACTTTTTAAAATTAATGACCAAATTTTATTCATTCAAATAAAGTATCATTGTTAGTTATTTATCTATTTGAAATAATTATTTTATTTATAAATTAATCATTCATTTGTATATTAATTTATATAAATTGCAATTCTGTAGAAGATTTATTTATAATAAGATAACAAAATTAGAAATGCAGTAAATAGTCACATTTTTAAAAAATATAAACATCTTTATAACCTTTTTATATTCATCAAATTTTATTTAAAAAACGAATGAAAAACTTCCAGTAGTTCACAAACTAGGCTCATTCTTTCGTTTCCCGTTTTAAACCTTTAAACATTCGATAAGCTTGATGATATTCGTGGTAAGAAATGCCTTGAAACTTTATTACAGATTTTAACAAATAATTAATAGTCAATAATAACATAAGCACTAAAACTGAAAAATCGAAATTTTAAATCCGAGATAGATTTCAGTTACAGATGTTGCGAAAAGTTAAACTTATAACAAACAAACTATGGAAGTCGAGAAATTATTTAACAAGAACGTTTACAACTCTTCATTAACAGACGGTGAACAAAAGTGTTTACATTTAATTTTAATGATAGTGACATTTGGTAATTAGGTAAAAAAATATTTGAATATACCAACAGCTATCATATAAAATTAATATGCACGCTCTCTCTCTCTCCCTCTCTCTCTCTCTCTGTTTCTCTCTCTCTCTCTTTCTCTCTTTCTCTCTCTCTCTCTATATATATATATAGTATAACCTGCTGTAGAGTCCATCTCTATATAAAGTCCACCTGTCTATAGCAACCGGTCTGAATCTGAAATATCCTAAATTGATTTTACTATATAATGAACTCTATATAAAGTCCACCTGTCTAATGTGAATAAAGTCCACCCTTTTCAGTCCCAAATGACTCCAGAACCTGTGTATAAAGTCCACTTCTTTAATATAATTTTTTGTTAAATTTTTAAAATTTTTCCAATTTTTTTGCAGTAAATATCAGTCACATTTCTTTGATACTGTAATGTATGAAAATTGGCAATAATAATTTTAATATAAATTATTGATCACCCTTAATACATTGTTGTAACTTACATAGTTTTAAAATCTACTGTAGTAAAGACTACAGTATCAACTGATATTACGTAAAATTTTGAAGAAAAAAATATGAAGTCATACTTATCATGTCAACAACAGAAGCCATCAGATATAAAGGTAGAAATACCCATTGTTATCTATTATTTTTTATATATAATTGTTTAATTTGCGACACCTTTGCTGCTACTTACAACATCAAAGACACAATTAGTCAAGTGTATATAATAGGTAGGGTTTAACCAGTACATGTACAGTTTATCAAATTAGAATAGTTTGGTTTTTTAAATAATTTTTCTGAATAATCTGTTTTTAAAAAATAAAATGAAAATAACTTTTTATGTATATATTAATAAGTTTTTAATAGGTGCTGCATATTTTCACTTTTTTAACTATTTTAAACACTGTATGTTTACTCGTACATATAGAGGACCCTCTATATAAAGACCACCTGTCTATTAAGCCCACTTTTGCTCAGTCCCCTAGATGGACTTTATACACAAGTTATACTGTATATATATATACAGTATATATATATATATATATATATATATATATATATATATATATATATATATATATATATATATATATATATATATATTTCGGAAGTTCATTCCTTTAAAATAATTTCAACTTGACCAATTTGTTTTTCAACACATATTAAAATTACAAATATAAACAATACACTTTTAAGAAGATAACTTTACACACACATACCTACTGTTATAGTAACACTACATTAATTATGATGGGATCTAAATAGAGAGTTTGTTCGAGAATTAAGTCATTTAAACTTTCCCATAGTTAACCCGATTTATCGTTTATTTAGTTTGTTTACTAATACCACAGATTGTCTGTAACCTACAAAAAAGAATATTGAAGGTAATATTTTTGCACGTTTCCCGAATAATATCATTAAAATGGATCTTTCCAACATTCTTAACTTGCTTCTAAAATTGCATTGATTTAGATACCCATTCAATTGTTCAAAACTTTGTGTAATTTTCAATTGTTTATCAAAATTTTATTTCTTTCAAATCTTGCTCAATTTTAGGTAAATGTCATGATTTCCCTCGTGTGAAGTCGGCAACATTAAACCGATGGTCAAGGACATCATTTAAGGAGGGTAAATATCTGAAACACACATGCTTACCAGGATTTGATTCTGTATATGATATCAAAACATACTGCAGAGGTGGTAAATGGTCACAGCCTCGCTTTGGATGTAGTGAGTATTAACGATAAGGTTTTTGGAAATAAAAAGAATAATAAAATCAAAGTACTGTAAGTACTGGAAAGCGGTTAGCCTGGTAGCTCTAAAAGTTGAGATAAATTTTGATTATCCCACTTTCAAAAAAGTACCTGGCGGTATTCAATTTCTCAAAAAAATGTACAGCCTTGTAAATATGTACGTTACATCTGTAACAAAATGTATGATGTTGTAATCAGTTTTAGATCAGAACCAATTTGACTAGACTGTTAACTGTGATTGTGGTAGTATGTAAATCACCATTACCCCAGTTTTATTTCAAAATAAGGGATCAAATAGATGCATCTGAAAGAAAATGACCAGTGAAAGTGTTTTGATACAAAAAAATCCACTTTAAGACATTTTGTAAGCTGCAATAAACAAAACGAATATTTATTGAAAGTAACAAAATATCTCTCAACAAAAAATCTTATTCAGTAATTATTAAGTAATGTCTTATATCTAAACTAAGCACCTAAATACAGGAAGACCAACATCTTATTTCTTATCACTCATGATCTTGATCTGGTT
>CM056612.1:12635058-12646549 GCA_029721355.1 Tegillarca granosa | reverse complement strand
ATATAGTGCTTGCTTATTTAATATGAGTGAAACATTCTTATTCATATGTTATTTTACTTGCTTGGACATTTTTAACAGACAAAACACCAAATGTTGGAGGTCGAAGTTCAGGAGGTGAGTCACATGACATAAAAAAATCTAGGTGGGATAAATGTTTTATTCAATGAAAGTTTATCCTTATATAATAATACTAAACAGTATAACAGAATGTTTATATTTATGAAATATATATGTATACTATTGTAGTTTCTATAAAAATATGAAATAAATTTTTTTAATGTCTAAATGAATAGGTAATGTTAGGTGCAAAAATGGCCTATTAATATTTGAAAGCATCTGAAACATTGCAGTGAGTAATGTTTGGTGGTAGACCTATAAATATTTGTGTAATGTCAAGGTTGGTAAAATGTAAGATTGAGTTTACCTAAAAATGGCCTATTAATATTTGAAAGCATCTGAAACATTGTAGTGAGTAATGTTTGGTGGTAGACCTATAAATATTTGTGTAATGTCAAGGTTGGTAAATGTAAGATTGAGTTTTTTAATCTGAAATGTTAGATAGTTTTAGGTGGTGGTTGGACCCTTTAACATTTGAATTTGTTTGACCTGAGTAGGTTTTGTTTGGACGTAGAATAACTTATTAATTTTGAATTTGTCTGAAAGAGTAGGTTTATGCTAGATTGTGACTTGGCCCTAATAATATTTGAATTTGTTGGTCCAGACTAGGTAATTTGTTAGGTTGTGGCTTGGCCTAATAATATTTGAATTTGTTGGTCAAGACTAGGTAAATTTTGGTTGTGGCTTGGCCTATTAATATCTGAAATTTTTTTACTCAAGAAGGTAATCAATCCTAGGTTTAAGAATAGCCTGTTAATATTGAATGTGTTTAAAATATTAGAATAAGCTAGGTTGTGCATTAGCATATTGATTTTTTTAATTTGTTTAATTTGATTAGGTTATCTAGGTTTCTGATGGGCTATTCTATTTGAATAGTTTAAAATAGTAAATTCTGCTAGTGTTGTGGCTTGGCCTTTTTGTTTTTTTAATTTGTTTGTTTGTTTGATAAGGTTGAACAACGGTCTTCTGATATTGAGTCTGTCAGAAATTAATAGCAGTATTAGGTTATGACTTAGTCTTTTAAAACGCGTATTTAAAATTGTTCTGCTGGATTAGGTTATGTTAAGTTTAAGATGACCTATGTATATTTGATGTGTTTGAAATGAGTAGGTAATGCTAGCCTGTGTGGTTGGCCTGTTCATTTTATTTGTTTGGTTTGGCTAGGTTGCTTTAATTTGAAAAATGGCCTTCTTATATTAAAAATTTCTTGATTGATGAGGTATTGTTGAGTTGAAGAAGGCCTACATTGATAAAATGTGGCAAAGCACTTACCATAAATCCCCGCGATAGACAGTTTATTTTACCTTAAATTTATTTTTGAGAAGGGGGGTCGTCTACACGACGGTGCACAACTGAGGGGTTGAAATTCTGAGAAAATGTCAACACATGATCGTCATTTTCAACCGTCTTTGTTTTTGTATATTGCAGTTGCATAATGGTTGATATATTTACAGATTCATAACATACAAGAAACACGAATTACAGTGCTTTGAAATTTTTGTAGTTTTGTATATTTATTGATCTTTAATAAAATAAAATTATAATAAATAATTAAAATAAGAAATAAAAAGAATTCATCAAGGTTTCGGTAAGGTACAGTAATCACAAGAGGTTGGTAAAAACTCTGTACAATACTTATTCTTTTCGTTTACTTTTAATAAGAATCTAGAATTACATAAACCACACTTTGTCTGAGGGTAATGTGTTCTGAGTATCAGGGTTCCTGTCCTTCAACAGCTGATTGATAATCCAATAACAATTACGGATTTTTTAAAATGTAGTTTTATTGAATTTATTAAAAACAGAACAGATATACGTCTTTATGATTACTGATGATGAGATGTTCTGGCATCTGATTTGTTTTTACGTTTTTGATTTAATGAAACTTAAATAGAATCAAACGGCAAAGAAATTAATACACAAGTACAGTAATATAAAAATAAAAAATATAAACAATAGGCAAAATTGGTGAAAGTTATGGTCCGATCGTGGTAGCGTCAAATACCCGTACCAGTATGACCTTGTCTGAAAATCATGGTCATCTTATAGGTGCAGTATTGCCTGAAATCATCAAAAATGAACGAGAAAATCCCAACCCTCTTATAGGCGAGTAGTCTTATATCAGGGATTTACGGTAGTTTTTCTCATTTGATCTAGAATAGCTGTTGGTGGTTACAGCAAAATAATTTGTCACTGCTTAATAAGATGTCATGGAGGATATTGTCTAAGTGTTGAAGGCTAGATATTAATATTCAGCAGTCAAGATATACGGCAAGGTGCTGTGTAATATTTGAGACATTCAACCAGGAATGCTAGTAGTAATCCTTGGGTTTGATAATTGTGTCACATATCAGAAGGAGTCACAGAAGGTTCAAGGTTGAAGAATGATCAGTGTTTGTTAGATTGGGTTTAAGTATAGCCTGAGTTACATATGATTAGCTTTGTCTCAAAGAAATGGCCTTTGGTTACCTGAAAGTTAAAGTGAGTAGGTGATGTTAGGTTTATAAAATGGCCCATGTTAACATATATATTATATGCATGCGACTAATAATAGTTTTATAAGTTAAAAATATATCCAACACAGAAAAATTTATACCAACTTCTGAGATACAGTACTTCACATTTGGCTGTTCCAGCTTTTGCCAAGTATACACAACATACTGATCTCGAAGCTTTCTAAGCAAAGCTTTCATATATACCATACTATAATCTCTCTCATGAAAATTTAATTTGATTTTCTCTATAAGCTAAGATAGACAAGTTTAGCCTTTGTTGACATACTTTGTATAAAAAGCCAAGCATACACAGATATTGTTTTAAGCTTTCAAGCAAAAGCTTTCATATATATCATACTTAATCTCTCTCATAAAAATTTAATAAATTTCTCTTTTAGATAAGGTAAATAAGCGATTTTGTGACAATTTTAGCCTATGTCGGCATACTTTGTATAAAGCCAAGCATAAACAGATATTGTTTTAAGCTTTCAAGCAAAAGCTTTCATATATCATAATACTATAATCTTCCGCATGAAAATTAAATAAAAACATCCTGTAAGCTAATGTAGAGAATTTTTTTTTTTTTTTTTTTTTTTTTTTTTTTTGTGGACCAGTTTAGCCCAGACTGGTATACTTTGTATAATGCCAAGTATAAGATATTGTTCGATGCAAAAGCTTAAACTCGTAAACTCTGCATTTTACATTTTTTGTCATAATTATGCATGTACAATAATTCTTTTCAATGAACATTTTATAAAACTTCTCTAAAGACTAAGAAAGATTGAATTTTTCTTTTTCAGTGACCTATTATTCAGTCTTAGCCAATACATCATTTAAATTATGATATATAATTATATGAAATTTATTATGTTAATCAATTCACTCTTAAAATTCATTTTTTTATTTGAAATTGAAATGCAATTTGCTATTTCTTTTTACCTCTTGGCATACTTTGTATATTATAACAGTCATTCATGGTGAGAAATCATGCACACATCTTCATGGTCCAATGTGCACTTTGTAATGTTTTCTGTATGTCCAACTTTCTACCCGTAAAGACATGTTATCTCTCTTATAACCATCTCTGTCATTGGCTTAACTAAAAAATTTTATTTATGGGACACAGTATCTCATTAAAATTAATTTTGCTTTTTGCTAAGCTTATTTGTAAGAATTTCTCTGTTTTTCATATTGTGTTTGACAGAAAATTCAAAACTTTTGACAGACTAAAAATAAAATTACAAAGTTTTTAGAAAACATCGGTATTTAAAGTTTTACATGTTTTGTTTGTTTTTTTTCTTTTCTTTTTTTTTTCTTTTTTTCAGTAGATCATTATGCAGATTAGAATCAATATACTGGCAAAATTTTAACACAAAAAAGGATCTCTATACACATTCTCAAATTTTAGCTTTGGAAATAAATTTGCCTATGTCTCTTAACTTCGACCTAGAAACTTGATTTTTTTTTTTGTTTTTTTTTTTTTGATATTCGATATTTCTAAAAATTGCTTAAGCTTTTGGTAAAAATAAAACAAACTAGGGAGATAACTTTGGGTAGAGATTTTCTTCAATCTTTAGTTGTCTCTGTTGCATCACTTGTGGCTATTCATGTTTCGCTGTTGACCTAGATCTTGCATCTTCATGCTTTCTAGAGACAAATTTGTCTATTGAATGTAATGTGTATTCACTTTGCACTAATTTTTAAGACTTAATAATTGGATTTTCATTGACGATCTGGATCAGAGATTTGCTGTTCAGAGACAAATTTTTGTCTATTGTATTCATACCTGTCAAGTCACACACAGTGCACCTGTGTCACACGCATATTTGATAAAATCATACTCACTACGCTAGGCTTTTACAAACACACACATTATTTAACTTTCCAGAAAATTAAAACTGATGAAATAGATCCATATCATAAATTTTTTTAACATTTTCAGTGAATGGTATATAATTGTTGGATTTCGATTTATATACCATCCGCTGAAATTGTTAACAAATTTGTAGATTTTGCTGAAGTTGTTAGTGTCTCAAATCACAAGTGAATGAATGATTTTACACCATCATTTCCATTTTTTCTGGGAAGATGCCTCATTCTTAGGATTGACACATGCTTAACTTTGAAAAACCTTGACAGCTATGTTGTATGTTATATTTTCACTGTGCACTAAGTCTTTGAGACTTAGAATTGGGGCTTCATTTTGACATAGATCTGACATCATTAACTTTCCAGAGACAATTTCTCTGTGTTGAATGTTATATGTTGCATCAGTTTTCAAGTCTTAAACATTTTGTTTTTATTGTTGACCGGGTTCTGACATCTTCATTAACTTTCCAGAGACAATTTTTGTGTATTGAATGCTTTATTTTGCACCAGTTTTTGAGACTTAAAATTTGGGTTTCATTGATGACCTGGATCTGACATCATTAATTTTCCAGAGACAATTTCTCTGTGTTGAATGTTATATGTTGCATCAGTATTCAAGACTTGAAAATTTTGATTTTATTGTTTGCCAGGTTCTGACATCTTCATTAACTTTCCAGAGACAATTTTTGTGTGTTCAACATTACATGTTGCACAAGTTTTGAGACTTAAAATTTGACTTTTATTGTGGATCGGGATTTGACATCTTCATACTTTCCAGAAACAATTTCTGCCCTTTGAAAGTTGTTTCATGTCTACTTAATTATGTTTACAGTGTAGAAAAAAGTTTCTTGCATCAATATTAATTTCATATCATTCTTCAAATTTTTAAAGATTAAATATATGCTTAGGTAGACTTTTTTCACAAACTTGAGACTATTTTTGTCTTGTCTCTTAAATCCGCATGTTGCATGTTCATATATGCACAAAATTTAGATACACTTCTTTGTCTTTCATATGTTGGATGTCCCCTTTTTTGCAAAGAATCTGTGATTGCTGACTCAATATTAGTTCAAAATCATAAATTTCTTTAAACATTCATTTTTTCACTTTAAAAATCATTTTCCACTTAAAAACTCATTTTTCACTCAAATTTTTTTTTCACTCTATATTAAAATTTAAAAAAAAATTCATTTTTTTCATTTATAAATCTAAATTTCATTAGTCGTCTTTGAAGAGTTATTTAATTGTTCATTTATCTCATAGAAATTTTAATATCTTGTATTTTCCACACACTATAGCAGCCTTGAGATTTCTTACAACTTTGACTGGTAATTTAATCTCTTGAATGATCCAAACCTTAACCCAAACTGCTGAGATTTATTTTCAGACCAAATTATCTCCCCTGTATTATTTACATTATTTACATGTTACATATATATGTATTATATAAACAATTCATATAATCATGATCATATAATTATATAGTTATATAATTAGACTTCTTAATGGAACTATACAAGTACTGTAAATGGTTATTTCAGGAAAATTATTCATAATTGTTTTGGTCTTTTGATGAAATTTTAAAAAATCACACAATACTCACCAAGGGGCCTTGGTGGCAGAGTGGTCGAAAGCACGCGCTTACGGATCACAGTGCCTCTCACCGCCTGGGTTCGAATCCCACTCAGGACAGATCCTAGTGTGAGAAAGTTTGTCAGTTCGCTTGCCGAAGATTAGTGGTTTTCTCTGGGCACTCCAGTTTCCTCCACCATTCCAGAACTGACTGCCTCGAAATAAGTGAAAGATTCTTGACTGGGGTCGTAAAACACCATTACTCCACTCAACACCACAATACTCACCAAAGGTATGAAAAAGGACCCTAGCTGCTCAAAGGATGAAACTGGCATCCAAAAATATGACCTTAGGACCAAAAAAAACCCTTTACTCAGTTACTGTAATAGAAAGTCTGTCAAATTTAGGCCAGGTTTTGGCAGAAGTTATTAAACTGACAGATTGAAGAAGGGGGAGATAATCCAAAGTAACTTCAATGAACTAGGGGAAATAACTAAAATGGATCTAAGTAACCTCAAATGTATTTGAATGGGCCGGGAAATGAAAAGACTTAACCAATAAAAAAAAAAGGTGGTGTGTGTGTGTGTGTTGGGGGGGGGGGTTGAATGAACAAGGGGATATAACCGTACATGTACTAAATAAACAAGGGGAAATAACTTAAACACGTTTGTACAGTTCCATTTGCTATTTTAGTTTATGTTCATTTGTTTCTTGTTTTGTGTGTTATTTGTTTCCTTTTTAGATGTTTCTATTTTTAAAAAATAATCTCCATATAGTGTAGGCACAGATATTTTAAAAGAAAAACTGCAATTTTTCTTATAAAAATGTTAAAAAATTTGTCATTCCTCATGATTCTTTTTCCTTAACTTGAAGTGTGTTTTTAATTTTTTTAAAATCTTTTTCATACAATTTTGCTGGTTTTGAAACAGTTGATGACATTTAGTTAACTTGCTTTATGCAGAATAGAGCAATCAGATTTACGATTCAACCCTTCCTATTTCCATTCCATACCTTCAAGTTAGTTCCTGCCATTGCTTGGAGCACTATGTTTCCAAACTTATACTTTTAATATATCATTAATAATGACTAAAATATTTAATTTTCAATAAAAATTTTGGATAAAAAGAAATAAATTTATCAGAATGAATCTATAATTCTTTATTCTAAAAGCATCTTTGATTGGAGAAAGTTGTAAATCTTAATTATATTTTGATTAAAATTAATTTATTCATAAGTTCAGTTGTTTCCTGGATGTCTGATTATTTTGAATAACAAATGATTAACATTCTTGTTTATTTTTTGTAATTAGTTTCCATGGTTATGCATGGTTCATTTTTTCTTGGTTTTCAGAAAAATTTTGATTTTTTTTAAATTACATGTTTAACTATACATAATATATATAATTATCAACGTTTATTAATAGATTTCATTGTTATCATTCATCTCCATGGCAACAAGGCAGCCTATTGATCATATAATTTAAGAAAAGAATCATTTGCCTAGGCATATAAAATATTTTCAAAGAATATTCATGAAAATTTTCAGAATATATTAGTATTTCATATTAAATAAAATTAAGAGAAGCTAGTATTTCATTAACATAGATAATTAATTGAGAAGCATTTATAAAGAGTGCTTGATCATTTTTCTATAAAATATTTTCAGCGTGCTATTTTTCATTGTATTCAATTGGAATTATGAATATTCATTAGTATGCATTTGTTTAAATATTCATAAGTCTATATTCTTTATAGGTTGCTCTTGTATTGTCATTTATGCATGCATGGCGTTTCAATCAGAATTGATTAGAATATTTGTAATTCTACAGAAATTATGAATTCATTAGTTTGCATGTATTTGACATTTAACCAATCAAGCATGAACTGTTAGTATCAGTTTAACTATGAATATTTATACAGCAGTTTGAAATTTAAATTATAGTTAATATTAATATAGTTTGCTTAAATTTTAAAATTTTTATTAGTAATTATTAAAAATTTATGCATCTTATTTTTAAATACACCAGTAAACACCATATTTATTTAATTTTTTAAAGTTTTCATTAAATAGATTAGTTGTCAAATTACCATTGAAGCATGAATTTATGAATGAAGAAGTTATGAATATTCATGAGCTGCATCCATTTGAATATTCATAAGGCTAAGTTTTTATGAATATTCATAGATCTTGTTATTTTGCATGAACTTTTCCTGATGCATGATTTAATGTAGATTTTAATTGTATAGAGATACATGACACATAACGTATTTGAAGATTTAAATAATTATATTATTTGCATTTAAATATTTAAACGAGTTTTCCATATTATGTAAATTGACTTACACATTGCATTTTGTACTCATGTTAAAATTAAGTTATTCATATTTTCACATTTTTTACATAATTATACATATAGATAAATGTGTTTTTTATATACAGATATGTAAATGTCTAATGACATATATATATATTTATTTTCTGAATTTAGGGGATTATTTTATGTGAAACATCACACTGAATCCCCCCCCCCCCCCCCCCCCCCCCCAAAAAAAAAAAAAAAAAAAAAAAAAAAAAAAAAAAAAAAAAAAAAAAAAAGGGAGTCATTTCAAGATTTTAAGCAAGAGTTTATATAGGATACCTTAGTCTATTTGTTAAATTTTTTTAAAATTTTTATTTATGTTTATTTAATTTTTTTATTGGAAAAGCTGGATCCATAAATTCTTTCCATAAATTTACAATCCATGTAAATGTTTTTTTTCCATTTTTAAAAATTCATAATAAATTTTATATGTATTTTATAATAGTAACTTTTGTTATTCTTAACTATGCCATCCAGACATTGGATTCTTGTCAAGTGACTTTGAGACAGAAGCTGGTGAGGCTTTCTTAAACAGAGATTAAAAATAATCACTTTGACACTGTTACCACGGAAACACAACGTTTTATTATTTGTGATTTTTATTTTCTACAAATTTTTTTTTCAGCATTGAAAGAATTTCAACTTTCACAAACTTTAGATATTTCCTCAACATTTCTTGACACATTGCCACAAAATACAACTTGAGTTAATTTTAATTTAAAAAAAAGAAAAGAATTTCACATCTTCACATCTTTAAGAATGCAATATTGCAATGGTTTTTTTTTTTTTTTTTTTTTTTTTTTTTTTTTTTTTTTTTTTTTTGTCACATTTTTTTTTTTTATAACTGAAATGCATCACTTAGCTATCTTTTAACTTGAAATTTTTGTCAGAATTAATTTGGAATGTTTACAAATCTCTATTATTTTCTTTTGAAAATTTTTTTTTCTCTTTCAAATTATTCACAAATTTTAATGAACTCAGAAACATAAAGAATTTCAACCATTCTTGTATTGAGTTGGAGATGAAATTTAATCCTGAAAATTGCAGTTGTCTCAAATTTCCTGAAGTCAGTTCTATTGAATAAGTTTTCGTTATTTGTAACACATTTCCACACTTTTTTTTTTTTTTCAGTTAGGCCTGTAAATATTTCAGGAATTCACATTATATATATATATATATATAGAACTTTAAAAAAAGGGGATCTTTAATTTCAGATAAATTCTGGACACTTTATCCTTTTATCTACATGTCAAAACTTTTTTTAAAAAGAAGAGTTAACTGAAGTGCTATTAGTTTTTTTAGACAAACAATATAATAATAATATATATAATACATAACTAATAATGTTTTACTTTTTATCAAATTGATTGTTGATAAAATAAAATTTTTTAAAAAATTCAAAATTTTACACGATTTGTTCAAGTGACATTTTATTTCATAGTACATGTACAATGTACTTCTTTTGAATCATGAATAAAAACTTACATCACACTTATTAGCCAATTAAAATGACACCACAGAATTGCAAAGTATGTAAAAGCCAGTTGATGCAGGCAGTTTCCAATGAAATTGTAGTGCGCTACACTATCTGTAGTCATTATTTTAGTCAAAGTCATTTTCTTTTATCAAATTTTGATAATCAATCCAATTATACTTCGATATATTTGTATGTGTGTACTTTTTGTTTCAGGAAATTTCAGATTTTTTTAAAATTTGACTAATTTTTTCAATTTAAATACATAGAAAAATTGGATTTCAAAATGTGATAACAGCTTCAGAATTTTTAGGGTTTGAATTTCTTACCTAGTTTTAGATGTAAAAAATTTTTGGAGTCATGAAGGGTTTTGTTTTTCTAACAGCCTCTATAGCAGCAGACACAAAGACTGCAGGAAAGGGAAAGGAAAAGGCGGGAAGGAAAGGAAAACCAACACACACAGAACCAGAGGTAAGAGACACACAATGTTCCCATGGCTATTCCGATACCCAAATGAAAAAATTCTAGAAAGAATAATTTGGGAAAGAATAATGTGTTAGTCTTGTCAAGTACCATGCAGTCGTCTGTCATATTGCTATTGTCAGATTGTAGAATGCTGATTGGCTAACTGTGTCAATTGGCTAAATCAGGTCATGCAGGTGTCCTTTGAAAGATGCATATTGGCAATTTTTAAATGAAAAAAGGATCCAGAACACCATGGATCTTGTACAAAAAATTACTTTTTCAGTTGAAGTAACTAATGAAAACAAAACAAGCAAAATAAACCCTTAAATAGTACTATATCTTTATGCAATATTCCTTTTTACAAACACTTGCCAGGGTCACTGTAAAGTGATCATAGTTTTCCATTGCTGGAAGGATGGTTTGTATTATTGAGCAGTACTTTCAGTACTTTGATTTATTTTCAGGATTCCAGTGGGTCAGACTTTGTAATCCATTAACAGATGCTGCAGATTTTATAGATGGAAACTGTGGGTGTCAGGAAATAGAATGCTGATTAATTTGAATCTCTCAGTAAGTCTAGATATTAAGCATCCCTTTTTGTCTCATCAAAAAAGATGGTTTTGTAAATGAATGGTCCGAAAGGCTTGCTTTTACAGTCTTTGTTTACTTTTTATATTAATATCATTTATCTTATTAATTTTTATTATATTATTAATCCCTTTTGTCTCATCAGAAGAGAGGTTTTATGAATTAATGATCCAAAAAGCTCGGTTTTACAGTTATTATTTTTTATTTATATTATTATTATTATATTTTTTTTTTTTTTTTTTATTTATTTATTTTTTTTTTGCTTTGTATGTTTGTTTTTTTTTTTGCTTTGTATGTTTGTGGTTATGCTCTGATAATGAGGTTATTTTTTGATAGAAAATGTTGGGGGAAAACCCTGTAAATGAGAATATATTAGATTATACTACAGATAAAATGCTTCTGTTTTTTTTTTTAAATCATGTCCAAGATGGCTGACATTGGCCAACATTGCCATTGGATTTACCAGGGATCATTCATATTATTTTAATTATTTTCATTATTATTTATTATTATTTTACAATTTGTAGGAAATAAAATTGGTGAAGTTGGTAT